>CM046882.1:153057045-153074545 GCA_025667525.1 Glebionis coronaria
TCAAGTCCTTTTATTCATACTAGTATACATGTCAACACATACATTCGGACATAATCCAATGTTTGCTTTCACATTTGTTTTTATTCTATATTTATATTCATACTATATAGCAAACTTTGAAAACCCTTTATGTGTGTACTAGATGTTTCACAACCTTAAGGAAGTAGGGGGACCTATATGTTTTTACTTTTTATCATACATGTGCACACATCATGTCATGACAACTTTCAAGCACATAGCATACATACATAAAAAGAAAGTTGCTCTTGTTTCCTGTAACTTATCTCCTGCCCACGCAGGCTACCCAAAAAAAAGGGGAGTGGTCCTTACTTTACTTACTTGTTCTTACTATCTACCATACATACATAGGCATAAACCATACCCAAAAATAAAAAGATGAGTCTTGTTAAGGGTTGTTCACTGTTGGCGCATGCTGCCAAGGGAAAGAGTGGGTTCTATTTGTTTTACTTTACACTCGTATATACATTACGGAGTCATACTATCACGTAGCATACATTATATTTCAGCATGCCAAGTCAAAAGAAAGAAGTATTTTTTGCTAGTTGTTGTTGGTTTACTATTCACAGTCCTTATTTGTTCTCATGTTTTGGTTTCTTATTTCATGCTTACATAAAGTAAGGTTTAATACTTGCTCTATTGACAAAAAGGATAGAAGTTTTGCCTTACTTGTTGCATCACATACACACGAAGCACATATACACCCACATTCACAGGAGTCAGATTCTAACATAATAGGATTTGATGTTTTATGCGTACCCCTTACTGTCTATACGCCCACACACACTAGGCACATACTATGCTTACACCTTCATATATACTACTTTGGTAGAGTGGTTTGTTTTGAGGCCTTACATGTATGCATACAGCTAATATGAAGAAACCTAAGTCTCATTTGTTTTTATGATGACATGATCATACGTCCAAGCACAACACATATACATAGCATGCAGGTATGAAACACAAATGTCCACATAAAATCATATATCTGCTTTTGGTTTCAACGGTTCATACCAAACACACACCCACGGTAACCATGCATATATCGCGTATGCTTACAACCAGCGTTCCTTGTTCTTTACTCGTTTTAAGAAACCATGCGTCAAAATGTAACACTTAAGCAAGAAGTCACACATACGTATACTAAACTAACTGGTGCTCATTTTAGGTTTATTTTTGGAAGTCACCTCCATTATCATGCATGCACGAAATAATGTGAAGGGAATGTGGGTTTCATTCAGTTTCCTAGTTGTTGTATTCAAGAACAAACAAGTACATCCCTGGACACAATCTAGGCATTACATGCTCGAAATCATACACATATGAACACACATTGCGGCAATTTCTTGTTGTTTTGAGCACTCGTTCATAACATAATGTCATACATTAGGTCTCACGTTTTATTCCTACAAGTGTCCATTTATATAAAAAAACACCCATTAAGCCCTAACCCGTGACTTAGCTTTTAGTGTAGTTTTTTGGTTCTAAAATGTTTATAGCAAGTGTGTTTATCAACCAAGATAAAACGAGTAAGGGTTATCGTAACTTACAAGGGTCCTAAGTATTTGATGAAGATGGTGAACAAGAACTTAGAGATCAACTATCAAACAATCTTGCTTGCCTAAAATCAACCCCAACACCGTGTTTAATTATTGCTGCCGTGACCTAATTTCCATGTAGGTTCAATGCTTTTCTTGAGTGATTTTGCTTTGTGTGTGTTTGTGTTTTTGTGAGGTTATGAGCTAGTATTTATAGGCATATGAGTGGGGATTTAGGTTAAGAAGTTCTAGTTAGGACTTGGTTAGGGTTTTGGTTAGTTTGTAACTAGAATTTTGCTAAGTAAACTAGCATAGGAAATTGTATAATGTTGGGGAAGAGCACAGCTCCCTTGGGTCTCGGTGGTGGCAGAAAAAGAAGGAGGTGATTGTACTATTCATCGACCACCATTATGTGCATGTGTTGTACAATTTGGATTTTTAAAGAAACCATGGGAGGGTGCATGGTATGCGTTGGGTAAAAGAGTAATAGGGGAGACAAAAAGGACTCTCATTTAATGTTTCATTTAATGTTGGTGAAAGTACATAGATGTTCAAGCAAGATTTGTGAGGAAAAGTGAAAGAAAAACGTGTGTTTTGTATATATTGGAAAGGGGTCCGGTTTTGAGAGTATACTAGTAAGAAGGTTTTTGTTTGTAAGTTAATTTATGTAAGTGTAAAAGTAAAGTCTAAAGATTTATGTGTAATATTGTGTTTGAGGGGTTTTCAAGTAATAGTTTAGTGATTTTGGTAAATGTGAAAAATTTAAATGTGTCGTTAATATAGACGGAGTCAAACAAATATTTATTTGTTTTGTGTTGCGAATATCTTAAATGATATTACGTTGATGAAACTTAATGTCGTTTCTTAAAACAAAAATTCCTAGTAAGTAACGTAACAAATAATAGTCATTCACGTAAACATTCATGATTGTCATTCATAAAAAATTTAAAATCGTACACAATTACGCGAAATCAATCGGGAACACCAATAGACACACAAGTCTAACCCGAACTATCGCGTTTCACGTAAATTAAATAGATTCGAAATTCACGTGTGTGACATTCGTAATCCCTTAAATTGAGTTTTGTCCTCAAAACTAGCACGTCGATGTCGTTATCGAAACAAGAGGTCAATTAAATTTTTATCTTCCTTTCATGGTGTTCAATGTGTTTGTTTTTCTTTAGTTTATTGTTAAGATTAAAATTACTATAATCTTGTTAGGATTAAAACGAACGAAAATTCTTTTCGACTTGTACATGGTTCTATAGCGTTCCCTAAGTCATTTCTTGTATGTCAAATTTTCCTCGACGACGTCGGTTTTGTTTAGTGCATTTTCTCATTATTAACTTTCGCGTCGTCCCGCGTATTACTTCCACTTTAAAGTGTCGCGTATTGTCATTTTTCGCCTAGATGACTATATATCGCACATTTGAAAATCGTTCCACATAGTTTGATTAATCCCGTTCACATTAACCGTCTACTTGGTAGTGATAAGTAGCGTATGCATCAAGGTTTCTTGAATCGGTTTCCCAAAAATCTAGAACAATTGAGCGTCCTAACACATGGTGGTCAAGACGTTTCTTCCTTTTATGTGACCATCAATATTAGATAATTTCGTTAATTAATCAATTTAGTTTGCGTTCCTCCTCGTTTATCTCTTTTTTTTATGGAGAGGAAAACGGGTGCACAATTTATAATATATTAAAATCATAGTTTGTTCGGATTCCTTCTATGAAGAAAGTATATAATATTTCTTAAGCCTATGAGTATGGCGTGATGCTCAAACATCGTTAGGTAATATAGATTATTGTCCGAGTGGTTTCAATATTCCAATTATATACAATAGCATGCTTATCTTGACCCAATTGTTCTTTAACATGGGTCGTGTTACGGCGAGTTCTAAATATCCGTTAAATTTGGGTTTTACTCAAATGACGTTTGGTTCTTCTCATAATTATTTAAAATTTGTTTTTGATTTTTCCAACTCTAATCTATTTGTGTTTAATTGTCGTCCAAAAACAAGTAGCGCTCTTAGTATTTGCGTGTCATACACGGTTTTGTATGTAATAGTGGCGAAGAAAATAATTGTACTAGGTTTACTCGTATTGCGTACTCGACGCTTTTACTTAAGACGGTATACAAATGTTGGATGTTCATAGCACATAATAAATTTTTCTTTGGCTAATAGGGCAACTTGAATATATTTTACTAGTACTAATATATTCATTTTTAAGATGACTACTATGAGCATACTCACGTTCGACCACGATCATACGTAGTTGATCAGGCTACGTACGTCTCGGGACCAACGTTTGCATCCTCCTTTTCATCATAATTTAACTCTTTGAGGTTGTAATTATATATTGGTAGTCCATAGTGCATTTCGTTTGTTACCAATGCTCACTTTTCACAATCGACAAAATAATTTCCATAATTATTCGTACTAGTTCTCGTCAAGTTTATCAATAGTTTTTGTTCTCCATATTGAGTTCATCAAACCAAGTTCCAAAACTTTACATGGTAGTTCTTAACAAAACAAAAAAAAAAATTTTTTTGCTATTAGTTGCGGTGTTTGGTTAATAATACCTTTACTAATTTCCCTACTTACCTTATCACAGGTGTTATTATTCCCACTAATAAGTATTTCTGATGGTGATTTCTTATATATATATAAAAAAAATTATGATATTTTCTAATAATATTTTACAAACATCTTTTAGTGAAAATTTACTTTATTTATTTCTCTTCGATAGATAAAGAAAATATTGTTGAAGGAAACTCTTTCATAAGTAAAATTTTTGGTGGATGAATTCTTTTTTTTTCTCCGACACATGAAAATAAAAATAAATTTTTCTCGTTGGTTAAACAAAAGAGGCTTTAAAACAACACAATTTTATTGAAGACTTAGAGTATGGTTACATAATTAAGTTTTGTTGGTGGTAACATCGACGGACGTCGAGTCACTTGATTTGCATAAAAGTAATATAGTTCATATTATATAAACTTCCACGCTCTATCCATGACGAGGGTAGAAACCCTTGGGTTGATACTTGAAGATTGTTAGCGCATCTTTCTTGAAAGACAGTCGATGTAAAACATTGGTAGGGCATTGGACGCTCTTTACCCCAGAGCTTCCTTCTTGCGCAATTTCCTTACCTTTTCGAAGTATTTCTTGTCTTAAACGGATTCCTGCATGTAGCATTCCTTCGTATTCTTCTCATGGGACTTTACCACTCGACAATCACCCTCAAAGTGCCCAAAGTCATCATAAAGCATGCAATGGTTCGCGCAACTACCTTTGTGGTGGTAGTCACACTTGCGGCAATATGAAAGGTTGCCGAGATACTTCTTGTTCAAGATCGGAGTTGGTTTGGGCACATCCTCCGGGAAATTTGTCCTTGCACAATAAGTAGAGGGTGGTAAGGTTTTTCCTTGGTGAACACGTGGCGCTTTCCATGAGTGATTCTTTGGTTTGGTCATAGGGTGAAGTTTAAGTCTTTCGGCACTTTGCTTTATGGTGTTCAACCGTGGGTGGTTTTTCATCATAGAGCACCTCCTCTCATAAGGCCCTTTTCTTCCACTAACGGAGTGGTTCAATTTAGTTTTCAAAAGGGTCTTTCGAGGTCCAAAAGTTTTAAACAGAGTAGCACTTGTTTCCTTAGCTTTTTCGTAAACACTAGGATCCATGGTTCGGTCGACCATGCAGATACTAGCTTCAAACGCATCAACGACCCTAATGGAATTTTGGTATTGACGAGTGATGACCTATTTGAGGTCCTTGCAACCTTGTTCCGTCATATCAATTTTCTATGTACTATTAACGAGCAAACGCTGTATATTTTTGTTAGTTCTTTAATCGTTATCAATTCTTACGACTGTTCAAATTTGACCGAGCTTTTCTCACGTTTATTGTAATACAATTATCAAGGGATCATATCATAAAAATTCGTACATTTCATTCTTCAATTTTGTTCCATACATAGTTTTGGAGCTTAGAGTACAAAATTCCCATTCAACTGACGAATGACTTCTTTTAGTCTTGACAAAACGTCATACATTTATTACAAAACATCATACTTTCTTTAGAAAGGCGAGAAAATCCTAAAGGCCTAGGTGGCGTAGGATCTCTTGGATTTGGGCATGATCCGCGGCTTGCCTAGCCTCAGTATCATCGTTCCTCATTTGTAAAATTACAATCTCGGACTTAGCAGCCTCAAGAGACTCTCGTAACTCGGCTATCACTAAGTCCTTGTCTTCATCTCGCTCGATAAGGTGATCCACATCACCCTCTACATCCTCCAGACGACCTATCATATGTTCAACATCGAATCCAAGTTCTTCTGAAGTAGGCTCATCTTATGGGGAATGAGCAACATTAGGTGGTGGTGATGATGTAAGGTTTCTTTTTCTAGAAGTTTCAGCTAATGGTGAAGGCATAGGAGTGGGTATTGGCATAGTAGTGGTAGTAGAAACATTTGGGACGATGAAAGGAAGTCCCGTAGTGACATTTGGCATCATGACTGGCGAATCTTGCTCATCATCCGAATTTATTGTGATTACGCTCCAGATGGGGGTAATTTCCTTGTCGGATTCGGATTGTAAGATGACAAACGGAATGAGAGGCATTTTTCCTTTTTCGCCTGTCACCAAATGTAAAATGACGGTTATTTGATAGGTAGAAACGTAGAATTTTTCTAAAGTTCTAAGAATAGAAATGAGTTGTATGATGTCTTGTAAATTTTCTTTTATTTAGAGTAAGTTCTCGTACATCGATCCATAAGTCTACTTAAATGTCCAAGTAGTCCTTACATGGAAAACAATAAATGAATCGTGGAATGTTAAAGTCCTCTAACATGCTCTTCCACATACTTATTATTTGTACTTTCTCTTAGTAGTGATTACGCACGGATGGATAAATACAATTATCCTTAATCAATTCTTTCATCAATTTAGGTCTATTACGACGTTTAATTTTTTGTGTGTGCAATTTCCTCCTGTTAAACGTCTATTACTTGCAACTTGGATGAGTAAGTATGTTTTTTAGGCTTAGTCGACTTACAGCTATTACGTAGCCCGTACTAGTTCTTGTTCATTCATAGGTCTTTCCTTAACTTAGTATTGCTAGTTCGTACACTTTCGACAATTTTTACACTTGAAAAATTGTTAATTTGATTTAAACGAGTCGAGTACTAAAATTTTATCACAAAAATTTCATCACAAGAATTGTTTCATATGTTTTTAATCCGTAATCGTTCAAAATGTTCAATTCGAGCAATTACTAAATTTTATTACAAGAATTTCTCTGATTTTAGAATATGTTCCGTTATACCTTATATGTTTCGTTTATCTTGCTCTCGTCTAGCGCTTTGCTCGAAATCTTAGATAAACTTTACAGTCATATTTATACCTTGTATTTAAGATCTCCATATACGCCCACATTTCGCATATGGGGTTCTCAAATATCGCACAACGCGATAATCCTTTTGATGTAGAAATTGGCATAATTGTTTAACCAAGGGTAAACCCTTTAATTTATATCTATATCGTAACTTCAAAATTTATAATAAATTCGTGATAAATTAGTCGCAACCAATGGACTAATAAAAACTTTGATTCGTCTTTGTGTAATTTATTTCCAATAAAAATTTTCTTCGGTAACCATTTGACTTACGCGTCTGCGTATTTATGGATAGTTCATATATCGCGAAATTTATTCGTTCTTTGAATTGTAGTATTCTTTGGAGCATTACAAGAGTAATACTTGTAACAAGTGTTTTATCGTCATATTTCATCTTAAATAGTGACGTCGTCGTTGTACCTCGGTCGTGCTCAAAATAATAATTTGATATGATAACTTACACATTCAATTTCAATTTCGAAACCGTTAATTAACGTAGGTCACTTTTCCTCAACCGAGTCTATTATAAACGTTTAGTGGAGTAACAATTTACCGAACCCAATAAATAGTTGCTCCTCTCGACATTTATAATAGTATCGCTTGATTCAAGTATTACTACAAATTAACATACTACCAAACACATCGTAAAGAAATATATTCATATAGTTTTCGTTCTAGGAGTCATGGCGATATTTTTAATTCGGTGTATAGTGATATGAAGCACACAAACGTTTTGATAGTCGATAATAGTCCTGCGGACTATCTAAAATATGTTGAGCATATGTATGCGTACGTTTAATCTCAATAGAATATATATATATATATATATATTTATATATATATATATATATATATATATATATATATATATATATATATATATATATATATATATATATATATATATATATATATATATATATATATATATATATATATATATATATATATATATATATATATATATATATATATATATATATATATATATATATATATATATATGGCACAAACCATTCAAATAAATATGGCACAAACCATTTCAAATAAAGATGGCACAAACCATTCAAATGAATATGGCACAAACCATTTGAGTATCGTAACAATCCATACACGGATGTTAGGCATTTTATTTCAACATAAAATCATTTTATTACATGTCTCTATGGGTATCACTCAAACATGGGAAGAGAATACCTAATGCTAATAACACGTAGCAATCAAATTCAAAACTTAGCATTGCAAAAATCATAAACTATCTCAAGTCACAACTTACTTGTATCGAATACGTGGAGTGAAGTGGTTCTTGGAGATTTTTGAGAGTTTGTTATAATCTAGAATTATTTTTCCAACAATTAAATTTTTGACTCACGTTTATAAAAATCGTTTTATAAAATAACCTAGTTCTCTATAACTACAGCTCTGATACCAATCTGTCACACCCCCAATTTATCAGAGTAATACAATGGGGTGCGACGGTCGTGACTATCACAAGACATAGATATAAAGAACGACTATTTAAAAGCAGTTTTAATTTAATTAAAAGCATAAAACTTGTTTCGGAAGCGAATTACACAAGATCATAATAAAACATTGTTTCAAAAGACTTTAACATTGATCCAAATATCCATATACTAGTCACGACCATTTTTATTTAAAATCTCCCATGCATAACCACGTCACTCCTCCGTCTTGATACCTGAGAAAAACATTGCTAAAGCGTCAACACAAAGGTTGGTGAGTTCATAGGTTTAAGTTTAAATAGTGTGATGAACCATAAGATTTTCAAGGCAACCGGCATATAATCTTATAACAAATACAAGATTATAATCAAAAGTATACGTTTTAATAACCTACGTCTAAGCTCGTGACACCGAAGCATTAACCTAAACCAACAAGATATAATAAGAGCCTGAGCAAATGCCTATCCCAAAGCATTTGTAAATCCTCAAATGTAAGTGTATCTAACTTTGACACAACCAAATTAGATAGGGAGGTTAATCCCGATAGATCTATCCATAACATTCGCGCTTACACAAAGTAATTAACGGTTCACGATAGTGGGCTAAAGCATCTAGGGATATCGCTACTTAGACATCATGTAGGCAAACGTATCAAGTTTTAGCACTTATGTTCATCTGTTTAAAACAAGCAATGTTCTCACCCCAAAATAGTTAAAAAAATTAAAAGTGGGACTATGAAACTCACCTCGATGAAGTAGTAAACAAGATCAACAAAGATATCACGGAATATCAAGGCACGCAAAACGATGCACAAATGATCTACTCGTAACCTAAGTAAAATATCCGTACTTAGACTAAATATAAGAAATATCAATGTACAATGCACTTGGTTGATAATTTATACTTGCTCTTGATTTATAAAATGTTTCATACACCATTTTAGTCACGGGGTCGACTTTGGGTCACGATTAATCGTTAAATATTAGTCCGAAAAATAAACGGGTTCTTGTTATAACAACTAGGCCGCGAGGTCTTCGATATTTGATAAATATTGCATTTTTATGAAGTCTCTAAGTCTAGCAAATAATTATGCAAAGTAATTCACTCGTTAAACAAAAATAAACAAGTATAGTCCCCTTAATTAGAAGTGTTTATCAAGAATTTTCTAAAATTAATTACGTGTTCGTTACTCAACTTTAAGACAAACTGAAAACTGTTTTGAAAACTAGGCTGTGTCGAGTTTACAAAAGTGTTTTTATATCTTTGGGGCATGGTTATTTAGTCGACTCAAAACAGATGTAAAGTGATGTGATTGGCCACAATCTTACACTTACTATAATAGCTTGTAATTATTTGTGTTATAAGGCATGGTTTTTGGTTCCAACTTTCTGTTACACGCCTCATCACACGCCCAACTCACTATTATCCATTTTGCTATTTAATCAAGTCCTTTTATTCATACTAGTATACATGTCAAAACATACATTAGGACATAATCTAATGCTTGCTTTCACATTTGTTTTTATTCTATATTTATATTCATACTATATAGCAAACTTTGAAAACCCTTTATGTGTGTACTAGATGTTTCACAGCCTTAAGGAAGTAGGGGGGACCTATATGTTTTTACTTTTTATCATACATGTGCACACATCATGTCATGACAATTTGTAAGCACATAGCATGCATACATAAAAAGAAAGTTGCTCTTGTTTCCTGTAACTTATCTCCTGCCCACGCAGGCTACCCAAAAAAGGGGAGTGGTCCTTACTTTATTTACTTCTTCTTACTATCTACCATACATACATAGGCATAAACCGTACCCAAAAATAAAAAGACGAGTCTTGTTAAGGGTTGTTCACTGTTGGCGCATGCTGCCAAGGGAAAGAGTGGGTTTCTATTTGTTTTACTTTACACTCGCATATACATCATGAATCATACTATCACGTAGCATACATTATATTTCAGCATGCCAAGTCAAAAGAAAGAAGTAATTTTTCTAGTTGTTGTTGGTTTACTATTCACAGTCCTTATTTGTTCTCATGTTTTGGTTTCTTATTTCATGCTTACATAAAGTAAGGTTTAATACTTGCTCTATTGACCAAAAGGATAGAAGTTTTGCCTTACTTGTTGCATCACATACACACGAAGCACATATACACGCACATTCACAGGAGTTAGATTCTAACATAATAGGATTTGATGTTTTATGCGTACCCCTTACTGTCTATACGCCCACACACACTAGGCACATACTATGCTTACACCTTCATATATACTACTTTGGTAGAGTGGTTTGTTTTGAGGCCTTACATGTATGCATACAGCTAATATGAAGAAACCTAAGTCTCATTTGTTTTTATGATGACATGATCATACGTCCAAGCACAACACATATACATAGCATGCAGGTATGAAACACAAATTTCCACATAAAATCATATATCTGCTTTTGGTTTCTACGGTTCATACCAAGCACACACCCACGGTAACCATGCACATATCGCGTATGCTTACAACCAGCGTTCCTTGTTCTTTACTCGTTTTAGAAACCATGCGTCAAAATGTAACACTTAAGCAAGAAGTCACACATACGTATACTAAACTAACTGGTGCTCATTTTAGGTTTATTTTTGGAAGTCACCTCCATTATCATGCATGTACGAAATAATGTGAAGGGAATGTGGGTTTCATTCGGTTTCCTGGTGGTTGTATTAATGAACAAACAAGTACATCCCTGGACACAATCTAGGCATTACATGCTCGAAATCATACATATACGAACACACATTACGGAAATTTCTTGTTGTTTTGAGCACTCGTTCATAACATAATGTCATACATTAGGTCTCACGTTTTATTCCTGCAAGTGTCCATTTATATAAAAAAACACCCATTAAGCCCTAACCCGTGACTTAGCTTTTAGTGTAGATTTTAGGTTCTCAAATGTTTATAGCAAGTGTGTTTATCAACCAAGATAAAACGAGTAAGGGTTATCGTAACTTACAAGGGTCCTAATTATTTGATGAAGATGGTGAACAAGAACTTAGAGATCAACTATCAAACAATCTTGCTTACCTAAAATCAACGCCAACACCGTGTTTAATTATTGCTGCCGTGACCTAATTTCCATGGAGGTTAAATGCTTTTATTTAGTGATTTTTCTTTGTGTGTGTATGTTTTAGTGAGGTTATGAGCTAGTATTTATAGGCATATGAGTGGGGATTTAGGTTAAGAAGTTCTAGTTAGGACTTGGTTAGGGTTTTGGTTAGTTTGTAACTAGACTTTTGCTAAGTAAACTAGCATAGAAAATTGTATAATGTTGAGGAAGAGCACAACTCCCTTGGGTCTCGGTGGTGGCAGAAAAAGAAGGAGGTGATTGTACTATTCATTGACCACCATTATGTGCATGTGTTGTACAATTTGGATTTTTAAAGAAACCATGGAAGGGTGCATGGTATACGTTGGGTAAAAGAGTAATAGGGGAGACAAAAAGGACTCTCATTTAATGTTTCATTTAATGTTGGTGAAAGTACATAGATGTTCAAGCAAGATTTATGAGGAAAAGTGAAAGAAAAACGTGTGTTTTGTATATATTGGAAAGGGGTCCGGTTTTGAGAGTATACTAGTAAGAAGGTTTTTGTTTGTAAGTTAATTTATGTAAGTGTAAAAGTAAAGTCTAAAGATTTATGTGTAATATTGTGTTTGAGGGGTTTTCAAGTAATAGTTTAGTGATTTTGGTAAATGTGAAAAATTTAAATGTGTCGTTAATATAGAAGGAGTTAAACAAATATTTATTTGTTATGTGTTGCGAATATCTTAAATGATATTACGTTGATGAAACTTAATGTCGTTTCTTAAAACAAAAATTCCTAGCAAGTAACGTAATGAATAATAGTCATTCACGTAAACATTCATGATTGTCATTCATAAAAAAATTAAATTCGTACACAATTACGCGAAATCAATCGGGAACATCAATAGACACACAAGTCTAACCCGAACTATCGCGTTTCACATAAATTAAATAGATTCGAAATTCACGTGTGTGCCAATTTTGTTTGATCTTCTCGGTGCTTTGTCAATGTGCATTTACTCGAGTCCTTTTGGGCCTTGTGAGTGTGTTATTGGCTTGTCTCATGTGCCAAGGAAAACTAAACTTAAGAAGGCTTGTCTCATGTTTGCCCCGTTGGGGGTGTGCTCCTGGGATGTGGCTTCTTTATAATCACAAACGACTCTCGGCAATGGATATCTCGGCTCACACATCGATGAAGAACGTAGCAAAATGCGATACTTGGTGTGAATTGTATAATCCCGTGAACCATCGAGTTTTTGAAAGCAAGTTGCACCCGAAACCTTTTGGTCGAGGGCACGTATGCCTGGGCCTCACGCATTGCGTCGCCCCCCCACAAATCTATGTTGGGGGCGGATATTGGGCTCCCGTGCTCATGGCGTGGTTGGCCAAAATAGGAGTCCCTTCGATGGACGCACAAACTAGTGGTGGTCGTAAAAACCCTCGTTCTCTGTTTTGTGTCGTTCGTCGCAATGGAACACTCTATAAAAACCCCAATGTGTTGTCTTAGGATGACGCTTCGACCGCGACCCCAGGTCAGGCGGGACTACCCGCTGAGTTTAAGCATATCAATAAGCGGAGGAAAAGAAACTTACAAGGATTCCCTTAGTAACGGCGAGCGAACCGGGAACAACCCAGCTTAAAAATCAGGCGACTTCGCTGTCCGAATTGTAGTCTGGAGAAGCGTCCTCAGCGACGGACAGAGCCCAAGTCCCCTGGAAGGGGGCGCCGAAGAGGGTGAGAGCCCTGTCGTGCCCGGACCCTGTCGCACCACGAGGCGCTGTCTGCGAGTCGGGTTGTTTGGGAATGTAGAACAATGATAATCTTTATGAAACAAGGGGGTTGATGTTTTCTAGAGAGAGAAACTTAGAGAGAGAAATGAAAGAACTTTGTTATATGGAAAACAAGAAATGAAACAACCAACACCTCTTTCCATGGTGGAAAGAGGTTTAAATACCCCAAGTCCTTAATGGACTTGGGCTTCCGGCCCATGAACATGCTCATGGGTCGGGCTATTTAATAAATGAAACTAAACACTACTACGAGCCTATAACTACATTATTGGAGTGACCGAGACTTTCTATATACGTAAAACGTATTTCCAACAATCTCCCCCAAAGGGAGGTCACTCCAAATTTACAAAGTCCTAATCTAGCATGTTAGATCTTGTTCTTGAGCTCGTAGTCTTCTTTTCTTTCTTTTTCTTCCTTTTGTGAATATGTGTTGAATAATATCAGCCTTTTGCTTGGAACGCGTTCTTTTGGCCTTTCACGTGCAGTCTTTATTTTCTTGTGATGTTCGCCTCTTTGTGACTTTACGTCCCACACACTTATCCTTTGTTGAATTCTTGAAAGTTTCAGAGTCGATACAGCGGAAGACTTTTAGGTCATACTTTCTTGAATTTGCGGGAATATTTGATGCAGAAGGAATAAGCATGTGAGGACGTCTTCAAAAGGTACACCGCAACGCCACCGTCTTCAACAGGTACACAACAACGCCACCGTCTTCAACAGGTACACATCAACGCCACCGTCTTCGAATGCAGCAACTTAATAAGACACGAATAAAATGGCTTTGACATTTTATTTTAATTCGGTAGCATTTTACCTCCGGTCGGTGAAGACCGTTGGACGATATTAGATATCGTACCCGTGACGGATAGTTTCAATTAAGTAACTTCCTGACAGGATTTCGCCGGTAAACCCGTTCTCTTTATTCGACCGTCCAAAGCTGACTGCGAACATAAAGAGTGAATCATTTGGATTATAAATCCTTATGATTGAAGCCGTCAATTCATGAAACCTGGAACAAGTGAATTTCAATTAAGATATTCACCATCGTTGCTTTCCAGTTGTCACAAACTTAATTCAAATTGAATCTTGCTTGTCACCTACCAAGTGCTGTTTGATGTTAACACTAGAAGGATTTCCACTCGTCACTGTAAACACTAAAGAGTGTCACTCTGAGTGTTCTAGCAAGATCATACGATAATGCGTAGAGGCCTGGAACGAGTTTAAGTTCAATTAAGAATTAAACTACTGTTTCTTTCCAGTTATCACAAGATTAGTTCTTAAAGAACCACACGTGTCACCTACCATGAGCTTGTTTGATGTTGGCTCAAGCAGGATTTCCATCTTCACTGTAATACTTGCGTATCACTCGGATGTTCTGGCAATATTACAAGAATACTGCGTAGGACTCATAAAGATCTCTTACTTTTCACAGTGTGTGAAGAAGCAAGGAATAAATGGAAAGTGTCCTAATGAGACTTTTGATGATCTCGTGGCTCTAGACTCGATAGTGCGTTTTGATTTAGTGATCGATGGCTGGAGAGGAGTGCCACCTATTCAATATCAGTCTATTCAGAGTGAATAAACCAATAGATAACGTGTTGATCTCCATGTGATTAAAACAAATACCTTTTGAGAGATATTTGAGTTAGTTGGGGAGGGTTGTGCATTGCATCACTGGGTCCATGATGGCTTTCTTCAATATCGAGAATCATTAAATGATCTCAATAGCATATGTATTGACCCGGTTTCTGCCTAAAGTTGTAAGGAGGGCTTCTTTCTTTACACCCTTTATCTTTACAATTCTTTTTCATTCTTCAACCCCTTCAATGCTTACCAATACGTCATCACTAGCACCTTGTTGTGATTGTTCCAGTGCTAGCTTATGTACTTGGTCGGCATTCAGCTACGTTCACATTCATTCTCCATCTTTCCTAGGACTTCTAGTTCTATCTAGGGAATTATCCTTGGGAAGATTCCATCGGTTCTGATGAATCATTGGACTGATACCTATACCTACCACCCTTTTGTCACCACATCCGTCGTGAGTTAAGTGTGTTTTGGGTTGATATAGTCACCATGAAAAATCCTTGAAAATCACTTAAAGCACTTGTGATATTGTAATCAAAGTTTTTGTGCTTTAAGTGTTTTGATCATCAAAAACGCTCCCCCTTAACTTGTGCATTACACATGTTAGGTTGGTTTATCTTTTAAGCCTTTTTAATTGTTTTAGCCAAATATCATTAAGTCTCCTTAATCCCATTTTCTCCCCTTTCCATAATGTTGATTATCAATATTTTGGATATTAATGGATTAACCGGTCTTTGGGTAATAAAATGAAATTATATGTTGGCCAAAGAACATATTAATGCTCCCCCTCAAATTAATGAGGGTAAGTTGTAGTGCTTAAGTATGATAGATTTTGAAAGATTTAGAATCTCATGAGAAATTCTTGAAACATTTTCATACTTTCACACTACAACAAGCCACAAAAGCACGATATTTACAATATTAACATATTCACAAATTAACCAATATGTAATAGACCTGAGATAGTACGACCCATTAGATGGATCGGTCCACAAGCCTGTGATGTGCTCCATATGGTCTGCCCCCCACGAATCGTTCAATACTGCGGATCAACCGCCGATGCCTTAACTTCGCCTCAATCATCTGGATGGTGTGGTTGGTACTCTTCTTAAATCAGCCTACCCATTTGTATTTTACCTCTGGAAGACCTTGTCCTGAGTTGAGCATCAACAGCTTGTCACGTACATGCTTGAGAGTACCATCGCTGAACTTGTGCAGTTCTGAGAGTCGCATGTATTGCATGACCTCTGCTTCATTCAGGTAAAATATGCCCATCTCTGGTTGGAGTGTACCCATGTATGGTTCCTTGGCTTGGTGAAAACGACTCATTGGGGTTGTGTGAGGTCGTTCTAGATTTAGCCTGAATTGATAACTTTCTACTCCAAGTTGTAAGTCTTCAACCCTTTGCTTGATCACAATTCTACGAGTGAATTGGCGAATATTGGAGCTTAGAGCTATGACTTCATCGGGGTCTAAGTGAGGAACCTTGCCTTGAGCCAAGAGGAGTAGAAAATCTTCAATATCTTCAAGTCGTAAGAATTGAAGATCCCCTTCACTGACACTATAAGTCTTACCGTCTTCTCGCTTGAACCTGATATCTTTCAAATACGAATATCCGAATATATGGTGAAAGCTAACTCCCTGTATGCTTGAGATTCGACGAGTTGCCATTATAGGTGTACCTTTCTTGGTGTGATTATAGAAGTAGTAAGCTGACTTCTTGTTGCCCCGCCAATGTGAGATGCCTAATTCCGCATATTGATCATATTCCTTGACAAGGTCTTTGCTCCATAGGTCTGAAACTTTATCTTCAATCCAAGGGATATCCTCCAAATTTACTGCTTTGTCCATTGTTAATGATGTAGCATACTTGTCCGGCGCCGTTTTCTAAGAAGTCTAGATCACGGTTGGTAAAGTATTGCATTGGTAGGTGCTTGGCTGCTGCAATAATTGAGGGTGTTAGTGGAAGAAGGATTGGAGCTTGTTCACCTGATGCAGTTGACTTAATTGCTTTCATGAGCTCATTGAAATGGTATTCTCCCTCAGTTTCGGCAATCTTCATGGAAGCCCAAAAGTTCTTGTCTTTGATCGTTGTTTGAAGAGTATTTGTATCAATGCTAGGCACTCCATATTTATCCATCAAGAATCCAGAGAAATCGATAGGATTATTAAGGAATTATGTGAGATCCGCCTTTTCACTGTCAGAAATTTTACGTCCGGTTGCTGCCTGTGTAAGCCATGGCTGCACTAGAACCGTCTCATCAATAGTGAACGTATCAGCAAACTCAGGATCTTTCTGATTTAATTCGTCAATATCCATATCAATGTAGTGCTGAGGTGGAGAGTTATGTATCACAGATGGTATCAGGTCGTCTTCTTGCATAGGTTCGTGTTCTACAGGTGCTGTTGATGAGACATTAGTAGGAACCGGTACAGAAGACGTACCTGTGGCTGTTTCTGTGTGATGCTGAACAGGATTAGGCGGTGGAGAGTGATGTTCCACAGACGGTGATGGTTCGTCTTCAATCATTGGTTCGTCTTGTACCAGTGGCAGTACATGATCTTCTTGTGATACACTAGTAAGAACTAGTTCAGATGACTTACCTGTGGTGTTGTCAGTGGTTTCACCA
>CM046882.1:153079545-153159545 GCA_025667525.1 Glebionis coronaria
AATTTCTTGTAATTCCTTTTTATAAATATAAAGTTGGTATTTTCTAAAAATTGAATTGTAATTCCTTTTATCTTTTTATAAAAGTTAGTATTGAGGTTAGCTAAATTCTGAGTTCCAAATTTATATCATTTGTATTTGTGTTCAAAATTTTATCAAACATAATTCCTTTTTTCAAAAGAAGTGAAAAAGTTGGTGGTTTGTAAATCTTTGATTCCAAATTCGTGTTTGAATTCTAAAAGTTTCTGTTAGGAGTTTATGTTCAAATGTTTTAAGTAAGATCAGGTTTCAAGTTTTTTTTTAAAAGTTTTTGATAAAAAGTTTTGAGAAAAGAATATAAAGAAATTAGTGGGTACACAATTGTTGTTTCTGTTAAGTTTGTTTGTCGTTCTTAGTAGGGGTACTTGGAAGCTTGTGCACGGGCGTGCACAAAAGCTCAAAATCCAAAGGCATGGATGGTATGTCTTTGAGGTTTGTCTACGCCCCTTTTTCTGCCATACTTGATTTTTATATGTGATTTGTGTTCTTATTGGCAAGTTAGTGTTTTCTTTTTCTGATTGAGGTTCATTGTTTAGTTGGGTTTAGAGCTATATATCAGTTAAGTTAAAGTTAATTTATGGAGTCTATATCATATTCTCTTTGAATTTTTTTTATCTGCCTGTTTAAGGACTGTTTGGGAATGGTGGTTCTTGGGTAGGATTTGGCCACCTAAAGACCATACTTACTCTGCATCTCCTCAATAAGGGTAGATATTTAGATTTTTAGCAAAAAGTTTGAGGTTTTTAGTTTATAACTTGGGATTTGAGTATTTTGAAAAATCTGCTAAAAGAAGATTGGTTATAGGATAGATTTTGGTTACAAAGTCTTGATGATAGTTATCTGGTCTAATATGCACTAATAAGAATTGGAGATATAGTTGGAAAATATTGCTTTATGTGATAGTAAGAAAATTAGTCAAGCAGTTGAAAGCTAGATACTGTAAATGTTCGTAACCGGTTGAGAAGTATATTGAGGAATCTAAAGTGGGGTGTGCACACTTGTGTGTGCAAATTGTTTTTGGGACTGCGGTCTTGAACATTGTTTAACACCAGAAATGGCTTAAGAATTGTAGTTGTTTGATTTAGGCCTATTAGTCTTACCCACTGTTAAGACTTGAGGTTGTCTGTAGGGTTTGATCTCTTAGATTTCATTTAGAATTTAGGTTTGTTTAGAGCTAGTTAGCATGTAATCTAAGTTTCTTTACTCGTTTTATGTGTAATCGGCTAAACTAATACACCAAAAAGCAACCATAAGGTCACTATATGCTATCAACCATAAGAGTGTAGTGTCTGCTTAGTTTAGGCACGTTTACTAGTTGGCTTGATTGATTGATCACTGTGGGAAAAAATCTGGCCCAATAAGTTTGATACAGTTAGGGGCGACTTCAATTGTGCTGTGTGTGTTTTGTGTTTGTGCACCACCAAACTGCAAACCAAAGAAGAAGTTGGCGTGTGCTCAACTGTGAATTCGTAGGTAATTTGAGGCGTGAATTGTTGTGGTTTATTTGTCTACGTTTGGTGTGTGGATTTTTACATGCACTTGAGTCCCACAGCCACAACTAGCTGGTGGGGTGCATATGCCCACCAGAAAGTAAAGCAAAAGGAATAAAAGTAAACAAGGCCTGCTGTGTTCTTAGTCTGTCAATTTGTTTGTGTTTAAATATTTGGTGCAAGTTTGTGCTTGAGTCGTGGTTAGTATTATTTGAATTGTGTTAGTGCTTCATTGTTGTGTTTGTGTTCACTGTCCCAAAAACTCAAAACCATAAAGTGCATTTAGCCTGCTTGTTTTAGGTTGAATCTTCTTGCCCACTGTCCTTCTTTACTGCATACACAAGTTTTTAATCTTAGGCGTGATAAGTTGTTCGATACTTGTGTAGGAATTGGAGTTGTTCTCGTTAACTGAGCATCCATTGAAACCCAAAAAGAAAGAAAAATGATAATATAAGTGCCTGCTGTTGGGATTATGTGTCACTTGGCACATTTTAGCAACATATTTGTGGCTTGTTATGAGTTTTCGATTTGTGTGTTTAGCTTAACTGTGACACGTAGCACATTTTGTGGCGTGATTTTGATAAATGTACTAGTGTTACTGTGTATGTGCACCAACAACAACCCTTTTCCTAACAATCGGCTATTTGTGGTTTTATTGTTGGTTTGGTGTGATCTTGCTGATTGATTTTTGTGTGTTAAGTCTGACTCCTCACTCGCGAAAGCGAGTGAGAGTGCCGTCTATTGCCCAACAACACTGATAAGTGTGAAAACACTCATCAATAATGATCCAAAAACCACTTAAAACACAGTCAAATACATTATATTTAACTGAAAAATATCAGAATTACGTGGGTATTTGTGTTTCATGTGTGTTTTAAGGTAAAAAGATGCATTTTTGAGCAAACACGCGTTTTCAAGGATTTATTTGACGAAAAGACGAAGAAAAGGACAAATCAAGCTCCAAGGACCTTACTTGTCCATTATTTCAAAGAAGGAGGACTTAAGTTGCAATTTTCACAAATACAAAGGATGATAAAGAAACTTGACTTAAAAGTGTTAAACACTTTTGATTAAAAGACACAAGTGGAAGGACCAAAAAGAGAAACAATGTGGAAAGTTTATTTAACTTTCAATCTATCTGGTCAAAGTCAAGTTTCAATAACACACACGTCTTCATCACCGAAACAAGAGAGAGAAAGAACAGTTGCCTTTCATACTCTTATCCTACCACAAACCTGCAATTCGATTTCAAGGAAGATTCAAGGAGTTTCAGGCAAAGATCAAAACTACAAAGATGATTCTCTTTTCCTCCTCTACATGATGATACGACTTAACTGGATCAAGAGTGACAGATGAAGAAACCCCCAATTTGAAGAATGAAGAACGAAGTCATCAAACCTCGTATTTTACACGTGGCATCAAGGGATTGGATGACACACGTCATCAACACCTCTAATCCACTCTTCGACAGCTATAAATACAAGGAGAAGATCTCACTTCAAGACGGTTAGCATTAGGAGTAGTTTACACATAGTTAATTAGTTAGATAGGATTAGTTAGTTAGTTAAAACTTTTGTAACAAATTCTGTTTTTCCGTTTAATCTTTTGTAACCGAATCAAGTTTTCTTCCATAAATGAATCCTTTAAAAGCTTCATATTTTTTTCTTCTTCTTATCTTTTCTTGTTAGAGTTAAAAAGCTATATGGAGTATTATGTTACTGGTTATACGAATCAGTTACTGTTCACCGTTTGTTTTGTACAATTGGTTATAATTGTTTCAATTTTCTTAGGCATCAAGGATTTAATACTTACTGTTCACAGTTAGAATCAGTTACATTTTCTGCCATTAATAATACTCGGAGCTTTTTGATTTGTTATCACGTTTTCATTTACTGTTTACCTTTATTTTCATAGACTCGTCATGTCATAAGCTCAAAAGAGCTTATGAATTTTTGTCACAGCCTTTGATAAAGTTTCTTGATAAGCTCTCAATATAGTTTAAAATAGATTTAGTTAGATTTTTAGTTGCATATTTTGAGTTTGGACTGAATTTAGATTTTAATGCATATCTAAAATCAGATTTTGTCCAAATAACAAGATTGTAGGTAAGTAAAGAATTATTAGTGGTGGTATAAGAGTTAGATGTCCAATTATCATAGATCATTCATGGAATAAGTGTAGGATATGTAAATCTTGCTTATGTTTTAGAGAGGGAAAGAGATAGAAAGATGGCGGATTACACACACTTCTAGAGAGAGAAAACCAATGTTTAGTATGTGAAAAATGAATAACCACACTACCCTCTCCATCAAAGGAGAGGGTTTATATACCCAAGCCTTGTGATGGGCTTGGGCTTACAATGTTGGGCCGGCCTACACATGTTGTAGGCTAGGCTTGGCTTTGTTTGTTTAATAAAGATATCTAGACTACGAGCTACAACTTAATATATTGTCGGAGTGACAGAATCTTCCTAAATACGTAAAAATGTATTTCTAACAATCTCCCCCTAAGGGAGGTCACTCCAAACAAAGGCGTTACCCAAGTTACAATAATAAAACAAACCTAGCATACTATGCTTGTCTTGAGCTCGTAGTCTTCGTCTTTCTTTTTCTTTTTCTTTTTTGGTGAACATGCTGATGTGATCTTTGATATCAGTCTTGAGCATTAATCTCTTGCCTTGATCTCATGCATCCATCACTTGTGATCTCCGCCTCTTCGTGACACCATGTCCCACATACTTATACCTTTTGTAATTCTTGAAAGCTTCAGAGTTCAATACAGCGGAAGACTTAACTTTTAGGCTTTCTTGAATTAGATGAGGTATTAAGTGCATAAAGTATAAGCATGCGGGGACGACTTCTTCTTGGATCCCGCAACGCCACCGTCTTCAAATGCCACAACATAAGTAGACACGAACGAAATGGCTTTGAACATTTCATTCTAATTCGGTAGCATTTTACCTCCGGTCGGTGAAGACCGTTGGACGATATAAAATATCATACTTGTGGCAGGTAGATTTAATTAAAAATCTCCTTGACAAGATTTCGCGGGTAAACCCGTTCTCTTTACTCGACCGTCCAAAGCTGACTGCGAACGTAAAGAGTGAATCATTTGGATAAAATTATCCGCATGATTGAATCCGTCAATTCTGATTCCTGGAACAAGTTTGATTCATTAAAGAATCGCACCATCGTTGCTTTCCAGTTGTCACGAGCTTGATTCATATTGAATCTTGCAAGTTACCTACCAAGTGCTGTTTGAGGTTAACACTAGAAGGATTTCCACTCATCACTGTGAACACTAATGTATCACTCTGAGTGTTCTGGCAAGATTACTAAGATATTGCGTAGAGGCCTGGAACGTGTTTAAATTCAGTTAAGAATTAAACCACTGTTGCTTTCCAGTTATCACAAGTTTGATTCATAAAGAATCGCACAAGTCACCTACCATGAGCTTTTTGATATTTGCTCAAGAAGGATTTCCATCTTCATTGTAAATACTTTCGTATTACTCGGATGTTCAGGCAAGATCATAAAGATTTTGCGTAGGACTCTTAAAATCTTTCTTACTTTTCACAGTGTGTGAAGAAGCAAGGAAATATGAAAGTGTGTCCTAATGAGATATTTGATGATCTCAAATGGCTCTAGACTCGATCGTGCACTTTGAATTTTAGTGATCGGAGGCTGGAGAGGAGTGCCACCTTTTCAATACCAATTTACTCGGAGTGAATAAATCGGTAGATAACGTGTTGATCTCCGTGTGATTAAAACAAATATCTTTTGAGAGATATCCGAGTTAGCTGGGATGGGTTGTGCATTGCATCACTGGGTCCATGATGTCTGTCTTCAATATCAAGAATCATTAAACAATGATCTTAATAGCATATGTATTGACCCGGTTTCTGCCTAAAGTTGTAAGGAGGACTTCTTTCTTTACACCCTTTATCTTTACAATTCTTTTTCATTCTTCAACCCCTTCAATGCTTACCAATACGTCATAACTAGCACCTTGTTGTGATTGTTCCAGTGCTAACTTAAGTACTTGGTCGGCATTCAGCTACGTTTACAATCTTTCTCCAACTTTCCTAAGGACTACTATTCTAGCTATGGAATGTCCTTGGGAAGATTCCTTCGGTTCTGGAAGAATCATAGGACTTAACCTATCCTATCATCCTTATGTCACCACAATCTTCATCGTCGTGAAATAAATGGGTTTTGGGTAAGTATATGTCACCATGAAAATCCATTTTGATATGAAAATCTGTTTTTCTCCCCCTTAACATATGCCACGATATTCGAAAACATTTCTCATATGTCGGGATGAGCCAGCACATTAAGTCTAACCATTTGTGATAATATCCCATATTAAATCACATTTTCTCCCCCATATTAAAAATAGTAACCCAATCGATGTTTTTAATATCAATTGATTTAATGAAGTTTTAACAAAGGTTTTAGGAAGAAAAATGCAAGTCCGTGTTATCTTCATGATATCAAATGTGTGAGATATGATATCGATTTGTAACAAGATCACATATTCACCATATTAGAGAAGAATTGACAAGGTTGGACCTGATTGATGAGAACATCATATGATAAGATCAAATGGTTCTTGTCAGCATATGTTGGTCTCCTCGTCACATCTGAAGTCATCTCTTGACACCACGTGTACGATTGGTATTGTTGTCTTGACACCAGTTAGTGAGCTTGGCACATTCGGCATCGAAGATTCTGAATGCTTTGACAATTGCTCCCCCTCAATTGCTGACCCGTGTTCTATTGAAAGAGTTGTAGTCGTCGGTTGAGTAGTCGCATCGTCGAGTATGTAGATACCAATTGTAGATAGCTATGGTTGTAGAGATGATAGCTTCATAAAAACAAGAGTTCTCTTGTTTTAACAAATAAATGCACTGAAACGTACATAGATTTGTGTTAGACCAAGTTATAAAGTAAACTTGATCCCTTACAAGGTTTAAAGTAAACCTTGCCCGAGAAAATTAATTCCCGTTGTGAGCCAAAGCTTTCATAAGAAATACTTGACTTTAATGTGAAAACCGGGTTGTAGTCTGAAATAACAAGCCATAAGGGCATGTTTTATGAAATATTTACAACTTTTGTACGAATTCTATTTATGGCGCCGTGTCAATATTAATCGACATTTCTAAGGCCGTAAATATTATCGTATCAAAAGACATGCCTTTGAAAAATAAAGTAAAAATATTTTTGGATTTTTCTAGATTTTTCAATTTTTTATGGTTTTTATATGGTTTTATATTTTTGTATTTTGCTTTTGTGGATAAAAATATAAACAATATATACAGATGATCACCAAGGATACGGAGAATAGTTTACCATCACTATTCTTTCGCTTCATCTGCCAATTCCTTTAGAGTCTCAGGCGAGAAGGTTCTCATTCCTAGCTTGTCGGCCAAAAATTCAATTCGAGCGCGATCTAAAGCCTTCATGAAAATATCCGCCAATTGATACTCAGATCGGACAAAGTAAAGCTCGATTACTCCATTTTCTACTTGCTCCTTGATGAAATGGTAGCGAATGTCAATATGCTTCGACCGGGAGAATTGAACATTGTTGCAGCATAAGGCAATTGCACTTTTGTTGTCGCAGTACATCGGAATCTTGTTGAAACCTAGACCATAGTCGGTTAATTGCGATCTCATCCAAAGAATTTGAGCACAGCAACCGGACATAGCTATGTATTCTGCTTCCGTACTTGAAATTGCAACGCTTTTCTGCCTTTTGATGCCCAACTGATTAGTCGATCTCCTAGTAGTTGCAAAGTTCCACTCGTGCTACGCCTTGTATCTTGACAACCCGCGTGATCCGCATCTGCATATGCCATAAGTGCAATCGAAGAGTCCTTCGAATACCAAAGTCCCCGATTAATGGTTCCTTTAAGATATCGAAAGATCCGTTTCACAATAGACAAGTGTAACTCGGTAGGTCGAGTTTGATACCGAGCACACATACACATAGCAAACTGAAGATCAGGACGACTAGCTGTGATATACATAAGAGTACCGATCATTCCACGATACAGTGTCGGATCAACGGCAACTCCATGTGGATCTTCATCAATCTTAGTTCGTTCCACCATTGGAGTATCCACGGGGTCGCAAGATTCCATCTTATACTTCTTCAGCGATTCAAGGGCATACTTGGATTGATTGATAAAGATGCCTCTGGGACTCTAAGATATCTGAAGACCTAAGAAGAATGATACCTTGCCCATCATTGACATCTTAAACTTGGAAGACATGAGTGTCCCAAATTCGTCGGATAAAGTTTGGGTCGAGGCTGCAAATATAATATCATCAACATATATTTGTACCATAATCATATCTTTACCTCGTTTCTGAATGAACAACGTGGGATCCACCTTGCCTTTTGCGAAGCCTTGCGTAATGAGGAATTGTGACAATAGATCATACCATGCGCGAGGAGCTTGCTTCAACCCATAGAGAGCCTTCTTAAGCTTGTACACATGATTAGGATATTTAGGATTCACAAAACCATCCGGCTGTTGAACATAGACCTCTTCCTTGATTTCACCATTAAGAAATGCCGTCTTCACATCCATCTGATAGACGATCATATTCATATGGGCTGCATAAGCGAGGAATAGTCTAATAGCTTCCAAACGGGCAACATGTGCAAAGGATTCCATAAAGTCGATGCCCAATAATTGCTTGTATCCACGAGCTACTAGTCGAGCTTTGTTCTTCAATATTCCGCCTAACTCATCGAGTTTCACCTTGTAAACCCATTTCAAAGTGAGTAACTGCACTTGATCCGGGCATGGGACAAGTTCCTAGACTTCAAGACGTATAAATTCATTAAGTTCTTCTTGCATAGCTTCTATCCAACAGGATTGAGTAAAAGCTTGTTGCCATGTCTTAGGTTCAACTTCAGTTCGAAAAGCATCAAAGTGACAAAACATTGCACTTTCTTGTAACTGACTTCGTGTGGATACCGGACGATTAGGGTCACCAATAATAGAATCTATAGGATGATCCTTTGTCCACTTGCTGTCATGTTCACGAATCCGTGGATCGGAGTAAACTCTAGAAGGAGCTTCCTCTGAGGTGGACGACCCGACTTGATTAGGGTCGGGAATTGGTACACCAAAGAATGGAATTTCACGCATTTGAGCGAATTCCAAATCGTGATCATCATCATCCTCTTCATCATCAATAGGCATGACATGGGTAGTTGAAACATGTCTTGGTTGAGAATTACTTGTTGAAGTTATATCTTGACCAATAGGTGCAGATGTATTTGATTGTGCAACGGTTGCTGGAGCGACAACTTCAGTTACCGGAGCTATTACCTCAGGTTCTGGAGCAACAATACTTGGAGGAGTAAAGAATTCATCAAAGAACGGTTGAAACAACATATCCCATTCCTTCCTAGTAGGTGGTGTAAATGATGATGAAGTAGGGTTGTTTGGGACAAGACCAGAACTATTGTTACTGGATCCCATTTCATGAAGTGCGGGTTCAGAGCTGCTTTGCTCAGAAGCCATTGCTGTCAGCTCATCAAAATCAACATTCATAGTTTCGAGGATCTTGCGAGAGTTACGGTTGTAGATTCGGTATGGCTTCTTTGCGGGTGCGTAACCAATGAAAATACCAATATCAGCCTTTGGTTGAAGTTTTCCCAAATTGTCACCATCATTATTTGGATAGCATAGAGAACCAAATACATGAAGATATGATAAATCTGGTTCTTTTCCATGGAGAAGCTCATAAGGTGTTTTACCATGGCGTTTACGAATTAGTGACCGGTTTTGGGTGTACACTGCTGTAGATACTGCTTCTGCCCATAAAAATAATGGAGCCTTTGCGTAAATTAACATCGTTCGAGCAGCTTCCATAAGTGTGCGATTTCGCCTTTCAACGACACCGTTTTGTTGTGGAGTGCGTGCAACGGATGTTTCATGAGATATGCCAACTTATTCATAATAATCACGCAAGATTTGATTCACAAATTCGGTTCCATTATCTGTACGAATGCGTCGGACAGTAGTGTTGAGACGCACTTGAATCATCTTGAGAAATCCGATGATGAATTTAGGTGCCTCATTTTTGGCTTTAAGAAATTTCACCCATGTAAACCGAGAGTAATCATCCACAATAACGAGGATGTACTTTTTGCCACTAAGACTTTCAACACGCATTGGCCCACAAAGATCCATATGCAACAGATAAAGTTTCTCTTGGTTGGTGTCTTCCGTCTTGAGTTTGTATGATTTCTTAGTGCTTTTCCCCATTGTACACGCGGAACACAAATGATACTTGTGAAATGAAAGTTTAGGAAGACCACGAACAAGTTCGTTTTTCGCCAAATGGTTAATAGCGTCAAAGTTAAGATGAGATAACCGTCGATGCCATAACCATGACTTAGTCTTCGATGCTTTGGAGAGAAGACATACGGGAGAAGCGGCCATCATGTCTTGTAGAGACAAGGTATACAAATTATTCCCTCAAGTACCTTTCAATAAATCAACCCCTTCCAAATTACGAATGAAGCAGGTATGCTCTCGAAAAGCAACTTCTAGGTTTGCATCACAAAATTGTCCCACAGAAAATAAGTTTTGACCGAGACCTTCCACATAATACACTCTTGAAATAATAACATTCCCAATATGATATTCACCATAACCCATTATCTTTGCAATATGATCACTTCCAAATCGAACCGTACCAAGAAACTTGCTGACGAAATTTCTGAGCTGAGAGCGATCTCCGGTCATATGCTTGGAGCAACCAGAGTCCAAATACCAGAGAACAATTTGGACCACCTGTTTTCAATAACAACAGTAGACAATGCATTGGAAACTATTGGTTCCTGAGTGTTAGCAGAGACAGATATAAGATTATCAGAATTGCTAACATGTTTGTGACCCTTAGATTTCCTGCGTTTTCTAATGTGAGTTTTAGCACTAACATGTTTTACAATTCCAACTTTCGTAGGTTTTGGATTATCTGCGGGCACTACAGTGGGAGTAGACCTAGTTAAAGGGCACTTTGTTCCTACAGTAGTGTTGGTGTTCCTAGTTAAAGGACACGCTTGTGTTTTGGTAGCCTTGGTACTCCTAGTTAAAGGGCACGCTTTCTTCGCTTTAGTGGGAGTGATCCTAGTCAACGGGCACGTATTTCCTACTATAGTGAAAGTTCTACCAGTGGGGCGCAACATCCAACCAACTTGGGTTAACACTTTCCCAGTCGGTTTCCATTCTAATCCATTTTTCCGGGCATACATCTCATTCACATGGTCAATAAGGCAAGAATCATGACGACTAGAAAACATACATTCATTGCAATTCTAACATTTCAAATTACAATTCACACTAGGCTTAGAACGCTGCACAACTGCAGAGCCTTTAGGTTTAGCTACATGATCTTTTTATTCAAAACAGAAATAACATTCCTAGGATGGGCTTCTACTTTCTTCTTCACTTGACTACTAGATGGGGGCAAGATCCTATCATTCTTCTTGTTTCTTTTAAGCTTAGATCTTTGAGCCTTAGTAGTGGTGCTTACTCCTGTAGAAGGCAACACAGGAATATTAGAAGCTTGTTTTGATTCTGCCTTATCTTTAGTGACCAAAGTTTGAGATGGTTTAGTCCTAGGGCCCTTGTTAAGTGGTGTGACGGCTATAAGGGTTCTTTTGATTGCACTAGAGGATGATGCTGAGATAGTGGCTGCGTTATCCACAACATTCTTACCTTTTAGAGTACGAAGTGTTTCCTTTAACTCAACCAAGACCAGATTCTTATCACAAATTTGTTCCCTCAAATCAGATATTTCTATCGACTTTCGATTCAATTGTTCAATCAATGATTGATTCTGTGCAGTGGTATCAACACATGCGGGCTTTACTGAATCGAAGAGTCATGTATTTTTCTGTTTTAAGTTATCAGCTTTGGACAAAATCTTGGAAACTCGATTATCTAGATCAAGTTTAAAATTCTCAGCGGCCTCAAGTATGTTCACACAGTTAAGCTACTTAGATTTCTCTATTTCTATCGGCAAAGATGTAGCAACTTTGTCACTTGGCTGACGCTGTTTTGATTGTAAATCCAATCGAAAATTCTTTTCAAAATTTGCATCATCGATATTAACACCTTCGAATGACGTTTCAAAGATTTCTTGAATAAATTGTTGCTTGCATTCAAGCGAAATACAATGTGTTTGAATCTCATCAAAACGTTTTGAAAGCGAAGAATATGAATCTTGAAGCTTTAAAAATTCAGCGTCAGATTCGTGAAAAGTACTATCTACCACATTATCCACAGATTCAACATTATGCACAATAGAATCATTATCAACACTTGTATTCACACAGACAGAAACTATATCATGAGACATCACTTGCTTCAGAAGCAGATCATTTTGGCGTGAAACCCGTTCTATTTCAATTAAACTGTTTTCATAAGCATCATTCATGTCATTGAAAACACGTCTAACTTCTTCTATTTCCAAAAGCAAATCTTGATCAAGAGTACTAAGACAAGCTTTAACATTGTCTACAAACGGAACAATTTCGTTTCGGAACGTAGCTCTAGTGTGCTCAAAGTTCCATTCACCTTCCGTTATGGCCGAAGCCGTCGTACGTTCCAAAATGACCTTGTCAAAATCGGCTAAGTGTTGGTGTACCGCATTTAAGTTAACGGACGCCTTACTTACCGGTGGAATTAACTTCGTTAAATCCGTTTTAACAAGTGTAGGAGACGTACTAGGAAGGTTTTCATTTGACAAACTTTGGGGCACAAGAACTGTCAATTCAGCTAATCCTTTTGTAAGCGAATGCGTGTCTTTTTCGAAAATTGATCTTTGTTATGTTGATCATAATCAATTGTATGGAATTTTGAAATCATTTTAGAATGAGTTTCATCCGCAAGTGACTGTGTCTCCTCAGTACTACGAACAAAAGGTGCTTCTTTCGATTTGCCAATTATGGTCATATCATAAAGACCGGGAATATGTTCCCGAACTTGTTTTGCATAACCTGGATTAGGTGGTAAATCTTGAAGACGCTTAAGTTCGAGTTCTTTAAATGATTTAGTTAAAAGATGAACCTTTTCTGTGGAAGCGTATTGTTTTAAAAGCTGTTGTTCTTTAGATTTAAGAAGTTTGGTAGCATTAATTTCCGATTCAACCTTTTTAGACTCGAGAGTTTTGAAATCCATTTTAAGTTTCTGAAAATCATTGACAACCGACTCTTTTGCTTTTAATTCATTGGAAAGATTAGATTTTAATGATTCTATTTCTTTCAAGTGTTCAATCTTTTCAAAACGAAATTGGTCAAATTCAGAACATGTTATTTTCTCTTCTTGAGGAACCATTTCAAAAGCTTTGACCTTTTCTTTATGCAACGCAAGCTCAGCAATTAGGGTGGAATTCGTATCTACGGATTGTCTGAGAGCCATATGCATTTGATCAATAATATGTTTAGGCACCATGACCAAATCATGTTGAGCATAAGATTCCATACCCGTCGTAGCATTTGGTTGAGGTTCACTCAAATGTGTAGGATTAGGTACCACATCATTTGAGTTACTAGTTCCCGAATGCTGTTCGAGGTTGTCATTTTCATGCCCAACTTGATGTTGGTTATCATCAATATTATTAGATGTGGTTGGTACCTCACTGACGACATCAGAACCGTAGTGAGAGAGATTAGCAACGAGAGCAGCTTGGGCAGAGTGAATGTCATCACAATCCAAATCATATGCGTCAAGATCATCTGCTTGATAAGCTGCATTAGAAGTAGAAACGACTGCAATGCCTTCAGTATCTGCTGCCCCTGGGTCTGCAAGAAATGCTAACTCCTCTGAATCCAAAATCTTCCCCTTAGACTACGCATCAACCAAATACATCTTCTCACGAAACCATGCATCATCCCTCCTCCTTTTCGGCTGAGTGCATTCCCTAGCCATATGACCTTGTCCTCGGCAATTGTAGCAAGTCACAACCTTTTTAGGACCAATGGGGCTTCCATTTCCATTAGCTTATGAATTCACAGCTTGATTGTTCCCAGTCCTTGTAGGAGGTCCATAGGAATTTTGCCTTCCCTGAATAGGCTGCACCGTCACTTGACCATCTTGAACAGTGGCTTGTTGTCGAGGATTTGATGAGGTGCGGAGCTGATTGTTTGTTGGTGGAAATCCTCTAGTTGCAACAAGTTTTGACAAGTAAGCAGTGAGATGGTTCAGTACATCAGCTGGTGTATCATTTGGAGTAAAGACCGATGCTTGGATTGGTGGAAGTTCATGAGAGTAGAAAGTTTGTGCTGGTTGTGCTTCTATTGGAAAATATCCTTGCTGAGGAGTATAGCCCATTGGAGAAGTGTTGGCTTGTGATGGTGATGTCTGATATGGTGGTTGCTGCGGAAAAGATTGTTGATGAACACCTTGTTGAAATGCTTGCTGTGGCATCATTGGTGGTTGATAATATGGTTGTTGTGGTTGCTGATAGGTGTGTGATGGTGGCTGCTGCAAGTATGATGGTTGTTGATAAGTATAAGCCATGTTTTGTTGAGAAGCATATAATGCAAGTGGATCATGAACTTGAGGTGTAGACAACCGAGCCTCGATCACATGGCATTCGTGTTGTTGAAGAAAAGCTTGAAGTTGATCCACATTGGTGTTATGCAAGTCCTTAGCCAATTTAACATCCGTCACGTATTTTTTCCATTCTGAAGGAAGAGTGTTCAAATACCTGGTGTTCAATTGAAAGGTAGGAATTGTCATGCCATAGATATTGAGCTCATTCAACAATAGGGTAAATCTCAGATAGTAATCATTGAGAGTCTCCCCTGACACATAGGCAAACTTATCAAAAGTATCATAAAGCTTACACTCTCGTTCTTGTTTAGTTAACGAGGTGCCTTGCATGAGAACACGAATTCTATCCCATAACTCTTTGGAAACTTTATGTTTGCTGACGAGTTTGTAGACATCTGGAGGAAGGGCTTGGAGAATGATGTTTGTAGCATACTTATCACATTTGTCTTGAATCTTCATATCTCCAGTCAATTCACCCGTTGTGCGAGGACGAGTAGTTGTACCTTCCGTCACTGTACCATAATCTAATGGTCCATTGAGCACCGATGCCCAAATGAGATGTCCATTCTCCTTGTTCAACATATAAGGTTCCATTCGGGAAGCCCATTCCTCATACATAGTCTTCACCAACATTGGTGGACGATTATCCGTACCCGAGAGGATGGACTTATCCGTAAGAGATGTGTACTCCATTTCAATAAGTTAAGATTTACAAACGTTGATCGATCAATGAAAGAAATTAAATGTGTTTGTTGTTGTGAGTTGAAGTCGAGAAACAATGTTAAAATCCCCTAAAATATGTCCTCGATATCCAAGTCAAAATTTTTTTAAGGAATAATTTTTGTTATCGGAATGTTGATCGGAATAGTGATCGGAATATCAGTCGGAATAAGCCCTATCGGAATAACCTTGATCGGAATCTCCCAAATCGGAATAAACCCTAATCGGAATGTCAAAGATCGGAAAGTCCTAAATCGGAATGAACCAAATCGGAATGTTCCTTTCCGGAATGTGCCAAATCAGAATGCCCCTTTTCGGAATGCCAAATCGGAATGCCCCTTTTCGGAATGCCAAATCGGAATACCTAATCGGAATACCTAATCGGAATACCTAATCGGAATACCTGATCGGAATGTACCCAAAATCGGAATCCCTAAACCCTATTCCGATTACACTGATCAAAATGTCCTATAAACCCTTTTCCGATGACCTGATTGGAATAATTCCCTATTTTCTCGAACAAAACTCAACCAATTCGTGATTTTAAGCCAAAAAATGATCAAAACACCCAAAAAATTTGTGTTTTTAGCCAAAGTAACAATACCAAATCACTACCACAACTATGTAGATGATTTGTATCAAGAAAAAACCATAAATAACACAAAAAAAATTTTTGGACGTGTGTAATAAGGATCAAAATAGGCGTATGAATCAAGAACACAAACACATGAACAATACAATCATCCCATGTCTCTGATACCATTTGTAGGATATGTAAATCTTGCTTATGTTTTAGAGAGAGAAAGAGATAGAAAGATGGTGGATTACACACACTTCTAGAGAGAGAAAACCAATGTTTAGTATGTGAAAAATGAATAACCACACTACCCTATCCATCAAAGGAGAGGGTTTATATACCCAAGCCTTGTGATGGGCTTGGGCTTACAATGTTGGGCCGGCCTACACATGTTGTAGGCTAGGCTTGGCTTTGTTTGTTTAATAAAGATATATAGACTACGAGCTACAACTTAATATATTGTCAGAGTGACCGAATCTTCCTAAATACGTAAAAACGTATTTCTAACAATAAGTAGTGAGATTTTAAGTGTAAAAGTCAGTTTTTAAGTAAGAAATAAATAGAGTAATAAATGTGTAGCAGTAGGATTCAATCCTGAGTTGTTTTCTTATTTCAATGATGCATAAGTTTAGGGAATGTACGAGTTTATTTCTTGATAGTGTAATTGCCTAATTCACTCTTAGACCTGAATGCGTTAAGTTTGTTACCGTGTTTTGTTAAATGTGTTATGTTCTTTGAGCATTTTTGATTAAACCTTTTAGCATTCATTCTTTTTGTTAGTAGTTAATATGCCTAATTAGTTAGTTGCTGTTGGATCAATTAATGATGGTGTAGGTTGTTGGGCCTCTTATTAGTTTACGTATTAAATGGTGACTAGTAGTTTAGGAATATGAATAGAAATAAGACTTAGTAGCTTTAGTTCACTTTACTTTTTACCCATTAGGCTCCTTAACTATTTTAGCAAAATTACATTAGTTGTTTGTCTCGTTTTGCGTGCTTTTATATTTTTATGTTTTATATTTTGTATTATGTTTTATATTTTGTGCAATTAATTGTCGTACTTGTAATGTTTTTTTAGAATAGTACGTATACGTATATATATCATATTTTTACATTTTTACGTGTTTTGTGCAAGTAGCTTAAAAACCAAACAATCTTTTATCACCAAAAACAATAGAATCAAACTTGAAAAGTTAAATCAATTCGATTAGATACCGAGACGAAACGATACTTAAAAATCAAATATTAAATGGCGTCGCTGCCGGTTCTTTTCAAGAAGATTAACGGTTTCGAGTGAGACGATTGGATTTTGGGATCCGTTCACTTTGTGAACGTTATTTTTACGTATTATAAATCCAAAATATAAAAAAAAAATCAAAAAGATAAAAATATAAAAAATAAAAAATCACAAAATCAATTCTTTTCCTAAATAATTGAACCAAAAAAAATAAAAAAAATCCAAAAGTAATCTTTTTCCTAAAATATTACAACAAAAATATATTGTATATATATCGATTTTCATCGTTTTTACGTACATATAGTATTTTCTTAAAAAAATCGAATAAATACAAAAATATTTTTATATATTATTATATGTAAATACATATACGTAGATACGAACACTTAATCCAGATAATTCCATAAGTATAGCTTTTGCAATACACCGTGTTCGGGAGCGTTCCGGTCCTTGACACGTGTATCGATCAAACTTAATTAAGGCACAATAGATAAATACCATAATCTTCTTGATCTTACGAAAGAGGCCACTGTGTGGGGGGTATAAGGCGAGTGTATTTCACATTCCAAAGAAGCAGGCTCTTAAGTGCTACGCGCCGCCTCGTTTCTCCGCTTCCTTGTGGGTCTTTCAAAGGTGATAGTGGTGAGTGGTGTGCCACCCAATTAGTACTTATATATATTATATTTTCTTGTGGATATTAATTATCGAACCTCGAGGGAGATAATCTCTTCACTCTCAAAAGTCGACCGAGAGCTCATCTCTCACTCCTCGAGTTTATTTACACGTGTACTCGCACGCGTGTACCCATACCACCTTTGGTGTATTACTTCCTTCCCCGAGGAAGTGTTTTACACGTCATTTCACTTGTATATACATTCGGCCACCTTGCTAAATGATGGTTGAGTTTTTGTATACCCTTTAGGAAAAGAGTACCAAAATAGGGTAAGCACGACGATTTAGGAAAACCGTGTGTAAATGACCCTAAAGTGAGTTCGTTCTCAAGGAGGCTAGTGCGTTGTGTAATGAAATGATTATCTTTTGTGATTATATGATTATGAGAAAGAAAATAGAAATGAGATAAGAAGAGAATGACGGTTATGAAGACGGGTTAAACTACGACGATTTGACGTAAAACGCGAACGTAAATACGCAAAACGCGACAAAATTAAAAATTAAACTTAAAAATTGATTAATAGATTAAACTAAGTCTAAAATAATATAAATAAGAACAAAAGTTCAACAAAAATATTTTAAAACCTTTTATTAATTAAATATTCAATTTTTAATGCTAATTAAAGCCCTAAAATTAAATATAATTAACAAAATGTCCAAAATATTATTTTATTGAACTAATAAGTTACTTATATTATTTAAAGACTAAAAAGTATTTTTCCTAAATTTTAAAAACTATTTTTCTATTTTTAAATCACTAAAAACTATTTTTAAACAAAAATAATCATAAAAATAATAAAATAATGCCAAAAATAATTTGACAATTTTAAAAATCCTAAATTATACTAATGAACAGTAGAAAATTGAAAAAGGTAAAATTTTTCACTAAAAGACAAAACTGATATGAATTAAACCCTAATTAATCTAAATTTAATTTTAAAAATTAATTAGAAAGTGAACAGTAAAAAAACTTTTTAAACTAAAAATCTCAAAATGTTTTTCTAAGTCTAGGAAAATTGGTAAAACTGAAAAATATAAATGTTTCACACTAAAAGACAAAAACAGAAACTTTAAAAAGTAATTTAAAAAGCAATTTAATCTAAAAAATATTAAATGAACATAAAATAAAAATTAATTAAACTGAAAAATCAAAAATAAAATAAGAAAAACTACAAAACTAGTTTCAATGTCAAATTCCTATTTTAGCCCACAAAAGACAAAAAAGATAGTTTCTGATAGTGACATGTGCTCACTATTTTGTTTTCTTGTGTAGCAGTGGAAACCTTGACACTGGCAGTGGGAAATTGTTTCCCACTGGTAGTGTAAAGTTTTGGTCTGTTGGATAATAAGCTTAGGAAAGCTTATTGTGATGGCTTATTTTGGACAATAAGGCACCCCTACACTCAGTGGAGTGTAGGGAGTCTATATAATCACAAAAACACACAAGTCCAATGCAAAAATTACACACAAATTGCACAATAAAGTGACTAATAAGGCTATATAGTTTCTGATGAACAATGACCTGAACCAAATTGCACAAATACGAATTTCTAAGCTTCCAAACTTGCACACAACCTATACAACTAACATGTAACTGATTGCAAACCCTAGGTTTACCTACTCCCTAACAATCTTGCAAGATTTGAATGTAAAAATTGATCAAAAATTGGTAGAAATTGGACTTTCTGACTTTAGCCAATGTTTAACCACTTTTGAGTATGCAAATGTTAAAAACTTGCCAATACAAAGAACTAGTAATATAACTTAACTTATCACCAACAAAGTAAGTGTGTCTAGTAAGCTTATAACCTCCCTATTGTCACCTAAGCAGATTTAAAACTCATTCCCAAACACTCCTTAAATTTCAGAAAGTGAATTTTAACAAACTAACTATGATCAAAACTCAACACAACTGATTATAAATCAACTAATCATGCATATAACAATTAAAACAACATAATCAATCAAAAAAATAGCTGCAAAGAACAAGTTCTCACCAAAATCATATAAAGTCATATAAACTCACAATAAGACAGCCAATTGGTTCAATGCTTTTTACCTGAGCTATTGCTTTCCAAGTGGTTGATTTATAGGCTTATTTGAGCTTAAGAAATGTAGAGAAAGCCCGTTGTAGGAATCCAAGGTAGGACCCTAGGCCAAAAATATCTTCAAAAAGGGAAGAAATGGAATGACTATGATGAAACTTGTTACTTCCTTGTTGCCCTGCACAACACCACAAATCAAAAAGCACTTAAGGCTTATATAAGCTGATGCTCATAAGCTTATATCAGCTTATGAGCAGGCTTATATAAGCAATAAGCTGTAAAAAAGAAAACAATCAACCAGAATCTTTCTGAAATCTTACTTCAAACCAGAACAGGATCAAAAGAAAAACTAATTTTACCAACTTTTTCAAGAAACTATGAAAAAATGGATTACAAATTTAGTTTAAACAAAAGATGATTTTGGAACTCAGATTTTCTTTATCAACCTACCAACTTTCAAGCAATAAAAAGGAATTACTTTTATATCAAAACACCAACTTTTATAACATTAAAAAGGAATTACAATTGGTTTAAAGAAAATCTTGAACAAAGCAAAATAAAGGATACATGCACCCTTTATATACAACTAGATAGAACATTCTAGCTACATGATTAAAAAATACAGAAAAAAAACCTAAACCCTAATTGCTTGAAAATCCGAATTTGCCCTTGAAGGAATCTTGGTCAAAGGTAACATGTGATGTTCCAGATGTGTTTATATGATCTTGAACATTTATCCATCCTTTGGGAGCACGAAATCATTGTGGGTCGTTGATGGGACTGCCTTGTTTATTTTCTTGCAATAAAGTGGGGACAGGGGTGGCTTGTGAGGGGACAAAGGTGAGAGTGATGGGTGTTTTTGGGAGATGGGTTTTACTTAGGAGAGGGTTAATCACCATTCTGGAGATATTAGTCCAATAACCCTTTGGTTTAAGGTCAATTGACCCTGGGATTAGTCTAGGGTTTATGGGATAATAGGCGGGTTTTGATCCGTTTTTGGGGATTTAGCTTTTTAAATTTGTTGTTTAGTGGGAAAAATTTGTTTAATAAACTAATTAAGTTTATAACTGGTGGTGGAAAATGACGTGGGGGTGAGTGATGAGGTGGTGGGATGTGAGTGGTGGAGTGGTGACATGGCAGTGGGTGATTGGTGGTGGTGAGATTGTTTGTCTGCCCAAAACAGTCCCTATACTCCTTCTCTCTTGTCTCTTTGTATTAAATAGCCAACATTTCTTTTTCCTTTGTTAACAAGTTTGCTCCTCTTGTCAATTTTGGCACATCATATTTTCAAACTTTAAACAAGGACTATTCATGTAAAAAGGCATTCTTCAAGGGCTGATCATGTAATATCTTGATAATTTAGGGACCCAAATGCAAATAGAGAGTATTGCAAGGGTATAAATTGCCAAGTCTTCTATAGTTGAGGGACCATTCTTGCCAATCTTCAATTCTTCAAGGGTAATTTTGGAAATTTCATTCTTGGGCCCGGTTCTTTGTGCGGCTTCGTTTCCCATGTTCGTTTTTGATTGATTCTTGTGATCTTTTTATCATTCCCTCAATATCCGTACCTAAAATACACAAGCAACAAACACGAGCATATATTTGGCATCTTTAATGATATTTAATGCATTTTAAGCCCATTTTGGACGATGAGACTATGTATAAAAGCAGTCTCATCACTCCCCCATACTAAACCATTGCCGTGCCCTCACGCAATGCTAGAATAAAGTATCGTAGCACCTCCAAAATTTATTTTTATTCACTTTATTGAATGATAAACTAGCTACACTACTACTATTACTACTACTTGTGTTTTAGACATAATGTATGATTTTCATCGCAAAATGGGACGTTTAGGTTCATAGAATAAGAACACGTGAATGCTTCGTTAGAAATAATTTCATCATCCTCGATTTTCACCCCAATTCCAAGCCAAGCGTGCAACGAGATCATTGTCATTATAAGTTAGTAATGCTAACACTAATCATATGCCCTAATCACGTACTTATCCTCCCATTATTCCTAAGTTGTATCTCTTATATTTTATTTTGTCTTGAATGTTTCACGAGGATACATTGTTTGACTTATGTGATAATAGAGATTTAGGTCTAAAAATAGAGTCCTAACGGTGTAACCAAGACCATCAAATCAATAACCCCTCCCAATAGACAACGATGTCAAAAAATTAAGTTGACAAGAAGAATCGATAAACATGGTTTTATAACGGTTTTGAACATGAGACTTATTACCAAGACTTTTATACGCCCCCTAATGGAAGGGCCTTATTATATTTGGTTTACCTCCATCTTTTATTCAACTTCGCCATGAAGCTTTTATTATGACTTCGGTCTTGCCTTGCCTTTTATTATCCGCCTCATCGGTGGTTTTATTATCCAAAGACGTATATCCTCACGCTAAGGCGAATTTTGGATCTTTAAAGCTTCAAAGATTAAGGTTTGATTCACTTTTAATTTGGGCATAGATTTTTCGGCCTTGTGAGCTTCAAATTTTTGCTTAATTTAGGTGAGCACTTGAAATCTTATTATTAGGTGAAGCTTTCGATTATTTGGGTTGCCAATACTTCAAAATCGTGACGCTGGCGATACCTTAATGTCTTCCCAATTTAATTACACGGAAGCTACTAGAAAAGACTAGAAACCCAACAATCCCAACTAAACCGCTAAGTCAATATTTATTAAGCAAAAAATATTTACATGCGAAGGGAGAATAAGCAAACAACGAGAACACATGAGTTTTTGAAAGAATACGAGTACTCTACGTTTAGCATAGTAACTTATAATTAACCCTATCATTTCTCATCCTCATTTAAGAGACTTAGCCTAATGTGAAGTTAAGGAATCAAAGCTAAGTGCTCAACACGCACGGTCGAGTCAAAAATTACTCTTATTCTCGCCATCGGAAAACCTACATTCGTGTCTTCAAACACTTACAAAATATGAGAAAAATTTTAAAATTTGGCCTTTTTTAGCCTTATTTTGCAACAAAACGATAAACAAAAAGATAAACTTTGGAAAGCGTGAAGGTTTGGCAAGGCAGGTATCTATTCACCCCCATACTAAAGTTAAACATTGTCCTCAATGTTTCGAGTCTAGGGGTGCAAACACCCCCATACTAGAGACGTAGTCGAATGCCTAATCTAGCATTGAAAGGGTGTAACCGTTAAATTAATAGCCGTTTATGAAGTGTGCTATAAACCTAAGGTTAGAACATCAAAGGATATATCATTTGGATATCGAGAAAGTCTTCCAAGCAATCGATCGAGTGCTCCCATAAAACGAACACGAGAGGCTCCAATCGTGAAGATCATGATCTAAAAACCACAATTCACAAACAACCACGGAACAAAGGTTGGAAGGGCACAAATCCCCTCACATTAAACTAATTATAAAGCAATAATATGTACATGGATAGGCATGGGTTTCGCCTACGAGGGACCTTGTTTTTGATAACCGAGTCAAAAGCTCGACTCGAATCCCCATAAATGTGATCATTTAGGGATAATCATGGTGTGGTCAATTTTTAGTGGGGCTTACATGATAAACAAGGCCCAAAAACAACCGGTATTAAGGACTAAGTCCTTTGATGGTGCAAACTACCGGGATCGAAGATGGCGTTCTCGTTTTCATTGGAAAAACAAATCCACGCCACTTCATCATGTGTCAACACAAACCCAAAGGGTTTCAAGAAAATAGATGAGAAGAAATAGAAGGGTGGGACAATGGGTAAGTCATAAAAACCATGAGCTACTCGAGGTAAACTTGCATCAATCAAATAGAAAGATTTTCCATTTATTGCATCGGTGGAAGACCGAGATTTCCCTTTATAAGCAATTCCGGGATCAAATATCTCGTCCTCGGTGGAGAAAGGGAAGGGAACATAAGGGGCTTCCCCCACACTAAGTCCACATAAATCATCGTCAAAAGGAGAAGACGAGCTTGTAGCACTCAAAACACGAGGTGATTACGGAGTTAGCATTGTAGAAAAATCTTTTAAATCCAATTTAAAATCTTTCCCTTTTTCATCTTTTAAACTCTCCTTATGAAAACCCGACTTAATTATGTCAAAAATATTTGGTGTTTCTAAAGCAATGTTAGTCACACTAAAAATTCTCACATTTGAAAACCGTTTTGGCTTAGGTGGTGGTAAGTTCTCAAAACGTTTGTCAACAAAGAAAACTTCCCCATCGGGGTCAACATATTCATCATCCGAAGAATCATTCGTGATTGGAAACATAGGCTTAACACTCTTAACCTCCACCGGCGGAGGGGATGGAAAATCGTTTTTATCATCAACTTCTAAAACTCTTTTTGAAATCCTTTTACAAATGTTTTTGATGGGATTAACATTGTTCAAAGACGTGATAGAGTACACATGAGAAAGTGTGGAGTTTTGAGTTGCATTTATGACGAGTTCTTCCTCATTGAAACGAAGAGTGATTTTCCTAGCATGCACATCGATAAGTGCTCTCGAGGTATCCAAAAATGATCGACCTAAAATTAGAGGAACTTTAGGATCGATGGGAATGTCAACAACAATAAATTCCACGGGATAGTAGAATTTTCCAACTTTCACAAAGACGTCCTCGGCTACTCCACAAGCTAGAATCGTAGAATGATCGGCCATCTCGATTGACATTCTTAAAGGAGTGAGATTGGGAAGATTGAGCGACTTAAAAATCTCAAGAGGCATCAAATTTATACTAGCACCAAGATCGGCCAAGGCGTAGCATTCCTCCATATCTTGTATTGCACATGGGATTAAAAATTTACCGGGATCACCGACTTTTTGAGGTATGCGGCTAAGAAAAACCGAAGAACAACTAGACGACTTTTGCAATTTCTCTTTGTTATTCAACATACTTTTAAAGTTCGCGGCAAATCGAGGCATCATGACCAAGGCGTCGGCAAAACTTATATTAAAATGCAAGTCATGAAACATTTTCATAAAAAGTTCAAATTGATAATTATTTCGTTCTTGTGCCTTTTCCTTGTTTCGTCTTGAAGGGTAAGGTAAGGGTGGTGTGGGTTGGGGCATAGGCAAAGGCCTTGGAATCTCGGGTTCCACTATTGGTATTGGTTCAACCGTAGGTGTGGTTTGAGCGGTACTTCGTGGGCTTGGAATTTGCTCCTTTTCGACCACCACCTCGAGTTCTTTCTCTTTTTCCTTCTCCGTAGAAGTACTTGGACGAGAAATAGGTTCTTTGAAAGTTTTACCACTACGAGTAGTAATAACCTTCAATTCTCCTTTCGGGTTCACGATGGTATAACTAGGAAGACCACCCGAAGAAGAAGGTTTACACATGATAGCTTCCAACATTTTTCCCATTCGGTCTTCAAACTTAGATTGCCTAGCATCCGCTTTTAACAACTCTTGCTTAATCTCATGTTGACCTTGCTCCATTTTTTGTTGATTTTGTTGGAGACGTTGAACATTTCCTTCCATTTTATTAGCATGAGTCTTAAGTTCATTAGCAAGTTCGTTTTTAAGCTCGTTTTTCAACTCGGATCTTAAGCTAACCATTTCACGTTGCATATTATCAAACTTAGCATCGTTTGCTTTAGCATAATTCAAAAATTCTCCTTGAAGATTTTTGGTGTGATCATTTTGAAAACCTTGAGTGGTAGTTTGAAAATCACGGTTTTGGTTTTGGTTTGAATTTTGCCCATTTCCACTTTGATAATTACCCTTGTTGTAGTTACGTTGATTTCCTTGATAAGCACCACTTTAATTGTTGTTTTGATAGTTGTTAGCATTTTGATTTTGTGGAGCTTGATTTTGGCGGGAACCTTGACCGTTTTGGTTATAAGTTCCCGTGGCTACATAAGCATTCAAAGTGTTACCATCCGCGGTAATGCACTCGGAAAAATCATGAGCTCCACCACACGAAATACAACTTTTGGCAACCGCCTTAACCGTTGCGGAGTTCAAAGCATCTTGTGCTTTCCAATGAGTCATAAGAGTCGAAAACCTATCGAAAAACCGATTCTCCTCATTTGCTTCATCTTGGAAGGCATTAATGCTACGAGACGATGACGATGATGACGAACCCAAATTGGTAACACTCGGTGTGTTATGAGGGCTATAAACTTTGGACCTATTCTCAATGATTTTCAAAGCCTGATAGGTGTATAAACACCCATCTTTTCTACCACTTAATTACAATAATAACCGGACCAAAACGTGTATTTTATGTCTTTTATGTCGGAATTATGCGTGGTTTGTGTTTTTGTTGTATTTTAGGATGAAATTATGAAAAGTGGAGAAAACACGAGAATTCACGGGCATTCACGGCTTTTATTGAAGAAAAAGATGAAAGGCGGAGTCGAGAAGTCAAGAGTGGAAAAAGAACGGAAGTCCAAGACCAATTCTGAAGATTTATCGAAGAAATAGTCAAAAGACGGAAGTTTATCAAAAGCCAAGAAACTCAAGTCTATTCTATTGAAGAAATTAAAGACGAGTTCAAAAGATATCCCGAGCCACAAGTCCTTAAAGTCCAAACTTAAAAGAAAGATGAGAAGAAAAGGACTAATGACGCAATTAAATGAAGATTAAATGAAGGAAGGACTTAATCCCGCAATTAACAAGAAATGAAGGAGGGGAGGAAGCTTCCTTAATCCTCCCCTATAAATAGATTAGGATTGTTATCATTTGTTTTGTTGGCTAATAGTGACAATTAGTCCTTCCACCTTTAATTACCTTGTCAATTTAAATACTTGCACATTTAATTACCTTGTCTTGCACTTAATTACCATTTTAATTCAAGTAAGTTTTTCTTTTTAATTCTTGTCAAGCTTTATCTTTATCTTGTCAATCTCATTCTTCCTTTCTTAATCTTTGTGTTGATTTGTTCATGTTCATATTCTTAATTTTGGTTGATTTATTTAAGTGGGTTTTGATTATTTTGATTTAAATTTGTGAGTTTGATTGTTTTGGATTGATTGTTTATGCTTAATAGTTGTTTATTTGTTTGTTTGATCAATTCTTGTCTTTGATTTCGCTTAGTTTTATTTGATTCGTGCCTTTTCTAGCCTTCCTTGTTCTTCGGATCTATTACAGTTCTTCCCTGAGATCGCCCAGATTTATTCCGAGTAAGGGTTTTAATTGGATGACTATTCGGAATATTCAATATTCCGAATAGAGGTTGTATTCCGCATAGACTTGATATTCAGCATAGGGAATTTATTCCGAGTTGTAGTTTATTCCGAATAGGCAGAATTATTCCGAATAGGGTATCTTTCCGGATAGGTGACAGTATTCCGAATTGAGGCTTATATTCCGAATAGACCTTTCATTCCGAATAGGGGATTTTCCGCATAGGGCACTTTATTCCGAATAGCACACTATTCCGCATAGAGAATTTATTCCGAATAGGGACAGATATTCCGGATAGAGACTTTATTCCGCATAAGTGTATTATTCCGAGTAGGGAGATTTATTCCGAATAGGGTGGACTTTCCGAATAGATAAATATTCCGCATAGGGCTAAATATTCAGAATAGGGACAGATATTCCGAATAGCCTTTTATTCCGAATAGGAGTTTATTCCGGATAGGGAAATCTTAGTTTTCTGCCTTTTCATTTTAAGCTTTATTTTTCCCGCCTTTTTCTTAGTTGCACTTTGAGTTTATTTGCCTTAGTTTAAGATTTAGTTTTAGTTGCATTTTAAGTTTGCCTTAGTTAGATTTAAGTTTGCGTTATTTACTTTATTGACCTTAAATTTTAGTCTTGCTTTTAAATACTTGCACTTTATTTTTATTAGACTTAGATTTACTTTAATTGCACTTTTACTTTAATTGTTTTGCACCTTCTATTTTCAAAACTACAACGACACATCTTTGTTCCACCAAAGTTCAACTGAGTCACACATAAAACATAAAGTTTTTCAATTCGAAGAGACATACTTTACCGAACTTAATTTTTATACGAGGTGTCAAAAGCCTTGTATCAAATGGCGCCGCTGCCGGCTCTTTTCGTAAAGATCAACAGTTTTTTGTGAAAGACACGTTGCTTTTTGGGATCCGTTCACTTGTGAACGTTATTTTTCTTGCATAAAAAATTCAAAAAATCATAAAAATTAAAAATTGATAAAAATCCATAAAAATTAAAAATTTCAAAAATCCAAAAAGATTTTATCTTTATTGTGTATATATATTGTCTTTGTGTTTGGTTTTGTTTTCTTTTGCATTTTCAGGTGTATGCGTACTAGATCTTCTAATTATCAAGAGCCCGAGCCTCAAGAAGATTTAGATATGGCAGGTGTTAACAACAATAATCAACTACCGCACCTCAATAATAATAATAATAACAACAATGCTCCTCCACAGCCTGATCTTCGGACCATGGAGGAACTTTGTCAACCAACAATGTTTGGACGAGGAGGACCGATTGCGCCGATGCAAATCAACGCTCCTGAGTTTTCGTTGAAGCACCACATGATTCAGCAAGTACAAACAAACCCATTTAGAGGATTGCCTGATGATGATGCCAACAAACACCTCGACAAGTTCATTACAATCACCCAAAGCATGAAGTTGCCTGGGGCCACAATGGATGTTCTCCGCTTACAACTCTTCCCACATACTTTATCACATCATGCCGAGAAATGGTTTGATCGTCTTCCGAAGAATTCTATTCACACTTGGGATGACATGACTCAACGCTTTCTTTCGCGCTACTTTCCACCATCCATGGTCACAAGCCTTCGCAATCAGATCAGCGGTTTCATGCAAGATCCCGATGAATCTCTTTTTGATGCATGGGAGAGATATAATGTCTTGATCGATCGTTGTCCAAACCACAACATGCTTCCGGTCACCTTGATCGATACTTTCTACAACGGATTGACTTTTCGAGATCGTGATACGATCAATGCAGCCGCCGGTGGCACATTCATGAAAAGGAGACCCGAGGAGTGTAGAGAGTTAATTGAAAACATGACTACTCATCATAAGAACTGGGATTCCTCTGCTTCTTCTAGAAACAACACGAGAGTCAATGTTTCTTCTACCTCAGCAAACCCTGAGATGACCGAACTCACCCGCATGATGGCTGAAATGAGCAAAAGTATTACACTTCTCGCTTCAAATCAACAACAACAACAAGTTAAAGCGGTTGCTAATCCTTGTGAAACATGTGGCGGTCCTCACTCATACACCGATTGTCCTTCGACACAAGGAAATCCGGAAAATGTGTATGCAGCTTACGGTAATTATTCACCGGAAAATTACCAAGCTAGACAACAAGGGGATAGAAACCTGCTGAGCTACCGTTCCAACAATTACCTTTCACCCGGTTTTTCTCCTCAAAACCAAAATCCCGCCAACAACTACAATAGAAGCCACCAAATCCCACCTCGTGCTTCTAACCCTTATCAACCACCCACCCAACAACACCCACCCATTAATCCCGATGTTGACACGATCATGAGAACTCAAGGTGAGCAAATCAAGAATCTACAGAGCCAAATAATTAATTTGAAAGGAGATATCTTGAAGCAAGGTAATGACATCCGAACCGAGGTTCGTGATAATCTTCAATCCTCTTTCATCACTCAAACAACTGAATTGAAGAATCTGTTGGCTAGTTTCTTGCCTGAAGCTCAACCTTCTTCTTCTTCGGGTTCTCTACCTTCCAACACCGTCACTAATCCGCGAGCTAATGTGAGTGCTATAACTACGCGTAGTGGAACTACCATTGTCACTCCATCTACCCCACCACCATCATCTACACCTCCTCCACCACCATGTATCCCTACTACTCCTACACCTAGTAATAGTGCACCATTACCGTCTCCGCCTCGTCATAACGATGTATCTCGGAAGAACCCGTCAACATCACAACCGTCACCACCTACACCTTCACCTAACCCTTATCAACCTAGAATCCCATACCCTTCTCGTATAGGCAAGACCAATGATCTAACAAAGGAGGACTCGCAAATAACCAAATATATCAATATGATTTCTCAAATGGGATTCAGCATTAGTTTCCTTGAAGCTCTTGTCCACATGCCCAAATTTGTTAGAGCATTTAAGGAATTGCTTAGCAAGAAAGAGAAGCTGATTGAACTCGCCAATACACGATTAAATGAAAACTGCTCTGCAGTTATTCTTAAAGAACTTCCGGAAAAACTTGGAGATCCCGGTCGTTTTGTGTTGCCTTGCGTGTTCAACAAAACTGAAGAATTTACTGCCCTTGCCGATCTCGGGGCTAGTATTAATCTTATGCCACTGAGTGTTTGGAAAACACTATCTTTACCCGAACTCATTCCAACAAAGATGACTCTTGAACTTGCAAATCGCACTCTCGCTTACCCCGTCGGTATAGCCGAAGACGTGTTTATTAAAGTTGGCGCATTTACTTTCCCGGTCGATTTTGTCGTAGTTGATTATGAAATGGACCCTCGTATTCCTTTAATACTTGGTCGACCATTCTTGAGATCCGGACGTGCTTTAGTGGATGTAGCCGAAGGTGAGTTAATCTTAAGAGTCGGGAAAGATTCACAAGTTTTTACAATGGGGCAGCTTACAGGCAAATCTTTTGGAGGCCGAGAATCAGTGAATATGATAAATGTGCTCGATGACTTTACCGTCTATGACAATCCTCTATTCGAGTCTTCCACTGATAATCCACTTTTTACTGATGATGTGGATGATTCTCTCCCTACTTTGGACGCTTCTCCCATTTATGATTCACCACCGGTCTTTGACGCTTCTGATGATGATGATTCTACCTCAGATTCGGATGATTTTGAGTATACTTCTGAGTATCCCGAGCTGCCCACTTTCGATGATTTTGATGAGGCTGATACTCTCTCGAGCGATTCTTCCCATAATGAAGATCCTCCGCCATCACTCGATCCTACTTTGGACGATTATTCATTTGAGGAAGATTTCTCTGAATTTCTCAACACATACTTCCCTCATGAGAGTGATGCACCTCCTTTGGACTTTGAAGATTATCGTCTTGATCCTACTTTGGATTTGAAGAGCATTTTGTCCAAGGAGAAGAAACCGGTTGACACCGAAATCCGTTGCACTTATGATTTGACACCTCTTTGTCCCACTTCTGAGGACGAGGTTGTGCTTCTTTGCGGATCTTCTTCCCACTCGGCTGAGCCGGAGTGCTATTTTCCCCTGAAGGAAAAGGTGTTCGATCCCGGTATTGAAGTCTTTAAGCCATCTCAGTATCCACCTGATGAAATAAAAGGAAAAATCTTTGGAAATTTGGAAGACATGCTTGCACCACTTCATCATTGCTCCTACTGTGCTCCACCACTGCTTAAGGGAACCCTGCCACTTCTCTTTTGGCTTGCCTTGTTCGCCTTAAGCTCTTGCTTATTGATGGATGAAAACTATGTCTTTGATCCTGGTGGATTTGTTTCATGCTACTTCCGTTGATGATCAAGGTCGAGTCAGGCTCACGACTCGGTTACCAAAAACCAAGCGCTTCTTGGGAGGCAACCCATGCATCTATCTTTCCGCTTTCTTTACCATAAGTGTAGGGGGGACCCCTTGGATTGCTATTGCCTCTCCTCACTTCTTAATCAGGGATTCGAGCTTCAATGATCCACTCTTGATGATTCTTGACAACCCGTGATTCTGTGTTCTACTTCTTCCCGGTTCTATCCTAAATTCTTTTCGATTCACTATTTTTATATCTTCTCAATATTAAAATAGGAATCTCCTTAGTTGTCTTTTCCTTAGCGAGATTTAAACAACGTGCACAATGTCCTAAGTGTAGGGGAGTTTACTCCCACATGCTTAAACATTGAGGACAATGTTTATCTTAAGTGTAGGGGGGACTTCTATCGAAGTTAAGTGGTCTTTTCCTTGTATTTGTCCTCATTTTAACCGGAAAATCAATTTTTCGACATTTTTCAAAATTTTTGATCTGTTTTGGCCTATTAGTTTTTCCCTTTTGTATAGTTATTTTCTTTCTTTGCTAGAATAAATGTTTAATAAGTGTTTTTAATTTTCAAACGTTGTGAATCTTTTGACTCAATCCGAGTTTACTCTAGCTAGTATCCTTAACGTGTTTAAGTCAAGTTTTGCTAGGCCTTTATATAGGGAGCTATAAAACGCGAAAGTCTTAACTCTCACGGGTTAAGAACAAGAACTTTTCGCAAGTTCCTATAATTGATCCTAGAGAGTCGTTTATCAAGGGAACTTTAAGATGTGATTTCTAAACTTGAAAGAGTCTAAGAATTTGCAAGATCCTATAGGCGACTCGAAAACCCAAAACTTTGATTTAATAGGCTAAGTATCCACGAGTCTCATTACTTGAGATTTTAAACTGTGGAGAACGAGAGATGATAGAGCCAAGTTATAAGTCGGTATTCTTTCGTGAATTTATGTGAGTTAATTATAAGCCTATTCTCCCATCGCTTGCTAATAAATTTATCTGCTAATAAATAAGGTTGTACGATTTGAAAAGTTACTTAGCTTCTAGCCCCAGATCGTTTAAAAGTTGCTCGGTAATGACGAGAGTTCATAGCCAAGGCATAACTTATGAAGCGGGGCGCGAAGATTGGCGAGTCCGAAAAGGCCCTAACAAGGCATGAGGGCTATGTTTTGTTGCTAAAGATCCAAAAGTGATGTGAAGAATCATTTATCGAAAATCAATATGAAGGATCGAGACACACGACGAAAGGCAAAAACTCCCCAAAAGTCATGGAGAAGTGTATCCGAAAAGACCCTAACAAGGTATGAGGATAAATAGATCCAAGTCAATAAAGGAGGCGGATCGTTGTATATCAAAATCCCAAAATAAAGATTGGAGAAAAATGAAGAAGTCGTGGTCCATATATGAAGAATCTCTCGAAAATTCCAAGTGAAGAAATTCCAATTATGAAGAGGAAGACCATTATTTCATGAACGTCTCTCAAGATTTGAAGTATGAAGTCGCTGCCAAATATCGGCCCGAGAAAGGTCTCAAATCGCGAACCAAGTTATGCCAAGATATGAACTTTCTGATATCCCGAGAAGCAGTTTTAAAAGATTTGGTCCTTTAGCTAACTATTGATTAAATCGTGCACTTTATTTTCAGACTAAATAATTATCGAAATAAGTCAAACAATGCATCTTCGTGATCATTCAAGACAAATAATAAAATATAAGAGATACCCATAGGAATAAGGGAGTCTAAGTGAATAATTGGCCCACATGAGTTCGTGTTAGTTTACTAACTTATAATAACAATGATCTCGTTTTTAAGCTTGGTATGGAGAAAGTGAAAAGTTGAGGATGATGATTATTCATGACATTTTCAAAACCCAAGGTATGCTTTTAATTTCTTTGCTTTGCATTTTTATAATTTTCTATCTCTTAAATAAAGGCCAATATGGATTGATTATGATGAAAAGTGTATACATGCTTTGTAACTAATGCATTGCATGAGGACATTGCAATGATCAAGTGTAGGGGATTTGATAGGTGTATAAACACCCATCTTTTCTACCACTTAATTACAATAATAACCGGACCAAAACGTGTATTTTATGTCTTTTATGTCGGAATTATGCGTGGTTTGTGTTTTTGTTGTATTTTAGGATGAAATTATGAAAAGTGGAGAAAACACGAGAATTCACGGGCATTCACGGCTTTTATTGAAGAAAAAGATGAAAGGCGGAGTCGAGAAGTCAAGAGTGGAAAAAGAACGGAAGTCCAAGACCAATTCTGAAGATTTATCAAAGAAATAGTCAAAAGACGGAAGTTTATCAAAAGCCAAGAAACTCAAGTCTATTCTATTGAAGAAATTAAAGACGAGTTCAAAAGATATCCCGAGCCACAAGTCCTTAAAGTCCAAACTTAAAAGAAAGATGAGAAGAAAATGACTAATGACGCAATTAAATGAAGATTAAATGAAGGAAGGACTTAATCCCGCAATTAACAAGAAATGAAGGAGGGGAGGAAGCTTCCTTAATCCTCCCCTATAAATAGATTAGGATTGTTATCATTTGTTTTGTTGGCTAATAGTGACAATTAGTCCTTCCACCTTTAATTACCTTGTCAATTTAAATACTTGCACATTTAATTACCTTGTCTTGCACTTAATTACCATTTTAATTCAAGTAAGTTTTTCTTTTTAATTCTTGTCAAGCTTTATCTTTATCTTGTCAATCTCATTCTTCCTTTCTTAATCTTTGTGTTGATTTGTTCATGTTCATATTCTTAATTTTGGTTGATTTATTTAGTGGGTTTTGATTATTTTGATTTAAATTTGTGAGTTTGATTGTTTTGGATTGATTGTTTATGCTTAATAGTTGTTTATTTGTTTGTTTGATCTATTCTTGTCTTTGATTTCGCTTAGTTTTATTTGATTCGTGCCTTTTCTAGCCTTCCTTGTTCTTCGGATCTATTACAGTTCTTCCTTGAGATCGCCCAGATTTATTCCGAGTAAGGGTTTTAATTGGATGACTATTCAGAATATTCAATATTCCGAATAGAGGTTGTATTCCGCATAGACTTGATATTCAGCATAGGGAATTTATTCCGAGTTGCAGTTTATTCCGAATAGGCAGAATTATTCCGAATAGGGTATCTTTCCGGATAGGTGACAGTATTCCGAATTGAGGCTTATATTCCGAATAGACCTTTCATTCCGAATAGGGGATTTTCCGCATAGGGCACTTTATTCCGAATAGCACACTATTCCGCATAGAGAATTTATTCCGAATAGGGACAGATATTCCGGATAGAGACTTTATTCCGCATAAGTGTATTATTCCGAGTAGGGAGATTTATTCCGAATAGGGTGGACTTTCCGAATAGACAAATATTCCGCATAGGGCTAAATATTCAGAATAGGGACATATATTCCGAATAGCCTTTTATTCCAAATAGGAGTTTATTCCGGATAGGGAAATCTTAGTTTTCTGCCTTTTCATTTTAAGCTTTATTTTTCCCGCCTTTTTCTTAGTTGCACTTTGAGTTTATTTGCCTTAGTTTAAGATTTAGTTTTAGTTGCATTTTAAGTTTGCCTTAGTTAGATTTAAGTTTGCGTTATTTACTTTATTGACCTTAAATTTTAGTCTTGCTTTTAAATACTTGCACTTTATTTTTATTAGACTTAGATTTACTTTAATTGCACTTTTACTTTAATTGTTTTGCACCTTTTATTTTCAAAACTACAACGACACATCTTTGTTCCACCAAAGTTCAACTGAGTCACACATAAAACATAAAGTTTTTCAATTCGAAGAGACATACTTTACCGAACTTAATTTTTATACGAGGTGTCAAAAGCCTTGTATCAAAGCCTGATCGGTCGTTTTGCACAAAAACTTACCACCCGCGGCGGCATTTAAGTAATCTCGTTCATGATCATTAAGCCCATTATAAAAAGTGTCAATTTGATGCAATTCGAAAAATCATGGTGTGGACATTCATGTAACATTTCTTTAAACCTTTCCCAAGCCATTGAAAAACTTTCATTAGATCTTTGTGTAAATCGTGAAATCTCGTTTTTCAAATGTGTTGTTTTAGATGGTGGAAAAAATTGATTCACGAATTTCGAAACGAGATCACCCGACGTCAAAATCGAATTTGGGGGTTCTTTCTCGAGCCATATCTTGGCGGGTCCATCTAACGAGTATGGAAACAACATCATCTTAATGGCATCGTGTGGTACATCCTTAAACTTGCTTGTCGCGGTGAGACGATTAAATTACCTAATGTGATAATGTGGGTTGTCTTTTTCGTGTCCGCGAAACTTGTTGGCTTGAAGCATAGACATTAAACCCGTCTTGATCTCGAAGTTCTCCGCAAGGATGGCGAGAATCACAATGGCCTCTCCAAAACCCTCGGTGGGTGCTTGAAGCAACTCCATCATAGTACGATTAGCCATGATAGCTTCTTGTTCTACAATAGGTTCCTCACTTGGAGTCTCTTCACTAGAAAGATTAGGAGTAGGTGTTACCTCCTTTTGTTTTTTCGTTTACGTGCACGTCTTGCTTGGTTACGAGTAAGCATAAACGTCACGTACAACGTGGGGATGAGCAAAGAAGATTCTTTTTGGTGTTTTTAACTTTTTCAATTTTTTTTGGGTTTTTGATTGTTTTTACTTTTTTGGATTTTGGAATTGTATTAAGTAGACAAAAAATCTACAAATCTCCTCCTTAATCAAATCTCTTGATTAAAGAAGCCTCAAGGAATGAAAACGATCACGTGAAGTGAATGCCTTCGATGACTTTAGAACCTTGGTGTAACACCAAAACGTTCAAGAGGGTTTAATCAAATAAAACCAAGAAAGTATATATGATACTTAATAATACTTTGGGCGGCAAAACCCTCGATTAGCTCTCAAAATCAAATACTCACAAGCAAGCGGGGAAACGAGGCGGCGTGAAGCACTTAAGAGCCTTTTTCCTTAGGATATATTTTATAATATCCGCCTTATACACACCTTATAGTTTGTATTTTCAAAATCGAGCTTCTCGAAAGTATTTATCTATTTTTGCCTTTTTTCTTTGGTTTGAGATTCGAATACAATGATTGGGTAATGACCTCCCAAGTCAAGGTTGTGATTTCTCACGTATTTGGAGTACTTGTGTATTTATTGTTCTACGTATACAATATAGTAATAGTATTCACAAAAAACGAAAAACCGATAATACGTATTAGTAGAGTGCTACTAATACAAATACTTATTATGGCTATATAAAAACAACAATTATTCAAATCAAAACACAACACGCCTCCCCGGCAGCGGCGCCAAAAATGATGGTTGAGTTTTTGTTTACCCTTTAAGAAAAGAGTACCAAAATAGGGTAAGCACGACGATTTAGGAAAACCGTGTGTAAATGACCCTAAAGTGAGTTCGTTCTCAAGGAGGCTAGTGTGTTGTGTAATGAAATGATTATCTTTTGTGATTATATGATTATGAGAAATAAAATAGAAATGAGATAAGAAGAGAATGACGGTTATGAAGACGGGTTAAACTATGACGATTTGACGTAAAACGCGAACGTAAATACGCAAAACGCGACAAAATTAAAAATTAAACTTAAAAATTGATTAAAAGATTAAACTAAGTCTAAAATAATATAAATAAGAATAAAAATTCAACAAAAATATTTTAAAACCTTTTATTAATTAAATATTCAATTTTTAATGCTAATTAAAGCCCTAAAATTAAATATAATTAACAAAATGTCCAAAATATTATTTTATTGAACTAATAAGTTACTTATATTATTTAAAGACTAAAAAGTATTTTTCCTAAATTTTTAAAACTATTTTTCTATTTTTAAATCACTAAAAACTATTTTTAAACCAAAATAATCATAAAAAATAATAAAATAATGCCAAAAATAATTTGACAATTTTAAAAATCCTAAATTATACTAATGAACAGTAGAAAATTAAAAAAGTTTGAAAAATGTAAAATTTTTCACTAAAAGACAAAACTGATATTAATTAAACCCTAATTAAACTAAATTTAATTATAAAAAATAATTAGAAAGTGAACAGTAAAAAAACTTTTTAAACTAAAAATCTCAAAATGTTTTTCTAAGTCTAGGAAAATTTGTAAAACTGAAAAATATAAAATTTTCACACTAAAAGACAAAAACAGAAACTTTAAAAAGTAATTTAAAAAGCAATTTAATCTAAAAAATATTAAATGAACAGTAAAATAAAAATTAATTAAACTGAAAAATCAAAAATAAAATAAGAAAAATTACAAAACTAGTTTCAATGTCAAATTCCTATTTTAGCCCACAAAAGACAAAAAAGATAGTTTCTGATAGTGACATGTGCTCACTGTTTTGTTTTCTTGTGTAGCAGTGGAAACCTTGACACTGGCAGTGGGAAATTGGTTCCCACTGGTAGTGTAAATTTTTGGTCTGTTGGATAATAAGCTTAGGAAAGCTTATTGTGATGGCTTATTTTGGACAATAAGGCACCCCTACACTCAGTGGAGTGTAGGGAGTCTATATAATCACAAAAACACACAAGTCCAATGCAAAAATTACACACAAATTGCACAATAAAGTGACTGATAAGGCTATATAGTTTCTGATGAACAATGACCTGAACCAAATTGCACAAATACGAATTTCTAAGCTTCCAAACTTGCACATAACCTATACAACTAACATGTAACTGATTGCAAACCCTAGGTTTACCTACTCCCTAACAATCTTGCAAGATTTGAATGTAAAAATTGATCAAAAACTGGTAGAAATTGGACTTTCTGACTTTAGCCAATGTTTAACCACTTTTGAGTATGCAAATGTTAAAAACTTGCCAATACAAAGAACTAGTAATATAACTTAACTTATCACCAACAAAGTAAGTGTGTCTAGTAAGCTTATAACCTCCCTATTGTCACCTAAGCAGATTTAAAACTCATTCCCAAACACTCCTTAAATTTCAGAAAGTGAATTTTAACAAACTAACTATGATCAAAACTCAACACAACTGATTATAAATCAACTAATCATGCATATAACAATTAAAACAACATAATCAATCAAAAAAATAGCTGCAAAGAACAAGTTCTCACCAAAATCATATAAAGTCATATAAACTCACAATAAGACAGCCAATTGGTTCAATGCTTTTTACCTGAGCTATTGCTTTCCAAGTGGTTGATTTATAGGCTTATTTGAGCTTAAGAAATGTAGAGAAAGCCCGTTGTAGGAATCCAAAGTAGGACCCTAGGCCAAAAATATCTTCAAAAAGGGAAGAAATGGAATGACTATGATGAAACTTGTTACTTCCTTGTTGCCATGCACAGCACCACAAATCAAAAAGCACTTAAGGCTTATATAAGCTGATGCTCATAAGCTTATATCAGCTTATGAGCAGGCTTATATAAGCAATAAGCTGTGAAAAAGAAAACAATCAACCAGAATCTTTCTGAAATCTTACTTCAAACCAGAACAGGATCAAAAGAAAAACTAATTTTACCAACTTTTTCAAGAAACTATGAAAAAAGGATTACAAATTTAGTTTGAACAAAAGATGATTTTGGAACTCAGATTTTCTTTATCAACCTACCAACTTTCAAGCAATAAAAAGAAATTACTTTTATATCAAAACACCAACTTTTATAACATTAAAAAGGAATTACAATTGGTTTAAAGAAAATCCGGAACAAAGCAAAATAAAGGGTACATGCACCCTTTATATACAACTAGATAAACATTCTAGCTACATGATTAAAAATTACAGAAAAAAAAACCTAAACCCTAATTGCTTGAAAATCCAAATTTGCCCTTGAAGGAATCTTGGTCAAAGGTAACATGTGATGTTCCAACTGTGTTTATATGATCTTGAACGTTTATCCATCCTTTGGGAGCACGAAATCATTGTGGGTCGTTGATGGGACTGCATTGTTTGTTTTCTTGCAATAAAGTGGGGACAGGGGTGGCTTGTGAGGGGACAAAGGTGAGAGTGATGGGTGTTTTGGGAGATGGGTTTTACTTAGGAGAGGGTTAATCACCATTATGGAGATATTAGACCAATAACCCTTTGGTTTAAGGTCAATTGACCCTGGGATTAGTCTAGGGTTTATGGAATAATAGGGGGGTTTTGATCCGTTTTTGGGGATTTAGCTTTTTAAATTTGTTGTTTAGTGGAAAAATTTGTTTAATAAACTAATTAAGTTTATAACTGGTGGTGGAAAATGACGTGGGGGTGAGTGATGAGGTGGTGGGATGTGAGTGGTGGAGTGGTGACGTGGCAATGGGTGATTGGTGGTGGTGAGATTGTTTGTCTGCCCAAAACAGTCCCTATACTCCTTCTCTCTTGTCTCTTAGTATTAAATAGCCAACATTTCTTTTTCCTTTGTTAACAAGTTTGCTCCTATTGTCAATTTTGGCACAGCATATTTTCAAACTTTAAACAAGGACTATTCATGTAAAAAGGCATTCTTCAAGGGCTGATCATGTAATATCTTGATAATTTAGGGACCCAAATGCAAATAGAGAGTATTGCAAGGGTATAAATTGCCAAGTCTTCTAAAGTTGAGGGACCATTCTTGCCAATCTTCAATTCTTCAAGGGTAATTTTGGAAATTTCATTCTTGGGCCCGGTTCTTTATGCGGCTTCGTTTCCCATGTTCGTTTTTGATTGATTCTTGTGATCTTTTTGTCATTCCCTCAATATCCGTACCTAAAATACACAAGCAACAAACACGAGCATATATTTGGCATCTTTAATGATATTTAATGCATTTTAAGCCCATTTTGGACGATGAGACTATGTAGAAAAGCAGTCTCATCACTAAACATGGATACTCATTCCATGTTGGAGATTTTGCAACAACGATCCGCCAACGCTAATTAATAGACTTTTTCAACTTGTGGAGGTCCACACGATACTTATTTATGTGATCAAAACAATGGCTATTATGGGGAGGGGTATGCTTATAATGGAACCGAGAACCCTAATTTTCGACCTAACCTTCAAATGGACTATACTTGTAATGCTTATATGGGATATTCCAATTTTTCATCACAACCTCCACCATCATTTCATGATCAAACCTTTAATGAGTCATACCAAAACCAAGGATTTTCCAATCATGAGGGTTTTCAAAATAATAATAATTTTCAACGCTATAATCAAGAAACCTTTCATAATCAAGGATTTTCAATCAATGAAGGCTTTCAAAATGATGAAAATTTTCAATGCTATAATCAAGATACTTTTCAAAATCAAGGATTTTCAAATCATGTAGATCTTCAAACTCAAGGCAATTTTCAAAACTTTAATCAATGGGATATTTCACAACCTCAAATGGACTTAATTCTTCAAAAGATTGATGAAAATGTTAGGAAACTTAAAGAAATACAAGAGGAAACTAATAGGCAATTCTTAATTTTGGAAACACAACTCTTGTAAAACTTTACACCTCAAGGAGCTTTACTATGTGATATTGAGCTGTCTTAGAGAGTTGATGATGAGGATGATACTGTTAGTGATGAACGGAATTTTCAAGGTTACAATCATGAGAACTTTCATAATCAAGACTCTTTTCAAAACTATAATCCACCTAATTATGGAAATCCACCTTCACCCTATTCTTCGACTTATTCGTGTGAGTTTTGTGGAAATGCACCCCATTATGGTTATGATTGTCGACCAAGGGATCCGCCTTCTTATACCCCTAATATTTGCGATGAGTCGCATTCTTTATTTGAGAAAATAAACGAGTTTATCGATGACGTTTATAAGGAGTTTGATAGTAAGGAAGACATAACCTTAATGGAGATGCATAACACATGTCTGTGGTTAAAGAAAAGGATTACGTCTGCTGAGGGAGCGGAAATTAAGACTTGGTAAATTAATGATAAGGAACTCGGTGATATGTGTCGTGACTCGTTGAACAAATTTTCTCGTCAACTCATGAAATATTTAGATGATTTAATCTTTAAGACTGATACGATCGAGCTCGAGGAAGCAGAACAATATCGTGCTCGTATGCATTATCGATGCTCCTGTGATGATTGTGAGGGACCTCCGATTTGTATGACACTTAATGATGACACACCTTCATCACCTTTACCTCACATGGAACCTAACAACTCTTTAATCATGGGGGACGAGCCTCTTAGCACTAATACAAACACCGATTTGGATGAATTAACCGCTTCTAGTGTTGAGAACCTTATCCCAATCCAAAGAGAGCTTGAGGGTGTTTCCAATGAACCATGTGACGAGCTTTGTATCGATACCTCTTCTCCTCATGATCACATTGAGATTTCATCACATGTTGATCTTCATGCTACTACTAGTGATTTTGGTGACTTTGATCTTGACGAATTGTTTAAAGAAAAGGATAATGAGATTGAGGAAGAGTTTGTGCAAGACTTGCCACAAATGGAGGATGATGATTGTGATTCTAGTGAAGTATCTTATGCTATATCATCCGATGACTTTTCTTGTCAAGATAACATTTCTAATTTGGATGAAGAGTTTGCTCCTATAGGAAATGTGGATCCTTCTCCTCTTCCACCTTATGATTCTTGTGATGAAACCTTTGATGATCCTTATGATAGTGATGAGTCCTTTACTTCTGATGACGATTACTCCATTTCTTCTATGACTCCTTCACCTATTCCTCTAAGTGATTTTGTGATGCATTCAAATCCTCTTTTTGAGACATGTTTTGATAACCCACTTTTTGAGGAGTATGAAGAACCTAATAATGAGTCTATAGAAGAAGAATCCTTGATTGATCATTTTTCACCGGTTTTTGAGGATACACCTATTGATTTTCATGATCATATCATCCCTAAGAGTGATCCTCTCATTAATTCACCTTCTTTTGAGCCTTTTTTTCCCACCCTCCCACCCTTGAAGTTGGTTATTGATGAAGATCCTATAGTCTTAAAGATTGATACTTTTTCACCCAAGGAAACTTTAGAACCCAAAACCTTTGATATGGATTATCATATGGATATTGATGCCACCACAGAGGCTTATCATGCTAATTTTGATATAGAGGTCGAAGATAGTTTCTAATTTGGAAGAGGAGGTTCGTCTTATTACAACATTGCTTTTTGGGAACATAGAGCCTACACCTCCACCACATGACACTATTACTCTTGATCCTCCTTTCACTATGCCTTTTATGGAAGATTCCTCACTTTTTGATGATGATGAGGAGTACCACATGGATATACTTGTTATGAATGTTTTGATACCTACACCTTCATTGTCTCATGATGCTTTGATATCTAAGGGGGAATCTTATATGGTTGATACGAGTTCATCTTCTTATTTTCCCATGAAGGGAAAGGTTTTTGATCCTATGATACATAAATTTGAGACACCTTGGTTTTCATCTACTCTACTTAAGAGTGTGATTTCAATTGATATGGACTTCTCATATGAGCTTACTTTGGTGATGCTACCTACTTTGGAGTTGTTCACGTGTAGAGATGGAAACTATGTATTTGATCCTGGTGTGTTTCATATTTGAGAGATTTCGTATGTTGGAAAAACTTGAGACACGTTGGACCGTTCCATTTATCGAGGCGGATATTGTAAATCTTATAGTAAATGGCAATGTGCTAAGTTTGAGTGTATCATGTGAGACGTGCTTCAAAGTTGATATCCTTTATTCTCCATGATGGTTTCCCTAAGGACAACCTAATTCGGGGCCGAGTCGAGCTAGAGACTTGAGGTTAAAAAAACTCAAGCATTGAATAACTAGGTTAGAAAACATAGAGTAGATCTAAAGAGGTTAGGTTTAATAAAAAGGTGTTATAGTAGAGTTGAAGTGGAGGGGTTGCCTTTTGTCGTCTTTTGGTGTTTGTTTCAAGGGTTGCTCTCTCTCATTTCATGCTTGGAGCTTATGGAGGAGACCCGTGTATCCGGTTCACTTCGATTAGTTTTTGCTATTGTGATATTCACACGTGTGCTTAAAATGAATACCCTTTAGTTGTCTCTTCCTTAGCTTGAGTTAAGCAAAGTAATCAATGTCATAAGTGTAGGGGAGTTTACTCTAATACTCTTAAACATTGAGGACAATGTTTATCTTAAGTGTAGGGGAGACTTCTATCGAAGTGACCTTACCTAGACCTTTGTCCTTGACTTCATGATAACTTGGAAATTAATTTTTCAACATTTTTCAAATTTTTGATCTACTTTGGCCACCAAAAATATGCAATCATAATTTTTGCATCAATCATTTTTCATTTGCATAACACATTTGCATTGTATATATTTCTTCTTTTATTTTTCATAAAAGATATATAAAAAGAAAAAATATAATAAAGGACATGGTTTAACAAATTTAGACTTCTTTCACATATTAGGATATTTTGACTCAACCCGAGTTTGCTTATCCAAGCTTACTCTAGCTAGTATCCTTAACCATGTAGACCTTCATTGGTTTATTAGTCTAAGCATCCACTAGTCTCATTATTTGAGATTTTAAACTGTGGAGAACAAGAGATGATAGAGTTTGAAATAAGTGTTAAGGGCTAGATAAACCTCATATAAATTAATTGTGGCTTGATGAGACTGCTTTTATACATAGTCTCATCGTCCAAATCGGGCTTAAAATGCATAAAATATCATTAAAAATGCCAAATATATGCTTGTGTTTGTTGCTTGTGTATTTTTAGGTACGAATATTGAGAAAAGACAAAAAGATCACAAGAATCAATAAAAAACGAACACGGGAAACGAAGCCGCACAATGAACCGGGCCCAAATCTGGAGTTTCCAAAAAATGACCTTGAAGAATTGAAGATTGGCAACATTGGTCCCTCATTTTTGAAGACTTGGCAATTTATACCCTTGCAAAACTCATAAAATGCATTGTGGTCCCTAAATTATCAAGATATTACAAGTTCAGCCCTTGAAGAATGAAGAAATTACATGTGAAGTCCTTGTTTTAAGTTTGTAAACATATTGTGCCAAAAATGCCAAATGACCAAACTTTTTATAAAGGGAAATGAAGTTTGTTGCTGTTTATACAAAGTGAAAGAAGAAAGAAACCTTGGGGGCCTTTTCTGCCCAGACAACCAAACCCACTCCTCCACTCACACCATGACACCTCATCAAAACCCGACCATACCCATTATCCATACCCAAACCCAGTCCAAACCCGTAACCCACAACCCACCACCCACCACCAGGTTTATTAAATAAACCTGGTCAAAACCAGTCAAACCCTCCAAGTTTTCCCACTTAACACTTAATTTAAAAACCTTTAACCCCCTTTTTAGATTAAACCCACCCCTGCTACCCCCATAATCTCATAAACCCTAATCCCATTTATCCCTCAAATCAAAGGGGTTTTAAGCACAACTATCCAGATTACTAATTAGGGTCACTCTCATCCCATCCCAACTCACCAAGCATTCCCATGTGAACCATGGACCCCATTCGTCCCACCCCTGCTCAAGTCACTTTCCACAAAACCCTAGGAGGGGACAATTTAAACGTCTGAGATGCACTACTTGGACCCCATGGACATTTTAACAGCCAAGATGAAGTTTTAACAGCTGGCACATCACCATCATTCACGTGAAGCCTCAAAGACCAGGAATCAAGACTTTTTGACCAAGGACATTTTAGGAAATCCATGTATTAGGGTTTAGGGTTCTACATTGTTCTGTTAGCTAGTATAAATGAGACGTATGTGTCTCATTTTAGACTTGTTCCAGTTTTAGCTCTTTCACTTGTAATCCCTTTTTATCAATATAAAAGTTTGGTGTTTGATGTTCAAAGTAATTCCTTTTTATGATTTTTAAAAGTTTGGTGTGTGATTAAGAGCTAGCTGAGTTCCATTTTTTAGTTGTGTAAACACTTGTGTGTTTAAGTTTTCAAAAAGGTATCAAAAAGTTTTTTGATTTTCAGAAAGATTGGTGGTGCCTGTTTTGGTTCAAACATGTTTTTGTTGACTATTTTTTTACCCAAAACTTACTGTTTAATAAGCTAAACCAATAAGCCTTATAGACTTATTGGTTTCAAGCTTATTAAACTTGAAATGCTTCTCCTTGTTGTCTGTTTTGTGCAGGTTCAAGAACAAGGATCTCTCATCATCCCTATAGCCAACAGTTCTGCTCAGGCCCCAGCCTGAAGGAAATGGCATTGCAGCCATAGTAGGGCCCGGATGTGGGTCCCACAAGGTAGCCATCTTGTCCTATTTTTAGTTTTCACATATTACTGATTTTGTATAAGATTTTATGAAAATTGCATGAAAGTTGTTTAAATGTGTTGTTTGTTGTTTATTTATGCATGATTGATGTTCATATGCATGATAGGTCAGGTTTAAATCAGTTTGGTTAAGTTTTGTTAAGATTTTGCTTGAAAAAGATCATTTTCAGAAAACTTAAGGAGTGTTTGGATTAGGGCTTGAGTAGGGTTTATTGATTTCAAGCATGCTTTAAAACCTGTTAAACACACTCCTAGGGGTAGTTATAGGATATGTGATAGCTTATCTTTCAGTTTGTTGTAGTTCAAAACTCATTTGTATGCTCAAAAGTTGGATAAGTGGTCAAAAAACAGTCATTCCATCTTACTGCTTGTTTTGGTGAAATTTGTGCCATCAAGTTTGATTATATGTTAGATATTAGGTCATTTAAGGGGTGTTAATTGCTTACATGTCATTTGGTTAGTTTGTGTGCATGATTTAAGCATTTGAAATTCACTTTTGTGCCCATAAAATCAGCAACATACTCTCAGACCTGCATAGCCTTTATCAGAAACTTGTTAGTGCATTTTGTGTGATTTGTGTGCTAAGTGCTTGCTTGTTTTTGTGTGTACATTGACTCCCTATACTCAACTGAGTATAGGGGTGCCCTTATTATCCAACAAACATCCACAAAAGCCAAAAACAAGTCCTCATGTTCAAGTCTTCACAAGTGAAGATTCACTTTTCTTCTTTGTTCATAAAATTGTATCTGGGCACGTTTTTGATTCTTAAGTCTTGATTTTGGCCTGTTTCAGATTAAAAGGTTGTTTTGGGATAAGTTAAAGTTACTATTTCTGAGTATTTAAGTTTAAAAAAAAGAAAAAAAAAAGTCCAAAAAGGACGTGGCCAGGACTCGAACCTGCGCCACTCCTCTCACAACTTACCAGCGTGCCCTTGGGTCTTTTACTGCTAAAGACTCAAATCACAAGTTATTTAAGGGGTTTTTGATTGGGCTTATCTAATTTAAGCCGTAGCTTTATGAGCTCTTTTAAGCTTATTGGAAAAGCTTTTCAGCTAGTTTTCATTTTTCCTAGGTTTGTTACCTCATTTAGGATTTTTCTGTGCTAAGTTTTGATTTTTCTCTTTCTTTATTTATTTTTTATCATTTTTTTATTACCCGTTTTTATTTAATTAGATTAAAAATAGTAAAAATAGTTTTTAAATTTTATAAAAATAGTTTTTAGGTTTTTATTCATATTTTTGAGGTTTACAGCCCATAAAGTTTTCAAAAATTCTTATTTTTGATTTTATAGGATTTTAGGGTTTTTAACCAACTTTAAAATTTAATATAAAATTATTAAAAAGGTTTTAGAAACTTTTAATTGCATTTTTGTCTTAGTTACATTATTCTAGATTTTTGGTAATTTTTTAGATTTATTTTATAAACTTTGAATTTTTTTGATTATTTTATTATTATTTTATTATTAAAAATTGAAAGTTTGATTTTTTTAGTTTTCTGATTTTTCCTAGATTGTAGACACTTAATTAAGAATTTTGTAACTTTCCAAATATTTTTTGGGCTTTTCAGTTATTTTCTAGAATTAATTTAAGTTTTAATTGATTTTAATAGTTTTTAAGTGTTTAAAAATAGTTTTATTTGGTTTTAAAATTTTAAAAAATACTTTTTAGCTTAATTAGGTTATTTTTGAGGTTTACAAACTTTAAAATCTTGTTTAGGGCTTTTTAATAATTAATTGTGATTTTTAGGGCTTTAATTAGCATTAAAAAGTCATTATCTAATTAATTAAGAGGTTTTAGCAAGTTTGGATTTTTTATAAACTCTTAGAATATTATTGTGGTTTTTTAGTAATTTTTAGGAATTTTTAGGTTAAAATTTTAATTTTTGCACTATTTACGGTTTTACGTGAACGCTTTTTCATCTTAGTTTAATCCATCTTCGTAACCGTCTTTCTCTTCTAATCTCATTTCTATCTTTCTTCTTTTCTCAATATAATCACAAACATTAATCAATTCTTAATACAACGCACTAGCCTCCTTGAGAACGAACTCACTCTTATTTTGGGTCATAACTTGTGGTTTTCCTAAACCACTCGTTAATACTTACCCTAATTGCCTTGTTTTCCTAAACAAGTGTAATTTTACAACTATCATTTTTGGCGCCGCTGCCGGGGAGGCGTGTTGTGTTTTGATTGAACCATTGTTATTTTTATACTAACCATAATTAGTATTTGTATTAGTAGCACTCTACTAATACGTATTATCGTTTTTCAGTTTTTGTGTGAATACTATTACTATATACGTAGAACAATAAATTCGCAAGTACTCCAAATACGTGAGAAATCACAACCTTGACTTGGGAGGTCATTACCCAATCATTGTATTCGAATCTCAAACCAAAGAAAAAAAGGCAAAAATAGATAAATACTTTCGTGAAGCTCGATTTTGAAAAATACAAACTATAAGGTGGGTATAAGGCGGTTGTATTTCACGACCTAAAGGAAAAAGGCTCTTAAGTGCTTCGCGCCGCCTCGTTTCCTCCGCTTGCTTGTGAGTATTTGATTTTGAGAGCTAATCGAGGGTTTTGTCGCCCAAAGTATTATTACATATCATATATATTTTCTTTGTTTCTATTGATTAAACCCTCTTGAACGATTTGGTGTTCCACCATCGTTCTAAAGTGATCGAAGGCGTTCACTCCACGTGATCGTTTTCATTCCTTGAGGCTTCTTTAATCGAGAGATTTGATTAAGGAAGAGATTTGTAGATTTGTGTCTACTTAATACATTCACCAATTTCCAAAAAAGTTAATACCATCAAAAACCACAAAAAATTGAAAAATACAAAACACCAAAAAGAATCTTCTTTGCTCGTCTCCACGTTGTACGTGACGTTTATGCTAACTCGTAATCAAGCAAAACGTGCACGTAGACGAAAGAACAAAACTCCCACTCAAACTCATTCTAGTGAGGAGTCTCCTATTGACGAACCCATTGTACGAGAAGCACCAACCATGGCGAATCGAACTATGATGGAGTTACTTCAAGCACCCACCGAGGGTTATGGAGAAGCTATTGTGATTCCCGCTATCCTTGCGGAGAATTTTGAGGTGAAAACGGGTTTGTTGTCGATGATCCAAAACAACAAATTCCGTGGTGATGAGAAGGACAATCCCCACAACCATATCCGCCAATTCAATCGTCTTACCGCCACTTGCAAATTTAAGGATGTCTCGAATGACTCGATTAAGATGATGCTTTTTCCGTATTCCTTAGCGGGGCCCGCTAAAATTTGGTTAGAGAAAGAGCCACCCAATTCTATATTGACGTGGAAGGATCTCGTTTCGAAATTTGTGAACCAATTTTTTCCGCCCTCTAAGACTACGCATTTGAAAAATGAGATTTCTAAATTTTCACAAGAATCAAATGAAAGTTTTTCAACGGCTTGGAATAGGTTTAAGGAGATGTTACATGAATGTCCTCATCACGGTTTTTCCGACTTGCACCAAATTGACACGTTTTACAATGGACTTAACGATCATGAAAGAGATTATTTAAATGCCGCCGCGGGTGGTAATTTTTTGTGTAAAACGGTTGAGGAAGCTTTGGTCATAATTGAGAATAGGTCTAAGGTTTATAGCCCTCGTAACACACCGAGTGTTGCCAAATTGGGCTCGTCATCGTCTCGTAGCATTAACGCCTTACATGATGAAGCAAATGAAGAAAATCGGTTTTTTGATAGATTTGCTAGCCTTATGTCCCATTGGAAAGCTCAAGAAGCTTCGAATTCCGCTTCGGTTAAAGCGGTTTCTAAGAGTTGTTTGTCGTGTGGTGGAGCTCATGATCTTTCCGAGTGCATTACCGCGGATGGTAACACTTCGAATGCTTATGTAGCCACGGGAACTTATAACCAAAACGGTCAAGGTTCCCGCCAAAATCAAGCTCCACCAAATCAAAATGCTAATAACTATCGAAACAACAACCAAGGTGGTAATTATCAAGGCAATCAAAGGAATTACAACAAGGGTAATTATCAAAGTGGAAATGGGAAAATTTCTAATCAAAACCAAAACCGTGATTTTCAAACTACTACACAAGGTTTTCAAAATGATCACACCAAAAATCTTCAAGGAGAATTTTTGAATTATGCTAAGGCTAATGATGCTAAGTTTGACAATATGCAACGTGAAATGGTTAGCTTAAGGTCCGAGTTGAAAAACGAGCTTAAAAACGAACTTGCTAATGAACTTAAGACTCATGCTAATAAAATGGAAGGAAATGTCCAATGACTCCAACAAAATCAACAAAAAATGGAGCAAGGTCAACATGAGATTAAGCAAGAATTGTTAAAAGCGGATGCTAGGCAATCTAAGTTTGAAGACCGAATGGGAAAAATGTTTGAAGCTATCATGTGTAAACCCTCTTCTTCGGGTGGTCTTCCTAGTGATACCATCGTGAACCCGAAAGGAGAATTGAAGGTTATTACTACTCGTAGTGGTAAAACTTTCAAAGAACCCATTTCTCGTCCAAGTACTTCTATGGAGAAGGAAAAAGAGAAAGAACCCGAGGTGGTGGTAGAAAAGGAGCAAATTCCAAGCCCACGAAGTACCGCTCAAACCACACATACGGTTGAACCAATACCAGTCATGGAACCCGAGATTCCAAGGCTGATGCCTATGCCTATGCCCCAACCCACACCACCTTTACCCTACCCTTCAAGACGAGACAAGGAAAAGGCACAAGAACGAAATAATTATCAATTTGAACTTTTTATGAAAATGTTTCGTGACTTGCATTTCAATATAAGTTTTGCCGACGCCTTAGTCATGATGCCTCGATTTGCCGCGAACTTCAAAAGTATGTTGAATAACAAAGAGAAATTGCAAAAATCGTCTAGTTGTTCATCGGTTTTTCTAAGCCGCATACCTCAAAAAGCCGGTGATCGCGGCAAGTTTTTAATCCCATGTGCTATACAAGACATGGAAGAATGCTACGCCTTGGCCGATCTTGGTGCTAGTATTAATTTGATGCCTCTTGAGATTTTTAAATCGCTCAATCTTCCCAATCTCACTCCTTCAAGAATGTCAATCGAAATGGCCGATCATTCTACGATTCTAGCTTGTGGAGTAGCCGAGGACGTCTTCGTGAAAGTTGGAAAGTTCTACTATCCTGTAGACTTTATTGTTGTTGACATTCCCATCGATCCTAAAGTTACTTTAATTTTAGGTTAATCTTTTTTGGATACCTCGAGAGCAATTATCGATGTGCATGCAAGGAAAATCACTCTTCGTTTCAATGAGGAAGAACTCGTCATTAATGCAACTCAAAACTCCACACTTTCTCATGTGTATTCTATCACGTCTTTGTACAATGTCAATCCCATCAAAAACATTTGCAAAAAGATTTCAAATAGAGTTTTAGAAGTTGTTGAGAAAAATGAAGTTCCAACCCCTCCGTCGGTGGAGGTTAAGAGTGTTAAGCCTACGATTCCAATCTCGAGTGATTCTTCGGATGATGAATATGTTGATCTCGATGGGGAAGTTTTCTTTGTTGACAAACATTTTGAAAACTTACCACCACCTTTGCCAAAACGGTTTTCAAATGTGAGAATTTTTAGTGTGATTAACATTGCTTTAGAAACACCAAATATTTTTGACATAATTAAATCGGGTTTTCACAAGGAGAGTTTAAAAGATGAAAAAGGAAAAGATTTTGAATTCAATTTAAAAGATGTTTCTACAACTCTAACTCCGTCATCACCACGTGTATTGAGTACTACGAGCTCGTCTTCTCCTTTTGACGATGCTTTGTGTGGACTTAGTGTGGGGGAAATCCCTTATGTTCCCTCCTCTTTCTCCACCGAGAACGAGATATTTGATCCTGGAATTGCTTATAAAGGGAAATCTCGGTCTTCCACCGATGCAATAAATGGAAAATCTTTCTATTTGATTGGTGCGAGTCTACCTCGAGTAGCTCAATGTTTTCATGACTTACCCATTGTCCCACCCTTCTATTTCTTCTCATCTATTTTCTTGAAACTCTTTGAGTTTATGTTGGCTCATGATGAAGTGGTGTTGATTTGTTTTTCCAATGAAAACGAGAACGCCATCTTCGACCCCGGTATTTTGCACCATCAAAGGACTTAGTCCTTTATACCGGTTGTTTTTGGGCCTTGTTTATCATGTAAGCCCCACCAAAAATTGACCACACCACGATTATCCCTAAATGATCACATTTATGGGGATTCGAGTCGAGCTTTTAACTCGGTTTCAAAAACAAGGTGCCTCGTGGGGGAGACCCATGCTTATCCATGTACATATTATTGCTTTCTATTTAGTTTAATGTGAGGGGATTTGTGCCCTTCCAACCTTTGTTCCGTGGTTGTTTGTGCATTGTGGTTTTTAGATCATGATCTTCACGATTGGAGCCTCTCGTGTTCGTTTTATGGGAGCACTCGATCGTTTGCTATGGAGACTTTCTCAATATCCAAATGATATATCCTTGAATGTTCTAACCTTAGGTTTTTAGCACACTTCATAAACGGCTATTGATTTAATGGTTACACCCTTTCCATGCTAGATTAGGCATTCGACTACGTCTATAGTATGGGGGTGTTTGCACCCCTAGACTCGAAACATTGAGGACAATGTTTAACTTTAGTATGGGGGGGTGAATAGATACTTGCCTTGCTTACGTCAACACGCAATCCAAATTTCATCTTTTTGTTATCGTTTTGTTGCAAAATAAGGCTAAAAATGGCCAAATTTTAAATTTTTTCTCATGTTTTATAAGTGTTTGAAGACACGAATGTAGATTTTCCGATGGCGAGAATAAGAGTAATTTTTGACTCGACCGTGCGTGTTGAGCACTTAGCTTTAATTCCTTAACTACACATTAGGCTAAGTCTCTTAAATGAGGACGAGAGATGATAGAGTTAATTATAAGTTACTATGCTAAACGTAGAGTACTCGTATTCTTTCAAAAACTCATGTGTTCTCGTTGTTTGCTTATTCTCCTTTCGCTTGTAAATATTTTTTGCTTAATAAATATTGACTTAGCGGTTTAGTTAGGATTGTTGGGTTTCTAGTCTTTTCTAGTAGCTTCCGTGTAATTAAATTGGGGAGACATTAAGGTATCGCCAGCGTCACGGTTTTGAAGTATTGGCACCCGAATAATCGAAAGCTTTACCCAATAATAAGATTTCAAGTGCTCACCTAAATCTAGCAAACAATTTGAAGCCCCACAAGGCCTAAAATCTATGCAAAATTGAAAGTGAATCAAGCCTTAATCTTCGAAGCTTTAAAGATCCAAAATTCGCTTTAGCGTGAGGATATACGTCTTTGGCTAATAAAACCACCGATGAGGCGGATAATAAAAGGCAAGGCAAGACCGAAGTCATAATAAAAGCTTCATGGCGAAGTTGAATAAAAGATGGAGGTAAACCAAAGATAATAAGGCCCTTCCGTTAGGGGGCGTATAAAAGTCTTGGTAATAAGTCTCATGTTCAAAACCTTTATAAAACCGTGTTTATCGATTCTTCTTGTCAACTTAATTTTTTAACATCGTTGTCTATTAGCAGGGGTTATTGATTTGATGGTCTTAGTTACACCGTTAGGACTCTATTTTTAGACCTAAATCTCTATTATCGCATAAGTCAAACAATGTATCCTCGTGAAACATTCAAGACAAAATAAAATATAAGAGATACAACTTAGGAATAATGGGAGGATAAGTACGTGATTAGGGCATATGAGTAGTGTTAGCATTACTAACTTATAATGACAATGATCTCGTTGCACGCTTGGCATGGAATTAGGGTGAAAATCGAGGACGATGAAATTATTTCTAACGAAGCATTCACGTGTTCTTGTTCTATGAACCTAAACGTCCCATTTTGCGATGAAAATCATACATTATGTCTAAAACGCAAGTAGTAGTAATAGTAGTAGTGTAGCTAATTTATCATTTCAATAAAGTGAAATAAAATTGAATTTTGGAGGTGCTAAGATACTTTATTCTAGCATTGCGTGAGGGTACGGCAATGGTTTACTATGGGGGAGTGATGAGACTGCTTTTATACATAGTCTCATCGTCCAAATCGGGCTTAAAATGCATAAAATATCATTAAAAATGCCAAATATATGCTTGTGTTTGTTGCTTGTGTATTTTTAGGTACGGATATTGAGAAAAGACAAAAAGATCACAAGAATCAATCAAAAACGAACACGGGAAACGAAGCCGCACAATGAACCGGGCCCAAATTTGGAGTTTCCAAAAATGACCTTGAAGAATTGAAGATTGGCAACATTGGTCCCTCATTTTTGAAGACTTGGCAATTTATACCCTTGCAAAACTCATAAAATGCATTGTGGTCCCTAAATTATCAAGATATTACAAGTTCAGTCCTTGAAGAATGAAGAAATTACATGTGAAGTCCTTGTTTTAAGTTTATAAACATATTGTGCCAAAAATGCCAAATGACCAAACTTTTTATAAAGGGAAATGAAGTTTGTTGCTGTTTATACAAAGTGAAAGAAGAAAGAAACCTTGGGGGCCTTTTCTGCCCAGACAACCAAACCCACTCCTCCACTCACACCATGACACCTCATCAAAACCCGACCCTACCCATTATCCATACCCAAACCCAGTCCAAACCCGTAACCCACAACCCACCACCAGGTTTATTAAATAAACCTGGTCAAAACCAGTCAAACCCTCCAAGTTTTCCCACTTAACACTTAATTTAAAAACCTTTACCCCCTTTTTAGATTAAACCCACCCCTGCTACCCCCATAATCTCATAAACCCTAATCCCATTTATCCCTCAAATCAAAGGGGTTTTAAGCACAACTATCCAGATTACTAATTGGGGTCACTCTCATCCCATTCCAACTCACCAAACATTCCCATGTGAACCATGGACCCCATTCGTCCCACCCCTGCTCAAGTCACTTTCCATAAAACCCTAGGAGGGGACAATTTAAACGTTTGAGATGCACTACTTGGACCCCAAGGACATTTTAACAGCCAAGATGAAGTTTTAACAGCTGGCACATCACCATCATTCACGTGAAGCCTCAAAGACCAGGAATCAAGACTTTTTGACCAAGGACATTTTAGGAAATCCATGTATTAGGGTTTAGGGTTCTACATTGTTCTGTTAGCTAGTATAAATGAGACGTATGTGTCTCATTTTAGACTTGTTCCAGTTTTAGCTCTTTCACTTGTAATCCCTTTTTATCAATATAAAAGTTTGGTGTTTGATGTTCAAAGTAATTCCTTTTTATGATTTTTAAAAGTTTGGTGTGTGATTAAGAGCTAGCTGAGTTCCATTTTTCAGTTGTGTAAACACTTATGTGTTTAAGTTTTCAAAAAGGTATCAAAAAGTTTTTTGATTTTCAGAAAGATTGGTGGTGCCTGTTTTGGTTCAAACAGGTTTTTGTTGACTATTGTTTTACCCAAAACTTACTGTTTAATAAGCTAAACTAATAAGCCTTATAGACTTATTGGTTTCAAGCTTATTAAACTTGAAGTGCTTCTCCTTGTTGTCTGTTTTGTGCAGGTTCAAGAACAAGGATGTCTCATCATCCCTATAGCCAACAGTTCTGCTCAGGCCCCAGCCTGAAGGAAATGGCATTGCAGCCATAGTGGGGCCCGGATGTGGGTCCCACAAGGTAGCCATCTTGTCCCATTTTTAGTTTTCACATATTACTGATTTTGTATGAGACTTTATGAAAATTGCATGAAAGTTGTTTAAATGTGTTGTTTGTTGTTTATTTATGCATGATTGATGTTCATATGCATGATATGTCAGGTTTAAATCAGTTTGGTTAAGTTTTGTTAAGATTTTGCTTGAAAAAGATCATTTTTAGAAAACTTAACGAGTGTTTGGATTAGGGCTTGAGTAGGGTTTATTGATTTCAAGCCTACTTTAAAACCTGTTAAACACACTCCTAGGGGTAGTTATAGGATATGTGATAGCTTATCTTTCAGTTTGTTGTAGTTCAAAACTCATTTGTATGCTCAAAAGTTGGATAAGTGGTCAAAAAACAGTCATTCCATCTTACTGCTTGTTTTGGTGAAATTTGTGCCATCAAGTTTGATTATATGTTAGATATTAGGTCATTTAAGGGGTGTTAATTGCTTACATGTCATTTGGTTAGTTTGTGTGCATGATTTAAGCATTTGAAATTAACTTTTGTGCCCATAAAATCAGCAACATACTCTCAGACCTGCCTAGCCTTTATCAGAAACTTGTTAGTGCATTTTGTGTGATTTGTGTGCTAAGTGCTTGCTTGTTTTTGTGTGTACATTGACTCCCTATACTCAACTGAGTATAGGGGTGCCCTTATTATCCAACAAACATCCACAAAAGCCAAAAACAAGTCCTCTTGTTCAAGTCTTCACAAGTGAAGATTCACTTTTCTTCTTTGTTCATAAAATTGTATCTGGGCACGTTTTTGATTCTTAAGTCTTGATTTTGGCCTGTTTCAGATTAAAAGGTTGTTTTGGGATAAGTTAAAGTTACTGTTTCTAAGTATTTAAGTTTAAAAAAAAGAAAAAAAATAAAAGTCCAAAAAGGACGTGGCCAGGACTCGAACCTGCGCCACTCCTCTCACAACACTCACAACTTACCAGCGTGCCCTTGGGTCTTTTACTGCTAAAGACTCAAATCACAAGTTATTTAAGGGGTTTTTGATTGGGCTTATCTAATTTAAGCCGTAGCTTTATGAGCTCTTTTAAGCTTATTGGAAAAGCTTTTCAGCTAGTTTTCATTTTTCCTAGGTTTGTTACCTTATTTAGGATTTTTGTGTGCTAAGTTTTGATTTTTCTCTTTCTTTATTTATTTTTTATCATTTTTTTTATTACCCGTTTTTATTTAATTAGATTAAAAATAGTAAAAATAGTTTTTAAATTTTATAAAAATAGTTTTTAGGTTTTTATTCATATTTTTGAGGTTTACAGCCCATAAAGTTTTCAAAAATTCTTATTTTTGATTTTATAGGATTTTAGGGTTTTTAACCAAATTTAAAATTTAATATAAAATTATTAAAAAGGTTTTAGAAACTTTTAATTGCATTTTTGTCTTAGTTACATTATTCTAGATTTTTGATAACTTTTTAGATTTATTTTATAAACTTTGAATTTTTTTGATTATTTTATTATTATTTTATTATTAAAAATTGAAAGTTTGATTTTTTTAGTTTTCTGAATTTTCCTAGATTGTAGACACTTAATTAGGAATTTTCTAACTTTCCAAATATTTTTTGGCCTTTTCAATTATTTTCTAGAATTAATTTAAGTTTTAATTGATTTTAATAGTTTTTAAGTGTATAAAAATAGTTTTATTTGGTTTAAAAATTTTAAAAAATACTTTTTAGCTTAATTAGGTTATTTTTGAGGTTTACAAACTTTAAAATCTTGTTTAGGGCTTTTTAATAATTAATTGTGATTTTTAGGGCTTTAATTAGCATTAAAAAGTCATTATCTAATTAATTAAAAGGTTTTAGCAAGTTTGGATTTTTTGTAAACTCTTAGAATATTATTGTGGATTTTTAGTAATTTTTAGGTTAAGATTTTAATTTTTTCACTATTTACGGTTTTACGTGAACGCTTTTTCGTCTTAGTTTAATCCATCTTCGTAACCGTCTTTCTCTTCTAATCTCATTTCTATCTTTCTTCTTTTCTCAATATAATCACAAACATTAATCAATTCTTAACACAACACACTAGCCTCCTTGAGAACGAACTCACTCTTATTTTGGGTCATAACTTGTGGTTTTCCTAAACCACTCGTTAATACTTACCCTTTTTGCTCTCTTTTCCTAAAGAGTAGTAAAAACACTATGTCATGGCTTTTATATCCCCTTTCGTAACCTTTACTTTCTTGTCAACGCATGTATATATGTTAATAAATAATCAAGAACGGTTTTAATTGGTTTGTAGTCTCTTATGCATTTTTGACTAATCATTCGTGGTTGGTATAAGTACGTCTTAAGATTCTAAGTTAGAACGTTTTAGGTGTACTAGACCTATGTGATGCTTAATACTTAGCGGTTGTTTTTCCTTTTATTCTTTTCAACTTTCTTTGTGAGGAATAAAGAAAAATAAGAGCGGCTTGAAAAAAATGAGTGGCTAGAAAAAAGAGAAAAAAAAGAAAAAGAAAAAAAATAATTATACAAGACTCCCAAGAGGGGCAGTGAAGTGTTAATTATAATGACTATTGAATTCCAATATTACTCTCACAAGGGTTACGGGGATTTGATAGTTGCTCCACTCCAATATTACATTGACGGGTTGCGGGATTGAAGATCCAAGGTCTCAAAAAGGCGACGGATATAAATTATTGCGTGAGTTTTATTTCTTTCCTTAGCGAGTGTGTAGCTACTTATTAATGCATGACATAAGGATCTTACGCATAAGGAGAATGACTTCTTATTCTTGAGTCGGACTTATATCAGATGTGGGCGGTTTTTCGAGTAATGGATAAGATGATTACTTAAGATTAAAACCGTGCTTCCTTATTTTGAGATTTTACATTTCTTATATTTCATGCTTTAAATAATGACAAATTTGCTTTCAAGCAATTTTCTCACATAATAACCGGTCTTAGAGGCATAATAAGTGGGGGTATGAGAGTAACACAATTAATCTATATGAATAATTTGACGCACTTTCACTTGTGGATAACAATGATCTTGTTTTTAAGCTTGGTATGGGAAAGTGAAACTTGAGGGTGATAAGTGTTCATGGTACCAAATGCCCTAATCTAAGTCACTGATTTCTTTATGAGTTATTTTCATCAAACCATTTCAAGAAAATATGAAAATATATAAATAGAATTGCTTTCCTTGCATTGCATTGTAAATATGCAAAATCATTCATCATGTAGTATAGTACAGTTTATTAAATCATAAAATGGTCAAGGTGGATTAATTATGAGAAAAGTGCACTCTAGAGCTTTAAAATGCTGCATTGCATGAGGCCATGACAATGGTCAAGTGGAGGGGAGTTGATAAGTATGAAAACACTCATCAATAATGATCCAAAAACCACTTAAAACACAGTCAAATACATTATATTTAACTGAAAAATATCAGAATTACGTGGGTATTTGTGTTTCATGTGTTTTAAGGTAAAAAGATGCCTTTTTGAGCAAACACGCGTTTTCAAGGATTTATTTGACGAAAAGACGAAGAAAAGGACAAATCAATCTCCAAGGACCTTACTTGTCATTATTTAAAGAAGGAGGACTTAAGTTGCAATTTTCACAAAGACAAAGGATGATAAAGAAACTTGACTTAAAAGTGTTAAACACTTTTGATTAAAAGACACAAGTGGAAGGACCAAAAAGAGAAACAATGTGGAAAGTTTATTTAACTTTCAATCTATCTGGTCAAAGTCAAGTTTCAATAACACACACGTCTTCATCACCGAAACAAGAGCGAGAAAGCACAGTTGCCTTTCATACTCTTATCCTACCACAAACCTACAATTCGATTTCAAGGAAGATTCAAGGAGTTTCAGGCAAAGATCAAAACTACAAAGATGATTCTCTTTTCCTCCTCTACATGATGATACGATTTAATTGGATCAAGAGTGACAGATGAAGAAACCCCCAATTTGAAGAATGAAGAACGAAGTCATCAAACCTCGTATTTTACACGTGGCATCAAGGGATTGGATGACACACGTCATCAACAGCTCTAATCCACTCTTCGACGGCTATAAATACAAGGAGAAGATCTCACTTCAAGAGGTTTAGCATTAGGAGTAGTTTACACATAGTTAAATAGTTAGATAGGATTAGTTAGTTAGTTGACACTTTTGTAACAAATTCTATTTTTTAGTTTAATCTTTTGTAACCGAATCAAGTTTTCTTCCATTAATGAATCCTTTAAAAGCTTCATATTTTTTTCTTCTTCTTATCTTTTCTTGTTAGAGTTAAAAAGCTATATGGAGTATTATGTTACTGGTTATACGAATCAGTTACTGTTCATCGTTTGTTTTGTACAATTGGTTATAATTGTTTCAATTTTCTTAAGCATCAAGGATTTAATAGTTACTGTTCACAGTTAGAATCAGTTACATTTTCTGCCATTAATAATACTCAGAGCTTTTTGATTTGTTATCACGTTTTCATTTACTGTTTACCTTTATTTTCATAGACTCGTCATGTCATAAGCTCAAAAGAGCTTATGAATTTTTGTTACAGCCTTTGATAAAGTTTCTTGATAAGCTCTCAATATAGTTTAAAAGAGATTTAGTTGGATTTTTAGTTGCATATTTTGAGTTTGGACTGAATTTAGATTTAATTGCATATCTAAAATCAGATTTTATGAAAAATGATATTAGTTCTGAAAGTATGTTTTTGATATTAGAGTGTTTAAAAAATGATGTGAGTATTGGACTAAATTTAGACAAGATTTTCAAATAGGATTCTGTTAGTTTTTGTGTAGGTAAAGCTGTTTGGGTTGAGCTATTGGTTTAGCTGGTGGTTCTAAAAAGATCAGTGATTGCAGGTTATCAGTTGAAGAAGTTGGAGTGGTGTTTGGTTTTAAGCGAGCTCAACGCTCCGCTTCACCCACAACGGAGGCCTGGCATTCTTGGTTATTCACGAGTTACGTTTTTATGTATGGTAGTGTAATTTTGAGTGCTAAGTGTTTGTAGTGTTGTGATTCATAAAACTAGTTGATTGATCTTGCTTTTTAATTTGAGTTGCTTTCATTTTCAATCCGTTTTAGAATTTGTTAGTTTGTCATTGTTAAATTTGAGATAATTTTAATTAGTCTTCTCGAGTTTTAATCGATAAAAGTAATTGTTAGAAGTTAACTTGTAGAAATTCAGTGAATTTTGCTTTGTTCTGTTGAGTTTGTAGAAATAGTAGAATTAAGCTGGTGTTTGACATTAGGAAATTTAGTTCATTACTGTTAAAATCAGTAGGCTAGAGGTTGTTATTTTGGATGATTTAGAGTAAGAATGCATTTAGAATAGCTGTAGTATAATGAATCAGTGAAGGAAAAATAGATTCAGTGGTGATCACATAAGTCATATGTGAGCTTTTGTCCAAATAACAAGATTGTAGGTCAGTAAAGAATTATTAGTGGTGGTATAAGAGTTAGCTGTCCAATTATCATAGATCATTCATGGAATAAGTAGTGAGATTTTAAGTGTAAAAGTCAGTTTTTAAGTAAGAAATAAATAGAGTAATAAATGTGTAGCAGTAGGATTTGATCCTGAGTTGTTTTCTTATTTCAATGATGCGTAAGTTTAGGGAATGTACAAATTTATTTCTTGATAATGTAATTGCCTAATTCACTATTAGACCTGAATGCGTTAAGTTTGTTACCGTGTTTTGTTAAATGTGTTATGTTCTCTGAGCAATTTTGATTAAACCTTTTAACATTCATTCTTTTTGTTAGTAGTTAATATGCCTAATTAGTTAGTTGCTATTGGATCATTTAATGATTGTGTAGGTTGTTAGGCCTCTTATTAGTTTACGTATTAAATGGTGACTAGTAGTTTATGAATATGAATAGAAATAAGATTTAGTAGCTTTAGTTCACTTTACTTTTTACCCATTAGGCTCGTTAACTATTTTAGCAAAATTACATTAGTTGTCTGTCTCGTTTTGCGTGCTTTTATATTTTTATGTTTTATATTTTGTATTACGTTTTATATTTTGTGCAATTAATTGTCGTACTTGCAATGTTTTTTTAGAATAGTACGTATACGTATATAGATCATATTTTTACATTTTTACGTGTTTTGTGCAAGTAGCTTAAAAACCAAACAATCTTTTATCACCAAAAACAATAGAGTCAAACTTGAAAAGTTAAATCAATTCGATTAGATACCGAGAGAAAACGATACGAAAAACGAAATATCAAACACCAACCAAATTACCCGGGCTCCAATTTCCCAAATCAGTAAGAACAAAGAAAAAGTTAAAACTGGTGACTATTGGTGTATCATTTAGGCTTGATTCGTGTAGATTTGCTTTTGTTTTTGAGTTTTTAAGTTTCAGGTTTACTGTAGGTCATTAGTGTATAACATGAAAATAAAGTGAAAAGCAATATGAGCAGGTCTGGCAACGTTTGGATTTGATTTGAGGTAAAAACGTGTTAACAGGGGAGTGTAATTATCTTTTTAGTTACTGAGATCACTGGCATAGTGGGTAAGAAAGAAAAACAAAAAAAGTCATTTTTTTTGTCTCCCAGGGACTCAAACCCCCGACCTTCACTCATCCAACATCTCACACACCCATCTTATAACCAGCTCTGCCCTAGGGACTTTATTGTCCAAAGGGAGAGTTGGTTGATATTTAAGGGCTTGTTGAATTTGCTTATTAATCATAATTTGAAAGTGATAAGCCGGTTTCTAGCTTATTCGTGATTTACTCTTTTTGCTTTCTTATTTTTCTTGCACTTTTATTATAATTTAGGAATTCTTAGTGTAGATTTTGTATTTTTCTAGTTTATAGATTAATTTTAATCATTATTTTTCTTTTTAATTTTGAAAAAGTCATAAAAAATAGAAAAAGGTTTATAAAAATTTTCAAAAAATATTTTTTGGTTTTAGATAAAGTATTTTAGGTTTACAAATAAAAAAGTTTTTATTTTGTCTCTTTCTTAGTTATTTTATTTTTTAGGATTTTTATTTATTTAAAAACTAATATAAAATAATTAAATCATTTTCAAAATTTTTGGTTTGCGTATTTTTCTTAGTTAGGATTTTTAGAACTTTTTAGAAATTTCTAAGTATTTTTTAAGGTGAAATTTTTGTTTGGTCGCGTTTTCACGTTCGTTCGTTTAAGCGTTTTCGATCGTTTTTAAAGAAATTCGTCTCCTTTTTCTTTTCTTTTCGTCTTTCCATAAGCGTAATCACTCGATTAAATAACGTACATATTTATCGGCTAAACACCATACCTCCTCGGGAACAAACTCGACGACGAGTATTCGCGTTTTTCACAAAACGTGATACTTAATACTTACCCGCTTTTGTCGCTTCGTTTTTCCTAAAATAAAGTGTACAAAAATACCGCATCAAAAATGGCGCCTCTACCGGGGAGGTGTGTTTAGCCATATTTATTTATCGTGTTTGTTTGAGTGTTTACGTTTTTACCGTAAATACTTCTTTTTATTTTTCTATACTATTAGCCATATAAATAAATAGTGTTAAATTGAACTCAATTAACACAAAATCGTTTTCTCGTTTTATTTTGCATAATATATTGTATTTACATAGCACAATTAATACACAATAAGTATCCAAATACGCGAGAAATCGCACCTCGATAGTGGGCGTTCCGGTCATTATCGAGTGTATCGAATTCAAACGAAAGTCAAAGGTAAAATAGATAAATACTCTTAATTAGTTTAAACTCGATAAATACAAACTATAAGGTGGGTATAAGGCGGTTTTATTTCACGACCTAAAGAAAAAAGGCTCTTAAGTGCTTCGCGCCGCCTCGTTTCTCCGCTCGCTTGTGCGTATTTTGAAAGTGACGATTAATTAGGGGTTTGCCACATCAAGTATTATTAATCTATTTTTGTGAGTTTTAATTATTGAAACTCGAAACGTTTTGGCGTTTCGCCAACGTTTCAAAGTCGACGAAGGTTTTTACTTCACGTAATTGCTTTCACTTCTCTTGGATTCATTAATCGAGACCTTTAATTTGTGGATAGTTTTTGTAGATTAACTTCTACGTAATACACAAAAATTCCAAAAAAACTGAAAAACCAAAAACACAAAAAGAATCTTCGATTTCTCCTCGATTTTCATAATTCTTTTTCTCAAACCCTCTAAATTTCAATTCTTCATGGTACCTATTTTAAGACAAAAACACAAAACCACGCGTAATTCCGACTTTTACAATATTAAACACATGATTAGGTCTTGTTTTTCCTTGATTTTAGTGGCAAAAGGATAAGTGTTTACACACTTATTAAATTCCCTACACTTGATCATTGCAATGACCCCATGCAATGCATTATTTTAAAGCATAAAGTTACGTTTCTCTCATAATTAACCCATCTTGGCCTTTATTACTATTACTACTACCACTGCGATGAAAAGATAAAAATTTAAAAGGAAACAAAAGTTATAACAATTTATTAAATTGAAATTATTTGATGGAAAAAACTTGTAAAGAAATCTAAGACTTAAATTAGGGCTTTGGTGTCATGAATATAAATCACCCTCAAGTTTCACGTTCCACAAACCAAGCTTAAAAACGAGATCATTGTTTACCATAAGTTCTTAGGTTAAAACCACTTATATAAGACAATTGTGTAATACTCTTTCTCCAAGTCCTAGGTTGTATCTATAGATTTTATTGATTGTCATTCACCCGTAGGCTCATTTGACTTATTTGATAATTATTATTCAAAAATGAAGGCCAAACGGTGCAAACCCGACACTCAAAACCTAACCTCGTCCTCAAAAACGTTGTCACTAAAGTAAGCCCACATCAAGGATGATTTAACACGATTTGGGGAATAAATTCCCGGACCCAAAATTTGGCCAAATAGTACTACTTATTAATTATTTCCTCCAAAGTCATGTTGACTTTATGTGGAGTTTAGCAAGTTCACATCATATACCCTTAGGCTCTTTAAGATGTAAAAATGCTCCCCGTCTATTGTCCACACCCTAAGGCTCCTTGAACGATAAACGAGGGAATTGATTTTGAATCAATTTTTATTCAACACTTACCATGCCATACACCCTAAGGCTCTAATGACAAGGTTCGTGCTACATGCCCCACAACCTAAGGCTCCTTGAGGTCATGTTTTAATCTTATTCTTTTATTTATGATATATTTAGGCCAAATTCCGCGGTCCCATGGTCTGAATACCTCCTACTTAGTGGTTATGAGCCACCTTAGTCGGAAGTCCATGACACTGGCACCCTCAATGTGTTCATGCTTTAATTACAAGGAGAATAAAGATTTGGCTAAGAGTTAAGATATCGAATCGACACCGCAAAAATCCTCATTTATTAAGCAATTTAAATACACAAGCGGGAAGAAAGAGCCACAAAATCCATATAAGCAAAAATTAACCCTTAAACTTATTATCAACTAGATCATCTCTCGTTCTCCACAATTTAAAATCTCAAGGAATGAGACTCGTGGATGCTTAGCCTAATGAACCAATTAAGGTCCATATGGTTAAGGATACTAGCTAGAGTAAACTTGGATAAGTAAACTCGGGTTGAGTCAAAATATTTACGACGGGCCTAATATATCAAAGACATCTAAACTTGTTAAAACCATTTTATTTATTTATTTATTTATTTTTGACTTTATTCTTGAAATGGAAAATATAAGATGCGATGATAAAAGTAAAAAATAAATAAAAATACTACTAGGCCAAAACAGATCAAAAATTTGAAAAACGTTGAAATTTTTTTAAATTTCCGGTTAAATGGGGTCAAATTCATGGAAAAGCCCACTAAAATTCGATAGAAGTCCCCCCTACACTTAATATAAACATTGTCCTCAATGTTTAAGCATGTGGGAGAATAAACTCTCCTACACTTAGGACATTGAGTACGTTGTTTAAAATCGAGCTAAGGAAAGGACAACTAAAGTGATTACATTTATTTGTTTTATTTATATACAAGATTGAATCACAATAGCAAAAACTTATCGAAGGAACCGGGTACACGGGAAACACGGGAACACGGGTCGCGTCAAAAGTACCAAAAGTGGATCATTAAAGCACATGTCCCTGCACACAATATCACAACACAAACAACCTACTTGGCTCCCCCCTCACACTTATTAGTGAAAATGGGTGAAGGTGAAAAAGGGTAAAAATCTAACCTAGTTAAACGATGCTTGATTTTTCATCACGAGTCTCTAGCTCGACTCGAGTTCCCGAATGTCATAATTCAAATGGGAAAATCATGGAAAAAACCGAGATTTCCAAGGGAGGAAAATCTCTCCATGATAAAGGTGAAACAAAGTCATACAAGGCATACCCCATGAAAATCCACCCGGGTCAAACACATAATTTCCATCACAAAAGGAAATAAACCCCAAGGTGGTACGCAAGTCATAGAAAAGTGGGGTATCCTTAGGCAAAAGTATCTTAGAAGGAATGGTAAGGTGGTTTGGAAATGATAGCACGAAAGTCTCTATTCCGGGAACAAACACCGGTTCCTTAATGGGAAAATAGCAAGAGGTAGTGACATTTAAGCTCAAAATATCATCAAAATCCAAAGTGGGAAGTTCATCCTCCTCCAAACTTGATGTGAAAACATAAGTATCATCGGAGTCATAGGAAAACTCTTCCTCATGAGGAAAATAGGTATTTAGAAAGATATCTAAATCCTCCTAAAATGGAATAACCTCTAAAGTCAGAATGATCTCTAAGAGTGGAGGATCCTCCTCAATAGTCATGACTTCTAAAATTGGGGTATAAAAGTCAAAAGGAGTCTCCATGAAAGAATCACTCATAGGGATATGAGGTGCATTAATATCATGGGGTGGGTCATCAAAATTAATGAGATCACTTAAGGAAGTGTCATCATCATAAGTATCAAAGATTGGGGTATCATAAATGGGTGGGTCAAAAGTGGGTGGGTCAAAAGATAAGTCGTCTAAACCGAAGATAGTGTGATCACTTGAAGAAGTGTCATCACTATAGGTGTAATAAATAGGAGTATCAAAAAATTGAGGCTCTAAGGGAAGGGATGAGTTTATCACAAAATCATTTTGATTAGACTTTTCAATTCCAAAAGGATTAATAAAAATCTCTTCATTATCATAATTAAGAACATCAATCATATTGACCGACTCTTTTCCATTTGATTTTGTTGTGATTTTTCCCATTTTAAAAACTTGTTGTTCATCCCGAACCCTAAGAATTAACTCCCCTTCGGCTACATCAACTAAGGCTCTTCCGGATCGTAAGAATGGTCTACCAAGTATTAACGGAATACGAGGATCCATCTCATAGTCGACGACGACAAAGTCCACGGGAAAAGTGAATGTACCAACTCGAACAAAAACATCTTCGGGGTACCAACGGGGTATGCGAGAATTCGATTAGCTAAATCGAAAGTCATACGAGTCGGTACAAGGTCGGGTAATGAAAGTTGTTTCCAAACCGAATGTGGCATAAGATTGATGCTAGCGCCGAGATCCGCTAAAGCCATACAATCATCGATTTGAGGAAACGAGCAAGGTAACACGAATCGTCCGGGATCTCCTAGCTGTTCGGGAAGCTCTTTGAGAAGAATCGCGGAACAATTCTCATTTAAACGGGTGTTCACGAGCTCAACCATTTTTTCTTTCTTATTAAGCAAATCTTTAAACATTTTGACAAATTTTGGCATTTGAGCAAGTGCTTCAATAAGACTAATGTTAACATTGACGTTGGAAATCATTTTCAAAAAGTTAGAGACATGAACGTCATCTTTGGTGAGCACTTTAGCCTTGTCTAACCTAGATGGATAAGGGATATTAGGCTTAGACTTTGAAGGTTGAGAAGGAGAAGGACTCGCTTCTTGAACAACCGTAGGGATAGGCTCTTTCGGCAATGGAGGACTAGTACTAGGAGTGTTAGTGGGAGGAATCATCGAAGGGGGAGTAGGATTACTCATTATGACCTCCGGGCCTTGTCTCTCCTTTATGGGCGAAGAGATGGAAGGTCCCACTAAATTGGCTCCACTTCGAGTATTGATAGCACTCATATTAGCACGAGGGTTAATCTCGGTATTGGATGGTAAGGCTCCTTGGGGTCTAAGGGCTTGAATCATTGTCAAAAATTTCTTATTGGTCGATTCTTGCATCTCTTTCATCATTCGCTCATGGTCGGTCAATTTTTGTAGAACCAAGTCCATTTGAGGATTATGCATGTTCATTTGATTAAACCCTTGATTAGGAAAACCTTGGTTTTGATATTGAGGTTGAAAACCGTTGTTATTATGAAAACCTTGGTTATTATTTTGAAATCCTTGATTTTGACCATTAAAATTCCCTTGATTAGCATTCCCTTGAAAATTACCCATTTGAGGACCTTGGTTCCTATTTTGGTATTAGGTATTTTGGGCGGGTGGGGGTGGTCTTTGTGGTGCTACAAAACCCGGGGGAGCCAAGTAATTAGTACTCTTGTAAGACAAATGGTTAACATCAACATTTGGTTTAAATGGAACCCTCTCATTAACATTAAAAGCACAAACTTGTTGTTGATTATTGTAAACCTTGTCACAATTGAAATATGAATGTGGTCCACCACGAGTCTCACACGTTTCACAATTTTCTTTCACGACATTCACATGTGTAGTGGGAGGGTTATCTCTTAAAACAAGGTGTTTCACAATTGAAGTAAGCTCCTTAATTTGATTAGTCACCTCATTATTACTAGTACCAGCACTTGCCATAGTAGCCCTAACACTCTTGGTTTGCACTTTAGCCTTGTTTTCAATTATGACCCAAGCCTCGTTCATGGTTTTCACAAGAATATTGCCCCCCCCGCGGCACTATTAAGTGAGTCTTGGTCATTTAGAGTTAAACCATTGTAAAACGTATTTATTTGATGCACTTTAGTGAAACCGTGTTGTGGACATTTTCTCAAAAGCTCTTTAAATTGATCCCAAGACTCACTAAAAGTTTCCCCATATTTTTGCTCAAAAGTAATGATTTCATTCCTTAAAGAGGTGGTCCGTGATGGTGGGAAAAAGTAGTTAATGAACTTGGTCTCTAAATCAATCCATGTAGTAATACTTTGGGGTGGTTCCTTATCAAGCCAAGTCCGGGCTTGTCCCTCGAGGGAAAAAGGAAAGAGTTGTAAACGAATAGCCTCTTGTGGCACCCCATTGTATTTGACGGTGTTGATTAAATGGATAAATCTCTTGATATGGTCATGGGGGTCATCTTGGGAACGACCCAAAAATGGTGTAGCGGAAACCATTTGAATAAAATCCGATTTGAGTTCAAAATTATTTGCTTCAATTGCGGGGACAACGATAGCGTCATCGTTTCCCTCAACGTGTGATTGCAAAATCTCGAGCATAGGTGGGTTATCCGTTTCCATCGTTTTTTCGAAAGCACTATTCTCGGGATCGGCTTGAATGACGTTCTTTTTGTTTTTCTTCTTCTTCTTTGTGGAAGAATTAGAAATTTTTGGTACACCACTTGGTATGTATGTATGCGCGTGAGTGCGCATACAATTAAAACTTGGAATGAGGTAGGTGACCTCGGTCGACTTTGAGAGGAAAAGGATTTTCCCTCTCGAGGAGCAATATGAAAAAGCTACAAAAATATATACTTAATACTAATTGAGTCGGCAAACCAATAATCGGTCGTCCCTCTCAATATACGCACAAGCAAGCGGGGAAACGAGGTGGCACAAAGCACTTAAAAACATTTTTCCTTAGACGGCCTTTTATAGCGCGTCTCCTTATACCCACCTTATAGTTTGTATATTTTGAGTTCAAACGTCTTACTAGTATTTATCTATTTTGCCTTTTTTATTTCGTTATGGATGCGAATACAATAGTTAGGTGATGAAATCTCAACTAAGGCTTATTTGAAAAGTAGGTAAATTTATTGTGCTACGTAATATAATATAATAAATGAAAAATCTTTTTGTATTTTTAGAAAAATATATATTCACAAGAAAAATCGAAATAAATCGAACTAAAAAATAACACTAATACGTAATATTTTTGGTGTAATAATTTTAGGAAAAAATATTACTTTTGTATTTTTTTAATTTTTTTGGTGCAATTCTTAGGAAAGAAATTGCTTTTGTCGTTTTTTTAATTTTTTTGTATTTTTAAGTTTTTGATTTTTTTATATTTTTGATTTTGTTGCAAGAAAATTAACGTTCAAAATGAACGGATCCCAAAATCCAAACGTCTTCACGAAAACTCGTCAATCGTACGAGCGAAGCGGCAGCGGCGCCATTTGAAATTAGGGTTTTTGCAAACTCTTTTTATGTCTTTATTTTCGTTCCTCGACTCACTCGAATTGATATCCGGTTTAAACGTAAAACTTAATTTGTTCTTGGTAAATCGTATTTTTGTATTTTTAAGCTAAAAACTATTTAATAATAGAAACTTTTTAATCTAATTGAAATATACTACTTTTTAAACTAATGTAAAAAAAACTAATTTATAAAATTAAAACTTTAAATCTAATTTTTAAAAACTAAAATAAAGATTTTTAATGAGAACTATTTAAAAAAAAATTAAACAAAATTTAAACCAAACTTTATGAGAAAAATAAAAAGACTTTTAAACTAATACTATTTTTAAAAACAAAACTAAAATATATAAAAAAACTAATTTTATAACTAAATTTAAATACAATTTAAAATTAATTAAAGTAATTAAAAATATTATTTTTATCTTTTTTTTATATTTTTTTTAAACAAAAATGAATTAAAGGAATTAAATCTTTTAACTAATATAAAACTAAACTTGTAATTAAATATAAATAAACAAAATAAAACTGCCAGCTAGTAGTCTAATTACCTATATTAATTAAGGAAAGCGAAGTAATACACAAAAAAGGTGTAGAAGAGATGGTTGGGTCGTTTGTTAGCTATGCGAGAGGTCCTGGGTTCGAATCCCAGCAGGACCTAATTTTTTTGGTTATTATATTTTTTTGGACAAATTTTAAACAAACAGACAAATTGTGTCTGTTGCTTTTTCAGTAGCAAAATCAGTAAAACCAATAAGCAGATAAGCTAATAAGACAGCAACCAAATAAGCTAATAAAAAAGAAACAGATAAGCAAGAATAAAATATGTGATAAGCAACTACCGAATAAGCTATGACTGAAATAACTAAAACAAACTATCCTAAATAAATCTAATCAAACTATAAACCTAACAATCTAAAGAAGATTTAAACCAAACTAAGCAGATGATAAGCATATAACTTGAGCAAGAAAATTAAAAGAGAATAATACTAGATAAGCTATAACAATAAGCAATAACACTAATCAACGAAAACCAAATGAGCAGATTTAAACACTATCTAGCAATACCAAACGAAAACTAACAAAAATCTTAAGCAGATTCTAACAGCCTAAACATAAGCAGTTATATTTAAATCAAAACTCACCAAACAGAAACTTAAGCAGTTCTAAAAAAATTAAAACAGATAATGAAAACTTAACCGAAACAATAAAATTAAAAAGAGAAAGGAACCCGGTGTCAAATCCGTTGGGACGTAGGGTAGCGCTGAACCCCCTATTAGAACAGGGTCGAACAAATCAAACACCACCTTTGAATCGAAACGAACCGTCACCAAACATCAACAAAAGCCTCGAACCAAAGTATACATCGATCCAAGAACAGTAACTTTTTGTATCTCCCAGTGGGGAAGATAACTTACACTTTCTTTATTTTTTTTTATTATTTTTTTTATATAATATCATGCTACGAACAGTAATAATATGAAAAAGGGATTAAGCAGATTAAATTTGACAGAAAAATTAAAGGAGACAGAAACTAATTAAAATAAAACTTTTCATTAATCATTAAAAAAATTACATTACTGGAAATTGAAAAATACAAGATTAAATCTAAAAACCTAAATTACTGAAAATTAAAAATAAAGAAAAGTGCTCCCTAAAAAATTACATATGAAGGGTTTTTATAGGCAAACCCTAGGAAACCCTCTTGATGGCTTCAAAATTAAGCAACAAATCTTGGCCGCTCTTCCATCTTCTCTCTCTTTTTCTTTTGATCAAACGGATGAGATTGCTCCACTATGCACACGGATTGCCAGGATGGCATTGGGTGTGTTTGTTGTGTTTGCTTAGGTTGAGGTGGAATGATTTTTATTGGTTGATTTGTGTATGGTGATTGGTCACAACCAATCAAAAAGGAGAGATTGGCCACGTCGGATGGATTGAGGACCACCAGTGTGGTGTTCTTCCCCGAAAATTGGGGGGATTTAATTTGATTTATATGAATTACCCAATAAGGGTAAAAGCCCCAATTTTTCTTTGGTATTTTTGATTAGGGTTTTGTGGATTTGGCTGTAAAAAATGGGAGCTGTGGGGGAGATACGTTTGAGAGAGTGAGAAAAAAAAGTGTGGGTGTGTAACTTTGTTTTTATCGAACAAATGATGGGAGTGGGGTAATTATATTAAACTGTTTTAATAACTGTGAGTGGGTGAGAGTTGTTTTTTGTGTAGACACGTGTGGGAAGGGGTAAAGATAGGTATGTGATAGGTTTAAATATGTGATGGGGAGTGAATAATGGGTTGACTGTTTATTCGTGTGTTGGGGGGGGGGGAAATGTTGGGTTGACCAAGGCTGAGGTGTTGACTGGCTTTTAGAAAGTGAAGTATTTACTTCCGTTTCAATTGTTTCAACAACATTGGGCTACAAATTTCGACCAAGCAAAAGCCGTACCATGTTTATTAAGCCAAATGGGCTTGTGGGAGCCCATTCACTTACTCCTTTCGTCCTTTTATTAAATCAAATGGGCTTTGGCCCAATTGTTTATCAAATAAGCAAAATTAAGCTTCCAAATGGGCTTTTAAGCCCATTAACCCAAATTTGGGTCACCCAAGCCCGATTAACTCCATACATATTAAATCTGCTAATAACGAGCTCGATTTTGGCTTTGTCAATCTTTCTCTTTAAACTCGTGTCGGTTTCGCCGGTTTTCGTGAATTAGGGCACACTTTTGATCTTTTGACTTTGTCTTCGTCTCTTTTTGGACTTTTCTTCGACATTTGACCGTGAAATCCCGTGTTTTCTCTTCTTTTGATCATTGGTACCTATTTTAACACAAAAACACAAAACCACGCGTAATTCCGACTTTTACGATATTAAACACATGATTAGGTCTTGTTTTTCCTTGATTTTAGTGGCAAAAGGATAAGTGTTTACACACTTATTAATATTCATTGCCTAGGTTGTGGGAGACGAAAGTTTGGTTCCGTGACATGTCCATGGTGTGTATGCGAAAGGTGCGAAGATTATATCAACTATGCAATATTTAGGTCATGTCCATCGTGTAATCTGACCAATTGTTTGTATACTTTTAACGAAGAACGTCTTATCCATTGCCTATATTGTGGAAGCCCTTCCCATTGGCACCATGAGTGTCCAATTCAATACCCAAATGGTCACAATCACGAGCCAAATCCGAATTTCGTTGACCAATCTTCGCAATACCCACCATCGTGTGAGAATTGTGGAAACGAACCTCATTATGGGTACGATTGTCAACCGATGAACCAAAATACGTATTTCGACAATCAATTTTCCGGTTTGACGAATCACACGACATGGGTTACAATTACCACTAGGGGTGTCAATATTTCCGACCCGACCCGAACCCGACCCGACCCTGACCCGAGCATATTCGGGTCGGGTTACTCGGGTTGAAATTTGAATTCGGGTTAGTCGGGTCAACCCGACTAACCCGAATTCAAAATCGGGTCGGACATCGGGTAAAATATATATGTCTAATTCGGGTTCGGGTCAACCCGATTGACCCGAATAAGAAATTAATTTTTTTTTTATTTTTAATATATAAATTTAATACAAATTCAATTAAAAAAATAAAAAAAACGATTTTTTTTTATATTTTACCCATACTCGGGTTGACCCGAACCCGAATAGACCCGACCCGAGTAGACCCGACCCGAATAGACCCGAATCCGACTAATCCGAGTTCAACTGGGGTCGGGTTCGGGTAAATTATTTTTACCCTCAACCCGAATTTGACCCGACCCGAATAACCCGAACCCGACCAACCCGACCCGATTCCCACCCCTAATTACGATAATGGGGGTGGTTATCCATACGACGAACCGGATTTTTCTCAAAATCCGTGTTGCGACAATTGTGGGGGGCCTCACGATACTTTTTCTTGCCAACCAATGGATTATGATGAACCTAATTCATACGATAATTCCGATTTTAATAATTTTGAGGCCCCACCATACAATCTCGATCCTTAAAATTCCCATGAGCCCGATCCATGTTAGAATTCCGATTTTGACCAATCATCTCCACGACATGTTTTCGATGATGATCTCGGTTCTAGCCGCATCGACGAAAGTTCTAATCGCTACTATGAATGACTTGAGACACTCTATGAACTAATTATGGAAAGAAATGATCCCAATTGTTGAAGAGGTTGAAAAGAGCATCGAAGATGAGGAAACGAGGGTGTCAACGAACGAGGTTTTTGAAAATGTTTTCGAAAATAAACAACAAGAAAAACTCGTAACACGTGTTGGATCGATGAATGTTAAACCTTTGGAACCTAATTTTTCTAATGAAGTTGAAATTATCAAAGATTTTCAAAATCAAAATACACAAAATTTTGACGAAGAATTCAGTTAAGTGATTTTGAAAAAGAAGAAATTTATAAGGTTTTAAGGAGAATCGTTGACCCCTCGATTTTTGAAGAGTATCAAAATTTAATTCCGGAGGGACGCGTTACTACTATTTCTACGTCTTTTGAGGACCCGCATTCGATCCCTCCGAAGGACCAATTTGAAACCATCAAGGCTACAACTTCTTGTGAAAAGCCTTTTACTTCTAATCCCACACCGAGTGAGATTATGGATTTATCATGTGAGAAGTCCACCGATGGTCATGCTCACATTGATACGTTTTTCGACGCTGATGTCGAAACTACTAAGGCAAAATCTTCAAATGAAGATCCTTTCACTCCTATACCTACTACGGAAACCGATGCCTCTCTAAGTATGGGGGAGACGAATCTTAACACTAATCCTAGTGTCGAGATCCCTATTCCAATCCAAAGTGAGCCTCCGGTTTTCTCCGAAGATGAGGTAAGTGATTTTGCCCTCGACGAATTTTTCCACGAAGATTATAACGAGGCAAATCACAATAGTGAGTGTGAATCGATTTCTTGTGATGATGTATCTCCCATTGACACTTCGGGGAGAGAATCAACGACTTTTTCGAACCCTCTTTTCAATGATGATGATTTATCCGCCAGTGATGACGAGTCACTAATCAACGAGGACGTTCAAAATACCGATTTTAGAATCTTTTCAAACCCTTTATTCGAATTTGATGGCGCGTTCATTTTTGGTGACGTAAATCCTCTCTTTGATGAGATGTTCGAGGACATCGAGAGTGAGGATTCTAAGGATCTTAAACTCGATGAGCCGGATTTGCTAGTCACCCACCCGACGTCTCATATGGTTGAGACTTCTCTTTCTACTTGTGACGTTTCCATTCTCGAGGGGTTCACCGATGGACCGCCTCTCGATGAGAATGAGGACCTTAATGAGGCTTTTGCCTTCGATCCGGGGGGAAATTTTAAAACTCCTATTTTGAGCAATTCTCTTTCAATTTTACCCATATCTCAAAGTAACCCTACCCACCCCCTCGGATATGATGAGTTTACCTACGTCGTAAGGAGTTTTCTTCCTTACAAGACGTATCCTACGGCTTTGCGTGTTTTATTTTCAACAAAATGTGAGGATACGATCTTCGATCCTGGAATAAAGGCTTTGCCTTTATTTACGGTTGCTTTTGGGCCTTGATTACATGTAAGTCCCACCAAAAATGACCGAACCATGATAATCCCTAAATGATCACATTTATGGGGATTCGAGTCAAGCTTTTGACTCGGTTATAAAAAACAAGGTGCCTCGTGGGGGAATTCTCATGCTTATCCTTATAAATATTATTGCTTTTTAGTTAACTTAATGTGAGGGGATTTGTGCCCTTCCAACCTTTGTTTCGTGGTTGTTTGTGACTTGTGGTTTTTAGATGATCATCATCTTCACGATTGGAGCATCTCGTGTTCGTTTTACGTGAGCCTCGATCGTTTGTTTGAAGAATTTCTCAATATCTAAATGATGTATCCTTGATTGTTCTAACCTTAGGTTTTTAGCACACTTCATAAACGGCTATTGATTTAATGGTTCCACCCTTTCCATGCTAGATTAAGCATTCGACTTCGTCTCTAGTATGGGGGTATCCTACCCTTAGACTCGAAACATTGAGGATAATGTTTAGCTTTAGTATGGGGGTGAATAGATACTTGCCTTGCCAAACCTTCACGTTTTCCAAAGTTTATCTTTTTGTTTATCGTTTTGTTGCAAAATAAGGCTAAAAATGGCCAAATTTTAAATTTTTTCTTGTTTTTCATAAGTGTTTAAGACACGAATGTAGGTTTTTCCGATGGTGAGAATAAGAGTAATTTTTGACTCGACCGTGCGTGTTGAGCACTTAGCTTCGATTCCTTAACTTTTTAGGCTAAGTCTCTTAGATGAGGACGAGAAATGATAGAGATAATTATAAGTCTCGTAATCTTTCACGATCTCATGTGTAGTAATTATTAGCTTATTCTCCCCACGCTTTTGTTTAAATAAATGTAATCAGTAAGGTCGTACGATTTAAAAGGTTACTTAGCATCTAGCCCAAGATCGTTTAAAAGTTACTCGTGTTCGAATAGAGTTCATAGCCAAGGCATAACTTATTGAAGCGGCATGCGAAGATTGGAAAGTTCCAAAAAGGCCCTCACAAGGCATGAGGAACTCCATTTTGTTGCTAAAGATCCAAGATGATGTGAAGTATCATTATTCCAAAATCAATACGAAGGATCGAGACACACGACGAGAAGCAATATACTCCCCTAAAGATCATGGAGAAGTCTATCCAAAAAGACCCTAACAAGGTATGAGGATAAATATATCCAAGTCCAAAAAGGAGGCAGATCGTTGTATATCAAAATCCCAAATAAAGATCGAAGAAAAATGATGAAGTCGTGGTCCAAGTTTGAAGAAAGTCCATATATGAAGAGAAGACCATTGTTTCATGAACGTCTTCCAAGATTTGAAGTTCGAAACACATGCGAAATATCGGTCCGAGAAAGGTCTCAAATCGTGAAACGAGTTATGCCAAGATATGAACTTAAGGAGATTACGAGAAGCCGTTTTAAAAGATCGTGTCCTTCGGCTAACTATCGATTAAATCGTCCTACTTTATTTTCGGCCTTAATAAAATATTGCAATAAGTCAACAATGCATCCTCGTGATCAATAAGAAAAAAATAAAATATAAGAGATACACCTTAGGATTAAGGAAGTCTAAGTACGTAATTAACACTCATGAGCAATGATTGTGTTGCTAACTTATAATGACAATGATGTCGTTACACGCTTAGCATGGAATCGAGTGGAAATCAAGGATGACGAACTTATCTCTATGAGGCATTCACACGTTCTTATTCTTTGACCCTAAAAGTCACTTAATTGTGATGAAAACAATATATTATGTCTAAAACACGTGTAGTAGTCTATTTTAGTTTATGTCTTCAATAAATGTCACCTAAAAATGAATTTTTGGTGAATAGATACTTGCCTTGCCAAACCTTCACGTTTCCAAAGTTTATCTTTTTGTTTATCGTTTTGTTGCAAAAAGGCTAAAAATGGCCAAATTTTAAAATTTTTCTTGTTTTTCATAAGTGTTTAAGACACGAATGTAGGTTTTTCTGATGATGAGAATAAGAGTAATTTTTTACTCGACCGTGCGTGTTGAGCACTTACCTTCGATTCCTTAACTTTTTAGGATAAGTATCTTAAATGAGGACGAGAAATGATAGAGTTAATTATAAGTCTCGTAATCTTTCACGATCTCATGTGTAGTAATTATTAGCTTATTCTCCCCACGCTTTTGTTTAAATAAATGTAATCAGTAAGGTCGTACGATTTAAAAGGTTACTTAGCTTCTAGCCCAAGATCGTTTAAAATTTACTCGTATTCGAATAGAGTTCATAGCCAAGGCATAACTTATTGAAGCGGGATGCAAAGATTGGCAAGTTCCAAAAAGGCCCTCACAAGGCATGAGGAACTCCATTTTGTTGTTAAAGATCCAAGATGATGTGAAGTATCATTATTCCAAAATCAATACGAAGGATCGAGACACACGACGAGAAGCAATATACTTCCCTAAAGATCATGGAGAAGTCTATCCAAAAAGACCCTAACAAGGTATAAGGATAAATATATCCAAGTCCGAAAAGGAGGCGGATCGTTGTATATCAAAATCCCAAATAAAGATTAAAGAAAATGATGAAGTCGTGGTCCAAGTTTGAAGAAATTCCATATATGAAGAGAAGACCATTGTTTCATTAATGTCTTCCAAGATTTGAAGTTCGAAACACATGCCAAATATCAGTCTGAGAAAGGTCTCAAATCGTGAAACGAGTTATGACAAGATATGAACTTAAGGAGATTAATAGAATCCGTTTTAAAAGATCGTGTCCTTCGGCTAACTATCGATTAAATCGTCTTACTTTATTTTTGGCCTTAATAAAATATCGAAATAAGTCTACAATGCATCCTCGTGATCACTAAGACAAAAATAAAATATAAGAGATACACCTTAGTATTAAGGGAGTCTAAGTACGTAATTAACACTCATGATCAATGATTGTGTTGCTAACTTATAATGACAATGATCTCGCTACACGCTTAGCATAGAATCGAATGAAAATCGAGGATGACGAACTTATCACTATGAGGCATTCACGTGTTCTTATTCTTTGACCCTAAAAGTCACTTAATCGTGACAAAAACAATACATTATGTCTAAAACACGTGTAGTAGTTTATTTTAGTTTATGTCTTCAATAAATATCACCTAAAAATGAATTCTGGAAGTGCTACGATACTTAATCTAGCATTGTGTGAGGACACGACAATGGTTTAGTATTGGGGGGGGGGTGATGAAACTGCAATTATACATAGTCTTATCGTCCAAATCGGGCTTAAAATGCTTAAAATATTATTAAAATACCCCAAAATATGTTTGTGTTTGTTCATTGTGTATTTTAGGTACGGATATCGTGAAAAATACAAAAGATCACAAGAAACAAAGCAAAAATAAACACGGGAAACGAAGCCGCACAATGAACCGGACCCGAATGTTGATTTTCTAAAATACCCTTGAAGAATTAAAGATTGTCAAGTTTAGTCCTCCAAGTTTGAAGATTTGTCACATTTGGCACTTCAAAAATCATTTTACACAACTTTGATCCTTGAAGAGTGAAAACATGGCAAAAAGTACCCTTGAAGTTTGGACAAAAGTACATCATATGCCCTTATGAAAAGTTTTAGAAATACTTGTGCCAAAAATGACAAGTTTGTCATAGTTGATTACAAAGGAATGGGTGAAAAATCTGCTAAATTTTATTTGAAGATATTTTGAAAGTTGAAGGGGGTTTTTCTGCCAGACAATCGAACCTAAATCCACCAATCATGTTCATACACCTCACCAAAACCCACCAAAACCCATATAACCCTTAACCCCTCCACGTTAGAAACCCATTAATACAACAAATAATAAACTAAATTTCGAACTTAAGTTGTTTATTATTTGTTAAAGCGGGTAACCACCACTGTTATCATCATCATCCCCCCCCACCAAATCCCTTTCATAAACCCTAGAACACCCAGATTTAATTAATCCACTCCCTCAAATTAATCCAATTAACCATGGGTAAAACACCCTTTACCATCCACCAACCAAACCTTGCACCCATAAAATGACCTTCCCACATTTTGTCCCCTATCCTACTACAACTAGTCACGGGTTTCTTATGAGATAGTGATGGGAAGACTAATCCAACGAACCATGGTGTTTTCTTGCTTCCAAAGATTTCAAGAACGGATGAGATCAATTCTACACCTCTGGCAACCACACAAAGAAACAAAAATCATCACATGATCTTCCCTTGACCAAGACTTCAAAGAGGAATATGGCATCTTCAAATGAATATCCACGGGTACATTCAGATATTTATCAATTAGGGTTTATAGCAAGCTAGTGTTTTCTTTTTCTGATCGAGGTTCATTGTTTAGTTGGGTTTAGAGCTATATCAGTTAAGTTAAAGTTAATTTGTGGAGTCTATATCATATTCTCTTTGAAATTTTTTTTATCTGCCCGTTTAAGGACTGTTTGGAATGGTGGTTCTTGGGTAGGATTTGGCCACCTAAAGACCATACTTACTCTGCATCTCCTCAATAGGGGTAGATATTTAGATTTTTAGCAAAAAGTTTGAGGTTTTTAGTTTATAACTTGGGATTTGAGTATTCTGAAAAATCTGCTAAAAAAGATTGGTTATATGATAGATTTTGGTTAGGAAGTCTTGATGTTGGTTATCTGGTCTAATATGCACTAATAAGAATTGGAGATATAGTTGGAAAATAATGCTTTGTGTGATAGTAAGAAAATCAGTCAAGCAGTTGAAAGCTAGATACTGTCAATGTTCGTAACCGGTTGAGAAGTATATTGAGGAATCTAAAGTGGGGTGTGCACACTTGTGTGTGCAAATTGTTTTTGGGACTGCGGTCTTGAACACTGTTTAACACCAGATTGGCTTAAGAATTGTATTTGTTTGATTTAGGCCTATTAGTCTTACCCACTGTTAAGACTTGAGGTTGTCTGTAGGGTTTGATCTCTTAGGTTTCGTTTAGAATTTAGGTTTGTTTAGAGCTACTTAGCATGTAATCTAAGTTTCTTTACTCGTTTTGTGTGTAATCGGCTAAACTAATACACCAAAAAGCAACCATAAGGTCACTATATGCTATCAACCATAAGAGTGTAGTGTCTGCTTAGTTTAGGCACGTTTACTAGTTGGCTTGATTGATTGATCACTGTGGGAGCATCTGGCCCAATAAGTTTATTACAGTTAGGGGCGACTTCAGTTGTGCTGTGTGTGTTTTGTGTTTGTGCACCACCAACCTGTAAAAGAAAGAAGAAGTTGGAGTGTGCTCAACTGTGAATTCCTAGGTAATTTGAGGCGTGAATTGTTTTGGTTTGTTTGTCTATGTTTGGTGTGTGGATTTTTACATGCACTTGAGTCCCACAGCCACAACTAGCTGGTGGGGTACATATGCCCACCAGAAAGTAAAGCAAAAGGAATAAAATTAAACAAGGCATGCTGTGTTCTTAGTCTGTCGATTTGTTTGTGTTTAAATATTTGGTGCAAGTTTGTGCTTGAGTCGCGGTTAGTATT
>CM046882.1:153164545-153632045 GCA_025667525.1 Glebionis coronaria
GGTGATTTACCACAAATTCACATCCAAAACACAATGAATAAGGGTATTGCTTTGTGCCTAGCCGAGTTCTAGCAAAAGCACGTTGTGAATAGTTGTGGGTAAATTCTTTAACTGATTTAACCAATACCACAACATAATTTACGAAGAAATTTAATCTTGTGAAAAAGTTTACTAAATGTTTTATTAAACTTATGCTATGGAGATTGTATGCATGCTTCTCCATTTTGACATCAAAATTTATACCCTTAAAATTAAGTCTAATGCTCCTAATTGACGAACACTTGAAATTACTTCGTCATCAAATGAGATTTTTGTGTGATGTTGTGATGGAGAGAAAACCATTTGTAGAATGAGAATTCGTATGATGGTTTTACTTTACTCAGATTAGACGACTTAATTAAGTTACTCAGTGAGATTTGGAAACTTAATGCATTAAGAAGGGATGAAACATGTTTACAATGCAAAACGTCTTTTTGGCAATGTAAATCCCTTAAAAATCTAGAAATTGAAAATTGTTTGTCAATTGAATTGTCCGACAAGTCGCTATGTTGAGTACATTCATTACTAGCAGATCAACTGATGTAATGGATCTATGTCAATATAGTTCTAGAATTCAAGGAAAATAATATGGTTTTTATACCGGGGTAATTTTATTTTCTTGAAAGTATTTTGTTATCGAAAATACTAATATTTGAACTTATTTCTGTAGAAATGGCTCAACCCACCAATAACACGACAAGTTCCGCATTCAAAGCGTTCTTTGAATGTCCTAAACTTACTGGCCCGAACTTCAATGATTGGTACCGCTTGCTAAGAATTGTCTTGAGAGCAGCGGGTACTATCTATATCTTGACTACTCCATATCCGGAGGATCTTGCTGAAGGAGCATCTGATGCGCAAAGGCTTGAACACGCTGCTAATGTTAAGAAGCACTCGGAGGTGGCTTGCTTAATGCTAAGAAAAATTGCTCCTGCACTTTAACAAAAGTATGAGCTATTTTCACCTAAGAGAATGCTTGATGAGCTCAAGGCTATGTTCGAGAAGCCGCAAGATTAGAGATCTACGACTTGGTAGATGATTTGCATAGCTGCAAGCAAGCTCCAGGAAAGTCTGTAAGTGCCCATTATTTGGAGATGAGGGGTTATATGGAACAACTCATTGCACTAGGACAACCCTATGATCATAATATGGCTATCAACTTGATCAATAGGTCCCTTAACAAGGACTTCAATGATTTCGTTAGAAACTATTGTAACACTCCCATGTTGGTCAAATGCAGCGGAATAGTAATTCGGGTGTTACTTTGGTGGATCGATAGCAAATAGTATACAGAGCATGATCATAAATTATCATTTAAACATATTACATGAATCAAATGTACAAAGTAAATAAATTGTCTTGAAATCAACATTTGTTATTATTTGTAGAAATATCCCAGCCCGATGGTAAAGATGATGCTTCCTATGATGCTGGAAATCTAATGCACATGAACCTGCTTATTTTCCTGAGAAAACATATAAAGTAAAATGTGGGGGTCAACACGAGGTTGGTGAATTCATAGAGTTTAGTTCAAAAAGTATAAGTATTGTTATGCCATATACCACGATCATAGCAAGACAATCACAGCCCAATGCTATAGTAGTTCCTATTGCCCTGTAATAGAAGCTAGACAAATGATGCTTAGTACGCCCATTTGGGTCTATCCTGATGATGTTTCCCTCAGTCCGACAATGAAATAAACCTGTTGCTTGGCCTAAGCGTTTACGTGACAGCTGGTCACGTTAGGCCGGGTGTTGTCAATACCCGAATAGATCTATTCATACATTTCGCGCTACACTATTAACTATTACAGTCCACGGGAATGGGGAAAACAATAGGCAATAATTTTTTGTTGTCCGTAAGTGTTTGCATAAACAATAATTAAGTATATTTTCTCCCCCAGTTATAAAACAGTAAAAGATGGGGCCATAAACTCACCTCAATAATGGAGCAGTAGTAATAAGTCACTGAGTATGCTGGCACAATATGATCACGAAGCAGTAGAATTACCTAAGTAATTTATGTGTGACTCAGTAGATGCACAAATAAAATGCGCATATAATGCAGTTGATGAAAATGCATGATCACAGATTAATTAAGGTGTTATCATTTTAAGTGTTAAACTTATAGTAAGTTATCAAAAAATGTACACTTTTAATTTAATAAAGTGTATTTACCTTGGTTGGATGGTAACAGTATAAATGAATTAAATAAAATGGTTTTTATTTAATTAAGACTTATAAATATAATGTTTCATAAAAGTCTTACAAGTTTCCGTTATCGTAATAATAATATATGTCGTATATAATCCCCTAGTATGTGCTTGAGTTCATATAGATAAATCGATGGTTTTAATAATTGTGAAAGTTTTAGTGTTTAGTAATAATGTAGTCGTTTAATTGGGATATATTTAGAAACACTAACTATTTTGTTGTCGGGCCAGTTTATTTATTTGGATCATTTAACGGGTCAAATATCCTAAATATATTATATTTTTATTATAAAAATAATAATTAAACATTTAATATAAAATAGTTTTTTAAAAATGAAACATGTTTCTTTTAAAGTAACAAGACATATTGGTGTGGTGGAAACATGAGACAAGGATGTTGAGTGTTGGGGGACATGAAACATTCATGAAAATGAATAGTTATCAAGAATACGTACGTCTTTTCTTTACAATTCCAACAGTGGCAAAATTTATACCTACGGTGACAAATCTAAACTAACAGTGGCAAGATTATATTATGCTTGTCGTTTGTGGTTGTTTTCGAAAGCAAGTAGCGAGTCCAATAGTGATTTGTGGCACAAACTAAAAGCATCGTTGGAAAGCTAGCCGGGTCGTCTAGAGACATGTGCTTCTAGTTTTATAAATCGAGATCGTTTGCTAGGATAAAATCATGTTCGAAGTTGGTGTCATGAACCTATTTTAAAGAAAGGTGTTTGTCGAGTAATTTTTTATCTAGCCTACGGTTTTCGATAAAGACTTTTGGGTTAAACTAAAAATAGGCTCGTGTAGACGACATGTCCGTCTACAACTTTCGTTCTTTACTCGACTTGGGGCAAGCTTGTTTAGAGGGTCAAAACTAGGTCGTAAAAGGTTGCGATGCATCTTGTTTTCACTAGCATATACTATGAAAGTTTTCTATTTAGGCTACAACATCAAGCTATCAAAACTGTTATGGCTCATTCACGCATGGTGCAAGGTTTCTGCATGTAAATGACATGCTGTTAAGTATGATCCTATCGACGAATATTAGTGGTTTAACGAGGGTGTTTCGAGTGTGTAATATGGGTCCGAAAAAGCCGATTTAGGACTAGTTGAATATCGAAAGTTTGTAAATCTCAAGTTTCGTTGATCTGTTTTCAAGCAACTCTCTCGCACTCGATACACGAGGATATTATGTAATTCTTTTTTGTGTTTACAACTCGAAACTAGTGGCTATCTAACGAGTTATATGTCTCAGGCCCGACTTACTGATCTATCTTATATATAAGTTTGAAAATGATAGTTTTGACCGAAAACACAATACCCCTTTCATTTCGAAATATATTAATATCAGTGAATGGGTTTGTCTCTGTTTTGAATCTGAAAGAGAACAATGGGTAGTATGTCTACTGTTTACTAATGGTCCAACACAAAGCTCGACAACTAACTAACTTATGCTCGTGCACTTAACCATTTACGTAATGTTGTTCCTATTTTATGATTGAAAGTTGAGAGTAACACAAAGAGTATTATGTGGAAACTTTTAAATTATTTTCTCAAGCACATGACATCTATATGGATTTGACTGCATATGATTAAACAAGGGAAAAAGTGATGAGTAGACTTACGAGGCTATCACAGTCGTGGCACGTTTGTAGTCCAACCACCACCATCGTGGTTGATAGCCGCGAGACACACCACCTCAGCCGCTGTCATTCACAGCCGTCGCCACCATAGTTGTTGTTTTGATCTATCACAACCGCCACGCATCACTACCATGACCATGCTGTAAATCACCATCGAAACCGACCTATAGAAGTGTGTCTCGTTTACAACAGCAACACCAACGAGTGTGTTATTTAGCTATGAGAGAAACGCAACAGGGAGTGTATAAGTTGAGGGTTTTGCTTGTGTTTGGTGTTCACTTGCGTCCCAACCAGGAAGGAAAGGAGTTGTAGTGATTGGTTGTGTTGTAGGTTTATATAACGAGAGAGATATAGATGGAGAGTATGAGATTGCTGTTTGTGGTGTGTGTGTGTTATACACGAGTGAGGGAAGAGAGGTAAAATAGCAATGTGTAGGATTTGTGTCTGTGGCTTACACTCAGCCACATATAAGAGTTAGCTTAGGATTTGGTATAGATATGATAGGATTTATTAGTACTTAGAAAATCTAGTAAGATTTGGTTTTTGATTTGCCTGCACATGCGACGTAGGAACGAAAATAAAATGCAAGGGAAAGTCATTTTTCACAACTTAGTTATGTTTAGGCTCGGTTTGTTTACATATTTTAGCAATGTAATATGAAAAGTAAATAAAATGTCCTTGCACTTAAAATTCAACTAAGAGTTTTCTATGATCGTTTTAATGTGTCGATTTAGTATAGTTAGTAATATTTGTTTGACATTACGCAAGTTTTGGTTAAATGTACTAAAACTTTATGTTTAGAAATTATTGTATATAATTTTAAAAGCGTAATATTTTGGATCATCATTACTAGTTATAATAAATATAATTAGTAATTATTTATGCACATAAAATGTGTCTAAAAATAAAAATAAAATAAGTCCATGGTTAAACCGTCAAGTTTTTAAGAAATATAAGAAAATATATAATATTTACTATATTATGATTTCGTTTGTAACGGTCGTTGATAAAAATATTACAGGATGAACGATATTAATAATGAACCGGTGACGTGTTAAAAGCCCAAAATTTGAGGTTTTACAACACTTACCCGTTATTTTAGCTTTGTCCTCAATGCTTAAGATGAAGTTACTCGTCCAGGGAACAAGTGAGGACACTATTTATTGAACGTGTAATCTTGTGAACTCAAGTTTATGCTCACATGTGATATTTAAAATGTAGTTATTGATCGTATGCCTTTGAGGAGTAAAAATTATAATGCACAAAGTAATTCGTCTTTTATGTTTTGATAATTTACACATTTGGTCCTCCTATTTTTGTAATGAGGCCCTTAGGGCACAAATATTTTTCCAACAAAATAACCTAGGGCTTAAATTTAGTTTCAAAAGTGGCAAAATCAACCCCTAGGTTTTTATTTTATTTTTTTATCCATGTTAAATCAACTATGGCTTCTTTTAAGTTCATTGAAATCCATGTTTATTTCTTAGAGTTTTGTCTTATTATTCTAGGGCTTATAATATGTTTGACAAATGGGAAAATAAGTCCCTGATAGTTTACAAGGTTAATAGTGCACGCTCGTTTTAAGTCTTGGCTCTATTAAATGTGCTTCATGCGCCTTATCGGGCCTCAGTGTGCACAGATAAGGCTTGTTAATGTTTTATAGTTATGCAAGAGGTTTTTTTTAAGCTTTGAAAAGATTATCTGATGTTGGAAAAGGAAAAATAAGTCGAGAATCAATAGCACAATGCTATGATCCAAGAGAGATGAACATGAATCTTTATAAGGATTTAAAAATGATAAGGTATTTTGGACGAACCGCGAGTCAAAAGGAATACACTCCATAGTTGAAAAATAATATCGATACCGAGTCACGTCGAATATATTTAAGCCCGCTTGTTTATAAATTTTTATTTACATCGATAAGCGTCCTCATCCATGTAAAGTAAAAATTTATAATGGTTCGGTGACCTATGATTTCTTTATTCAAACGAAAAAGTGTCCTAATTCATTTCAATAAGGATTTCATAGCCCAACCTACTCAAATATTCCCGGCAAGGCTTATCATCAAAAGGAATACAATATCTAAGGAAATAGATATTACTAAGAGAGTTTACAGTCGGTTTATTTATAACTTTCGTCTTCAGACGTCCCATAACATCTTAATACGAAACCATAAATAAACTTCTGGTCTGGTGGCTTACGATCAAGAGACTCAAGTCCTCTAAATATATAGACTCTTAAGTACCTTGATTTGGGTCCCACCGCATCATTTAAAGATGCAAACTTATCCAAATAATACCACATGTGTAAAACCCGCATGCTTTTACCATGAACAGTACATTAATAATCGTACGTACAAGATTTAAACTTTCCTTAAATAACATGAACACGTATCACGAATATTAATTACAAGAATTACGTACGTGTTATTACACGATAAGTATTAAATACGTGTTAGTACACGATAATTATTAACAAGAATGATTATAATCACGAACAGATAATTATGTACTTACGTAATTATTAATACGATGAATGTCGTTACGTACAAGTAATTATAATAACATGAATAACTAATAATTACGTAACACGTAAACACGAGCATTTAACACGATTATTATTATTACGTATATTTAATTAACACGACAAGTAATTACGTACATAATGATTATGTTTAACACGTATAAGGATAACTATGAAAATGCACGACACTTAAACCATGAATACACGAAATATTTAACTTGTCGCGGGAATAACTAAAAAGATTAATAGGGGTGTGGTGTTGGGCCGGCGTCCAAAAAGAAAGAAGTGGGCTCAAGGCCTACTTGGGCTCCAAATTGTATAACATGAATAAAAAGGACGGTGGCTTTGTTCTTTTTCTTTCTGTCGACACAAACACCACAAAACAGGAAACCCTAAACCACAAATAAACAGCCGTATGTTTTTCTTGTTTTGTCTTTTTTGCTGCCGACGGGTAAACACCAAGAAACAAGGGGCAGTCGTGTTTTCAGATTCAAGGAATCAAGATGTTTAATTCATGTTTTGTTATTCTTAAAACCCTAAACAAGTAAGAAACCCTAATTCCATTTATTATATGTTGTTCTTTGTTAATTGATCATTGATTTCGAATTTTAAAAGATAAATACATGTTAAACGAGTTAAAGAAATAAGGGGGGGTGTCGTTTGATGTTGTTGTGCTCGTATGGCCACAAACCGAGACCTTCTATGGTCTCGGTGATGATTTTACACCACCAGCCGCAACCCAAAAAGGGGTGTTGGCTTGGTTTTGTTCTGGCAGGGGGAACGACAGCCAAGCAGGGGAAACCACTGGCTGCGGCCAGTGGTGTGTATGTTCTGGCAGTGGGAACCAAGAGCTTTATGCTCTCGGTGGGAAGTTTAGACGCAGTAGGGAGAACTGGCTACTGCCAATGGCTACTGCGCACCCAGCAGCAACACCAGGGGTGTTTGGCTGCTGGTTTTAAACACGGCGTTTGGTAAACAGTTTTAGAAACTTAAAAGGGGTGTTTGGTTATCATTGTAAAGCTAATTAATTAATTTAATTTAATTGGAACATTAAATTAATCATGTAATATTAAATTTATTTAATCTATTTAATATCGATTTTTATCTTATCAAGTTAAGTGATATTACTTAAACCTTAGTTATACGAGAATTACTACATTTGTTGGTCCGGTTCATGGGGTTCTGGGTCCGGTTCACGTCACGTTTAAATTATAAAACACGGTTCACGACTTAGTTAATTTTGCAAGTCGATTATTTTACAAGTTATTTATTTACACGCTTAATTAAATTAATTTAACATGTTACATAATTAATTTAATTACATCATGACTTAGGTTAACTATTTTATTAATAATACATGACTTTAACCTAAGTATTTTATGATTTAATTTTAGACTAAGTGATTAATTAATTATTAAAACATGACTTATAATTAATTAATTTCTGTGACTTAGGTTATATTAATATTAAATATTAATACATGTTTTAACCTAAGTATTTTTATACGTTTATTTTAATTAAATCATGAGTATATTTAATTAAATCCGAAAACCTATAGTTTATTTAATTTACATGTATTAAATAATAAACTATATTATAGTGACTTATTATATTTAACAAGTAAAACTTAAGCTCATCTTATTAGCTTATTAATCCAGCTTATTTCTAAATGTGGAAACTTTCTATTTTTAGAAACTTATTTATTTTAAACAGTTAATCTATTTATGGAAACTTTCTATTTTTAGAAACTTATTTATTTTAAACAGTAAATCCATTTTTGGAAACTTTCTATTTTTGGAAACTTTATATTTTAAGAAACCTGCTATTTTTTAGAAAGTTACTTATTATTACACAACAAGTACAATAATACAAGAAATACAAGTAATACTTAATCAGAATATACAGAATACATGATAAACACAATATAACGTTAAAATCAGTAAAACAAGACATGTACATATAAAACAAGCTAAACCATGATATAAAACCAGTTATATACTCAGTAATCAGAATACTTATACATGTATCCTATGTATGTAGCATTAGTGAGATCGAAGTAGGACTCTCTTTCGTTCGTCTTCTTCGTTCACTAAACTTAAGGTACGGATTCTCAGTCTTTTCAGTATGGACATTCTTCCTTACTAGGATTTTCCGTATGCAGCCAACTGTTTTCCCCAGTATATGTTTTATATGTTTTTGAATTGCTTATGTTTAATTAGATACCTAAAGCCATATACATGCATGACCAGTTTCACCTAGTTATGGAGGTACCATAACCATAACACTGGAGGCACCAGTGTTATGACTCCACCACGACAGAGTGATAGCTCGTGGCGTCCTTTCAGCTTTTGGCCATATTATTATTATCAGGTGGGGCATATGGGTGCATCCTAGTTTACATGTTTCAGCAGATTATTCAAGTGAATGTGGTGTGTGCCTTGCATCCTTCACAAGGAGTTGATCCCTCCTACCCCAACAGATATATTAATTAGAGGCAGCCCCTCTAATTGCATGACGAGGTCACCCCTCCAAGTATTCATGCACGTTGATATTCCATGACCTATATTGGCTAATGGTTAACATGTTAAACAGTTTTCATAAGACAAACAAGGCTTTTCAAACTATAAAACCAGTTTTACTAAGTTATTCCAGGTTTTTCTCAGGACTTATACATTTCCGCTGCTATTAGTCTTATTTATGTTTCAGCCGTTCATACTATGTTGTATATCCGTGCACTGAGCGTTATGCTCAACCGTTTTCCTTTCATGTTCCCAAAACGGCAGGTACCCAGGACTCGAGCATTTGGAGGACGTGCATAGGATGGAAGCTGCCATAGACTTCTCCTTTTGCCTTCATATACTTATGCTTGTCTAGTCATTTCTTATTTCATTTACTTTATTTATGTTTTGGGCTTATGTTTGGGAACTGATGTTTCATGTTTCCCTATGGTCATGTATGTTTTACTACATATTACCTTGCATGCTTTGATGACACGCCATAATTACGCGTAACAATCCACTTATCAAAGTGGGGCGTTACAATTATGGTATCAGAGCCAAGGCTTCGACCTGTAGGCTCTAAAACTTGACCTGTGACTAGTGGGTAGTCACCAGGAGCTTCCTAAGACAACACTTGTTATTCCACGTATTGATGTTTTCAGCACATTGTTGTTTTAACCATGATGTTTTCAGCACCTTGATGTTTTCATCGATATTGTTTCACTAATATGGATGGACAACCGTCATTCATATTTAGTTATGTGTCATTGTTTCATGCATGATGTTCCTCGTGAACTGTGATTAATATGAACTGAACCCCAGTAGTTCATAATTGGTCACATAAAATTTTTTCTGTTAAGTTTTGACAGCTGAGTTTCAGTTAATTATTTCATGCATCATTGTTGCAGGAATTTTGACTAAGTAATGGTTGGTACAAGACTGACCCTATTTAGTCACATGTGCTTTTATAGAAACTTTTAACTTTGGGACCGACCCATAGGCGTCCCCTCGCCATGTATTTTGTTTTGGGACCGACCCATAAGCGTCCCCTCGCGCATATAAAAGTTTTCATAAACTGCATCATGCATTCATGCACTGTTTTTCATGCATAAATTTTTTCTCATGATTTATTGGCATAAATTTTTTTCATGTCCCCTTATAAGATACTATGTTTTATGTCAAGTATGTTTTCATACTGTCATGGTTAACTTCAGTTTCATGCTGATTATGTTATACACTCCTTCATGTTAGGTTGTTTCATGTTTCTTCATGATGACTTCGTCTTCACGTGATTATGTCTTGCGTCTCTTTTGTTGGTTATGCCTTCATGCAAGACACTGTTGGAATTCATTTAAACCCTACTTTCATGATAGTCATGGTTGGTTTTCATTAATCAGGCTTTCAGGAAAATCATTGTTGGAATTCGTTTAACCACACGTTAGCATTTCTCCATGCAACAGGAATGAGGAATATACTGGCATTGCCAGGTTATCATGATGGTCTTTCTAACCGTTTAACCGTTTATATTCCTTTAAAAATCATAAATGATCGACCCCATACCGATCATTTCATGTGGATTCCATGTGTACTCCATGTACCCTATTCCATATGTATTACACGTACCTTAATCCATGTGTATTTCACTTACAATACTTCACGAGTATTCGCTTGTCGATTTTGAATCATCTCAAGCGTATTTCCACTTGTTGATATTCTACAAGATTGCTGATGTCGCTCATAACTTAGAGATGTTACTAAAGGTTGATGCTGCTGATGTTTGGAGACGCTACGGGATGCTAATGCTGTTCACAACCTGGAGATCTTACAAGACGAAGACAAAGGCGTTAGATCAAAGTGATCGGACGAGAAGATGCTTCACGACCAAACGATTTCCATCAATTATTGTCCCTAATCTTTAGTTACATGTCGCACGTCATTCAGTTGTTGTTTCAGTCATATGAGTGCAAACCGGTACCAGCCGACCACTCAGCTGAATAGTTACATGAATCGCACTCATGAGAATGACCGTCATGGAACTGACAGACAAGACGATAGTAACCACTACTATGACTGCAACTATCCTAGCAATCGCAACCGAAGCTCAGGCCACGGACGTGATCAGAAATACAAAGGATCAGTAGTCCAACCGATCCACCAATTCTGGCATAACAACCTAATATTTGTAGTTATAATTGTTTCACATCTCGAGACACATGTCAAGACATCAGTCAAGACACATGTCTCATGTATGCTTTCCGAAGACACATGTCAAGACACCAGTCAAGACACACGTCATGCTTATATTTCCAAGACACGAGTCAAGACACATGACTCACATCTAATGCTGGAACATCCTTAAGAAATTCAGGGTACCCTCCAAAGGGTATATCCATTTTGTTGTGCCGTGAATTAATCAGGCCACAAGAATTTCAGTACCATCACCGGCGTATTAGTAAGATCTGTCACGATTGCTCGATGACACCTTCATATCTTGCACCCATATTTCATATATTCATGACCATAACTAACTCCATTCGTATTCCCCATGTATACGAAGGTTTCTTTCAGCCAAAGGATAAGATCCAAACTGCTAACGCATTTCCTCGGACAGATGCGAGTTGAATTTAATCCTAATTATGGACTACGAACAGCACACCATGCTACGATTCATGATTATGTATAGTGATGTTCAGGCTCCTGAATACATTCAGCTTGATTTTCCATCAGGAAAATATGTACAAATTATCTATGCTTACAAGCACGTGCTTTGTTAGCCATGACTGCTAAATTTTCTTTTATCTGTCAGTTAAGACACGGCCACTGAAGTTCCTTTTACGCATAATCAGCCGATTATACCAAAATATCCAGAAGAACCATCAAGGAGAAGGACGGTAACATGAGATTTTGTGTCGAATACCGTCGATTTAAAACAAATCACCATTCATAACCGTTATTCTCCTCCACGTATTGACAACATGACCAATCGACTTTAGGGTGTTAAGCACTTTTCCAAGATCGGATTCATGATCATACTGCCAACAGTGACGAGTGAAAGAGCAGGACATGTCCATGATTGCTATTCGTACACGCCTCGGTCATGCTAGATTTATGATTTTGAATTAGTCTCATCAATGCTCCAGCAGCATTATAAGAATGAGTTTCCATAAACTCATAAGCAAATTCATCAATGTTTTCATTGAGGATAACCTGATTTTCTCTAAGTCTAGAGAAGAACAGGAAGACCATATCTGCACTATGTTGCAAATTCTATGACAAGAGAAATTTTACCCTGGAAATTTTCCAATATCAATTCTGTTTGATTACAGTGACACGCTAAATCACATGGATTTCCACGGTTAATCTTACCATGACTCAGATTATGCGTAAAGGAGAGAACCCTACACTACATTAGGTGTTCTAGAAATCCTACGCTAGGAAAGTCTAGATTCAGAGACTCAGAGTTTCGCAAACTCCTATGTATCAAGTTCTATGAAGCAAGATACAGTTACGTTCATATCTACATACCTGTGATACCAACAGGCTAAGGTAGAACACCAACAGACTAGGATGTTTTTCCATCATCAGAATTGTGAACAGAAATAGGACAAGATCTCCATGGATTTTGGTTACCAGATTAACGCAAACTCAGAAGAAGCATGATGCTATCTGGGTTATTGCCAACAGCTGATCAAGTCTTCGAAATCCTTACATCCGCAAGGATTTCAGAACCAACTGATTGATCGGACATGTTCCAGCCAAGGCTCATCCGATCACTTGGTCATCCGTAAGCTATCGGGTCAGACAAGGGTTCGCAATTGTGCTCCTTATTTACGTCCACGTCCTTGTTCTAATTTCACGACTTGCTTTCACACTCACGTTCATGACATTATTCACGTTCATGATCGTATCTTGGCTTACGATTTTACGTTCATCTTCATTCTGGGAAGTTTTACAAGAACTGGAGAGACCAAATTCAAGTTTAGTATAACTCCCTATCCTCAGATAGACGTTTCACGTCACAGTCCACGTCTCACCTAATGGCATTTGGCGATACCGCCGTCGTATTCCATGTTCACATGTCATGTTCATTCCACGTTCCTCATATCACGTTCACGATATGTTACACGTATCATGGATCACGATATGTTTGCCCGTACTACACTCACCATATCTCCACGTATCACGTTCAAAATTTTTCACGTATCACGTTCAAAATTTTTCACGTACTACGTTTCTATATGTCTCGCGCATCGTTGCTAATTATCAGTTAAGTTAGAGTGTTTTGCACGATAAAGTTTCAGTTACTCTTGCACATTAGATCTTATTCCCTCGATCAAATTTAGGGGATCCATCTTACGTTGATAACCAGGAACTTTTACGCATTGTCAAATCAAGGTCACAAGACCAGGATTATCATATGTGTCAAGATCTCATATAGGAACCGTTCCGAGAGGGAGGCCACTTGGAAACGGACAAGTTCATCCAGACTTCTTATCCGTTTTTCTCTTATCGATTAGATATGTCCTTTCTGTCACGTCACGTTCCATGTCCTTTCAAGACATGTCACGTTTCACGTTCCTTCTACCATGTCACCTTCATGTCCCTTTTATCTTACATACCATCTCAGTTGGATTCGGGTATGTTCCTCTTTCAGCTTACCTTATCTATAATTCAGGGACGAATTATTCTTTTTAGGGGGGAAGAGTTGTAAAACCCGCATGCTTTTACCATGAACAGTACATTAATAATCGTACGTACAAGATTTAAACTTTCCTTAAACAACATGAACACGTATCACAAATATTAATTACAAGAATTACATACGTGTTATTACACGATAAGTATTAAATACGTGTTAGTACACGATAATTATTAACAAGAATGATTATAATCACGAACAGATAATTATGTACTTACGTAATTATATACGATGAATGTCGTTACGTACAAGTAATTATAATAACATGAATAACTAATAATTACGGAACACGTAAACACGAGCATTTAACACGATTATTATTATTACGTATATTTAATTAACACGACAAGCAATTACGTACATAATGATTACGTTTAACACGTATAAGGATAACTATGAAAATGCACGACACTTAAACCATGAATACACGAAATATTTAACTTGTCGCGGGAATAACTAAAAAGATTAATAGGGGTGTGCTGTTGGGCCGGCGTCCAAAAAGAAGGAAGTGGGCTCAAGGCCCACTTGGGCTACAAACCGTATAACAGGAATAAAAAGGACGGGGGCTTTGTTTTTTTTTTTCTTTCTGTCGACACAAACACCCCAAAACAGGAAACCCTAAACCACAAATAAACAGCCGTATGTTTTTCTTCTTTTGTCTCCTTTGCTGCCGACGGGTAAACACCAAGAAACAAGGGGCAATCGTGTTTTCAGATTCAAGGAATCAAGATGTTTGATTCATGTTTTGTTATTCTTAAAACCCTAAACAAGTAAGAAACCCTAATTTCATTTATTATATGTTGTTCTTTGTTAATTGATCATTGATTTAGAATTTTAAAAGATAAATATATGTTAAACGAGTTAAAGAAACAGGGGGGTGTCGTTTGATGTTGTTGTGCTCGTATGGCTACAAACCGAGACCTTCTATGGTCTCGGTGATGATTTTACACCACCAGCCGCAACCCAAAAAGGGGTGTTGGCTTGGTTTTGTTCTGGCAGGGGGAACGACAGCCAAGCAAGGGAAACCACTGGCTACAGCCAGTGGTGTGTATGTTCTAGCAGTGGGAACCGAGAGCTTTATGCTCTCGGTGGGAAGCTTAGACGCAGCAGGGAGAACTGGCTACTGCGCAGCCAGCAGCAACACCAGGGGTGTTTGGTTGCTGGTTTTAGACAGGGCGTTTGGTAAACAGTTTTAGAAACTTAAAAGGGGCGTTTGGTTATCATTGTCATGCTAGTTAATTAATTTAAATTAATTGGAATATTAAATTAATCATGCAATATTAAATTTATTTAATCTATTTAATATCGATTTTTATCTTGTCAAGTTAAGTGATATTACTTAAACCTTAGTTATACGAGAATTACTAAATTTGTTGGTCCGGTTCATGGGGTTCCGGGTCCGGTTCACGTCACGTTTAAATTATAAAACACGGTTCACGACTTAGTTAATTTTGCAAGTCGATTATTTTACAAGTTATTTATTTACACGCTTAATTAAATTAATTTAACATGTTACATAATTAATTTAATTACATCATGACTTAGGTAACCTATTTTATTAATAATACATGACTTTAACCTAAGTATTTTATGATTTAATTTTAGACTAAGTGATTTATTAATTATTAAAACATGACTTATAATTAATTAATTTCTATGACTTAAGTTATATTAATATTAAATATTAATACATGTTTTAACCTAAGTAATTTTATACGTTTAATTTAATTAAATCATGAGTATATTTAATTAAATCATGAGTATATTTAATTAAATACGAAAACCTATAGTTTATTTAATTTACATGTATTAATTAATAAACTATATTATAGTCACATGACTTATGATATTTAACTAGTAAAACTTAAGCTCATCTTATTAGCTTATTATTCCAGCTTATTTCTAAATATGGAAACTTTATATTTTTTGAAACTTATTTATTTTAAGCAGTTAATCTATTTATGGAAACTTTCTATTTTTAGAAACTTATTTAATTTAAGCAGTAAATCCATTTTTGGAAACTTTCTATTTTTGGAAACTTTCTATTTTGGAAACTTTCTATTTTAAGAAACCTGCTATTTTTTAGAAAGTTACTTATTATTACACAACAAGTACAATAATACAAGAAATACAAGTAATGCTTAATCAGAATATACATAATACACGATAAACACAGTATAACGTTAAAATCAGTAAAACAAGACATGAACATATAAAACAAGCTAAAACATGATATAAAACCAGTTACGTACTCAGTAATCAGAATACTTATACATGTATCATATGTATGTAGCATTAGTGAGATCGAAGTAGGACTCTCTTTTGTTCGTCTTCTTCGTTCACTGGACTTAAGGTACGGATTCTCCGTCCTTTCAGTATGGACATTCTTCCTTATTAGGATTTTCCGTATGTAGCCAACTGTTTTCCCCAGTATATGTTTTATATGTTTTTGAATTGCTTATGTTTAATTAGATACCTAAAGCCATATACATGCATGACCAGTTTCATCTAGTAATGGAGGTACCATAACCATAACACTGGAGGCACCAGTGTTATGACTCCACCACGACCGAGTGATAGCTCGTGGCGTCCCTTCAGCTTTTGGCCATATTATTATTATCAGGTGGGGCGTATGGGTGTATCCTAGTTTACATGTTTCAGTAGATTATTCAGGTGAATGTGGTGTGTGCCTTGCATCCTTCACAAGGAGCTGATCCCTCCTACTCAAACAGTTATATTATTTAGAGGCAGCCCCTCTAATTGCATGACGAGGTCACCCCTCCAAGTATTCATGCACGTTGATATTTTATGACCTATATTGGCTAATGGTTAACAAGTTTAACAGTTTTCATAAGACAAACATAAGGCTTTTCAAACTATAAAACCAGTTTTACTAAGTTATTCCAGGTTTTTCCCAGGACTTATACATTTCCGCTGCTATTAGTCTTATTTATGTTTCAGCCATTCATACTATGTTATATATATCCGTGCACTGAGCGTTATGCTCAGCCGTTTTCCTTTCATGTTCCCAAAACGGCAGGTACCCAGGACTCGAGCATTTGGAGGACGTGCATAGGATGGAAGCTGCCATAGACTTCTCCTTTTGCCTTCATATACTTATGCTTGTCTAGTCATTTCTTATTTCATTTACTTTATTTATGTTTTGGGCTTATGTTTCGGAACCGATGTTTGATTCCAGTTTCCCTATGGTCATGTATGTTTTACTACATATTACCTTGCATGCTTTGATGACACGCCATAATTACGCGTAACGGTCCACTTATCAAAGTGGGGCGTTACAACATGAAATTACCAAAATCAAAAGCGTATGAGTCTTCAATAAATTTTGTTCCGTGAGCAGATGTTCAAATCTAAGGTGATTTGGTTAAGGTTTATGTTTTGTGGTGAAAGTATTAGTAGAAATTGTAAAACATATAGTTTTAGTAGTATAAAACGTAAGTTTTATAAAACGTATGACACTTATTAAAAATTGATAAGTGTGAAGTTGGAATGTAAAAAGATTGCTTTCGTTGACCCGTATTATTACTTATAGTATAAAGAGGGTATGTGTACATTTATTTGGTAGTGAGTTTACGTACTTGGTACACTTAAATACTTGTGATCATGGTTTTAGACTTTATAAAATCTAAAATAATGTATGCATATACTCATATGTTCTAGGTGACTTAATAGTCCCAAAATTATCAATTGTATGTTTTGTATGCTCATAAAGATGTAACCATATGTAATGTTCAATGATTAATTGTATGTTTGTATGCTCATAAAAATGTAGTCACACATGTTGTTCCTGTGGTGCCATGATTGAATATTCACAATCATAAGGTATTGTTCTAAGTTCTGTTGGCCAAGTGTTCGAATACTCACAGATATGTTATAATGTTCAAAGTTCTAGTGATTAAAATGAATGAACGCTCATGTATGATGCATATGATGGTGCAAAGTTTTCATGCACAAGTGGTAATGTGTTATGCAATGTTTAAAAAAATAGAGAGTAATTTTATCCACTAACTAGTAATACTAGCTAAGAATTTAGTATGACATTTGTTAAGTTTAGTTAGATACTAAATGATTTTGTTGGATTTCTAATTTCCAAAGAGTAGATAAGATTTAAAATAGTTAGTTCGAATTAGGTTTCTCAAGATTTATAAAATCTAGTTAGATTTTTCAAGATTTACCGTAATCTATTTAGATTTTCCAAGGATTTATAAAGATTTGGCTAGATTTCCAAAGATTTACAAAATCTAGTTATGATTCTCAAAAGGTTGCTAAAATCTCGTTAGATTTTTAAAGATTTGTTAAAATCTAGTTAGATTTCCCAAGATTTTCTAAAATTTATAAAATCTAGTTATAATTTCAAAGATTATAAAATCTTGTTAGATTTTCCAAAGATTCACAATATCTAGTTAGATTTTCAAAGATTTATAAAATCTTTTTAGATTTTCCAAAGATTCACAGTATCTAGTTAGATTTTCAAAGATTTATAAAATCTTTTTAGATTTTCCAAAGATTCACAGTATCTAGTTAGATTTTCAAAGATTTATAAAATCTTGTTAGATTTTCTTAAAGATTTATAAAGATTTAGTTAGACTGTATTTAGATATTTCTAAGGGTTGTTATGTACAAAATTGTTTGTGGTTACAATTCATTGTTTGGGCCATCATACTTCAGAAGCCATTCTATAAATGTTTGAGGAGCGAGAACACTTTAAATCGTAAACCCAATCACTCAGTCAAAACGTAATATCGAGATGGAACATCTTTAGTATAAAGCTCCCTACTAACATGACATGTTTATATTCCAAATAGGGTTTCATTAAATACTTTAAGTATTTTAATAGCTTCATAAGGATATTACACAATCGTAATATGTAAGACACGTAAAGGGTTAGTTCACATAATATGTATGCTCTATATGCTACTCCCTCCGTCCCACTTTTATTGTCCTCATTTGACTTTTTGAATTCTTACTTTTTCAACTTTGATCTTAAATAATTTTGTTTGTGTTATATAATAATTGATGAAAAATATATAAATGGATTTGTTTTTAAATGTATTTTCATTGATATAATTTTTATCAATTATTATATAACATAAACGAAATTATTAAAGATCAAAGTTAAAAAAGTAAATCTTCAAAAAGTCAAATGAGGACAATAAAAGTGGGACGGAGGTAGTATATGCCTAACTATTAGGGCCCCCAAAAATCAATTTTTCCTTAAACTGATTTTTATATTCAGTTATAGTCCAGTTTAAAATTTTTATTATTAAAATTTTTTAAGTTTTGGATCTGGTTCTCTAAAACTATCGCTCTGATACCATTTATGTAACACCCCCATGTTGGTCAAATGCAGCGGAATAGTAATTCGGGTGTTACTTTGGTGGATCGATAGCAAATAGTATACAGAGCATGATCATAAATTATCATTTAAACATATTACATGAATCAAATGTACAAAGTAAATAAATTGTCTTGAAATCAACATTTGTTATTATTTGTAGAAATATCCCAGCCCGATGGTAAAGATGATGCTTCCTATGATGCTGGAAATCCAATGCACATGAACCTGCTTATTTTCCTGAGAAAACATATAAAGTAAAATGTGGGGGTCAACACGAGGTTGGTGAATTCATAGATTTTAGTTCAAAAAGTATAAGTATTGTTATTCCATATACCACAATCATAGCAGGACAATCACAGCCCAATGCTATAGTAGTTCCTATTGCCCTGTAATAGAAGCTAGAGAAATGATGCTTAGTACGCCCATTTGGGTCTATCCTGATGATGTTTCCCTCAGTCCGACAATGAAATAAACCTGTTGCTTGGCCTAAGCGTTTACGTGACAGTTGGTCACGTTAGGCCGGGTGTTGTCAATACCCGAGTAGATCTATTCATACATTTCGCGCTACACTATTAACTATTACAGTCCACGGGAATGGGGCAAACAATAGGCAATAAATTGTTGTTGTCCGTAAGTGTTTGCATAAACAATAATTAAGTATATTTTCTCCCCCAGTTATAAAACAGTAAAAGATGGGGCCATGAACTCACCTCAATAATGGAGCAGTAGTAATAAGTCACTGAGTATGCTGGCACAATATTATCACGAAGTAGTAGAATTACCTAAGTAATTTATGTGTGACTCAGTAGATGCACAAATAAAATGCACATATAATGCAGTTGATGAAAATGCATGATCACAGATTAATTAAGGTGTTATCGTTTTAAGTGTTAAACTTATAGTAAGTTATCGAAAAATATACACTTTTAATTTAATAAAGTGTATTTACCTTGGTTGGATGGTAACAGTATAAATGAATTAAATAAAATGGTTTTTATTTAATTAAGACTTATAATTATAATGTTTCATAAAAGTCTTACAAGTTTCCGTTATCGTAATAATAATATATGTCGTATATAATCCCCTAGTATGTGCTTGAGTTTATATAGATAAATCGATGGTTTTAATAATTGTGAAAGTTTTAGTGTTTAGTAATAACGTAGTCGTTCAATTGGGATATATTTAGAAACACTAACTATTTTGTTGTCGGGCCAGTTTATTTATTTGGATTATTTAACGGGTCAAATATCCTAAATATATTATATTTTTATTATAAAAATAATTAATTAAACATTTAATATAAAATAGTTTTTAAAAATGAAACATGTTTCTTTTAAGGTAACAAGACATGTTGGTGTGGTGGAAACATGAGACAAGGATGTTGAGTGTTGGGGGACATGAAACATTCATGAAAATGAAAAGTTATCAAGAATACGTACGTCTTTTCTTTACAATTCCAACAGTGGCAAAATTTATACCTACGGTGGCAAATCTAAACTAACAGTGGCAAGATTATATTATGCTTGTCGTTTGTGGTTGTTTTCGAAAGCAAGTAGCGAGTCTAATAGTGATTTGTGGCACAAACTAAAAGCATTGTTGGAAATCTAGTCGGGTCGTCTAGAGACACGTGCTTCTAGTTTTATAAATCGAGATCGTTTGCTAGGATAAAATCATGTTCGAAGTTGGTGTCGTGAACCTATTTTATAGAAAGGTGTTTGTCGAGTCATTTTCGATCTAGCCTACGGTTTTCGATAAAGACTTTTGTGTTAAACTAAAAATAGGCTCGTGTAGACGACATGGCTGTCTACAACTTTCGTTCTTTACTCGACTTGGGGAAAGCTTGTTTAGAGGGTCAAAACTAGGTCGTAAAAGGTTGCGATGCATCTTGTTTTCACTAGCATATACTATGAAAGTTTTCTATTTAGGACAACATCAAGCTATCAAAACTGTTATGGCTCATTCACGCATGGTGAAAGGTTTCTGCATGAAAATGACATGCTGTTAAGTATGATCCTATCGACGAATATTAGTGGTTTAACGTGGGTGTTTTGAGTGTGTAATATGGGTCCGAAAAAGCCGATTTAGGACTAGTTGAATATCGAAAGTTTGTAAATATCAAGTTTCGTAGACCTGTTTTCAAGCAACTCTCTCGCACTCGATACACGAGGATATTAAGTAATTCTTTTTTGTGTTTACAACTCGAAACTAGTGGCCATCTAACGAGTTATATGTCTCGGGCCACGACTTACTGATCTATCTTATATATAAGTTTGAAAATGATAGTTTTGATCGAAAACACAATACCCCTTTCATTTCGAAATATATTAATATCAGTGAATGGGTTTGTCTCTGTTTTGAATCTGAAAGAGAACAATGGGTAGTATGTCTACTGTTTACTGATGGTCCAACACAAAGCTCGACAACTAACTAACTTATGCTCGTGATACACTCAACCATTTACGTAATGTTGTTCCTATTTTATGATCGAAAGTTGAGAGTAACACGAAGAGTATTATGTGGAAACTTTTAAACTATTTTCTCAAGCACATAACATCTATATGGATTTGACTGCATATGATTAAACAAGGGAAAAAGTGATGAGTAGACTTACGAGGCTATCACAGTCGTTGCACGTTTGTAGTCCAACCACCACCATCGTGGTTGATAGTCGCGAGACACACCACCTCAACCGCTGTCATTCACAGCCGTCACCACCACAGTTGTGGTTTTGATCTATCACAACCGCCACGCATCACTACCATGACCATGCTGTAAATCACCATCGAAACCGACCCATAGAAGTGTGTTTCGTTTACAACAGCAACACCAACGAGTGTGTTATTTAGCTATGAGAGAAACACAACAGGGAGTGTATAAGTTGAGGGTTTTTCTTGTGTTTGGTGTTCACTTGCGTCCCAACCAGGAAGGAAAGGAGTTGTAGTGATTGGTTGTGTTGTAGGTTTATATAACAAGAGAGATATAGATGGAGAGTATGAGATTGTTGTTTGTGGTGTGTGTGTGTTATACACGAGTGAGGGAAGAGAGGTAAAATAATAATGTGTAGGATTTGTGTATGTGGCTTATACTCGGCCACATATAAGAGTTAGGTTAGGATTTGGTATAGATATGATAGGATTTATTAGTACTTAGAAAATCTAGTAAGATTTGGTTTTTGATTTGCCTGAACATGTGACGTAGGAACGAAAATAAAATGCAAGGGAAAGTCATTTTTCACAACTTAGTTATGTTTAGGCTCGGTTTGTTTACATATTTTAGCAATGTAATATGAAAAGTAAATAAAATGTCCTTGCACTTAAAATTCAACTAAGGGTTTTCTATGATCGTTTTAATGTGTCGATTTAGTATAGTTAGTAATATTTGTTTGACATTACGCAAGTCTTGGTTAAATGTACTAAAAGTTTATGTTTAGAAATTATTGTATATAATTTTAAATGCGTAATATTTTGGATCATCATTACTAGTTATAATAAATATAATTAGTAATTATTTATGCACATAAAATGTGTCTAAAAATAAAAATAAAATAAGTCCATGGTTAAAACGTCAAGTTTTTAAGAAATATAAGAAAATATATAATATTTACTATATTATGATTTCGTTTGTAACGGTCGTTGATAAAAATATTACAGGATGAACGATATTAATAATTAAACCGGTGACGTGTTAAAAGCCCAAAATTTGGGGTTTTACAACTATAATATGCATTGCACGGGGAAGACAGTTAATGATTTGCATGCAATGCTCATTGACTATGAAAAGGGGTTGAAAGACAAGGCATCTATCGCTACGCCTTTTGTACTAACCAAACAAAAGGGTAGAGTGAGTAAGCCAAAACCGCAAGCGAATAAGAAGAAAGGAAAAGGCAAGGGTAATAAGGGCAAACAAGTTGCGACTTATTCAAAACCTATGCAGAACTTTGTCAAGAAGAATAGATCTCAAAAGGATGAGACTTCTCACCATTGCAAGGCAAGTGGTCACTAGAAGAGGAATTGCCCTCTTTAACTCGAAGAATTTTGAGAAATAAAGAAGAAGTTAGAGCAGAGCGCTGCAGCTTCAGGTACTTTATTTATGACTGAATTGTTCAATTTAACATACAAATTAAATTCCTGGGTATATGATACGGGATGAGGTATTAACATTTGTAATACGCTGCAGGAATTTAATCTGGAAAGGAATCTTTCCTATGGGGAACAATTTCTGAAAGTGGGCAATGGCGCACAAGCAACGGTTGAAGCTATACGAACATTTAATCTAGTTTTACCTTAGGGTTTAGTACTGAGTTTAAATGATTGTCATTATGCACCTACAGTTGTTAGGGGGTGTTATTTCCTTTTCTTGTTTGTTAAATAATGGATTCGTTCACACGATTGATAATAATGAAATTTCTATTTGGAAAAATGGTATTTTCTATTTTAATGCAATTTCTGTGAATGGTGTGTTTGAAATAGACATGCATGATAATGAATCAAAGAAAAATAAATCTGTATTTAGCACAAGTAAGAAGAGAAAGTTTGACAAGAACTCTTCTTATCTTTGGCATTGTAGACTTGCCCATATTGGGAAGACTCGTATACAAAAGCTTCAACGTGAAGGTCTTTTGGAAAGTATCAATGATGAATCATTTGATAAATGTGAGTCTTGTATCTCTGGGAAGATCACCAAGAAACCTTTTAATAGCAATATTGAAAGAGCTACTGATCGACTTGGACTTATACATACTGATGTATGTGGACCACTTAGACATACGTCAAGGAAAGATGCTAACTACTTCTTAACATTTACGGATGATTATAGCCATTATGGTTATGTTTATTTACTTCAGCATAAACATGAGGTATTTGAAACATTCAAAGTGTTTAAAGCAGAAGTAGAACTGAAATTAGGGAAGAAGATTAAAGCTCTTCGTTCTGATAGAGGTGGTGAATATTTAAGTCAAGAGTTTATAGATTATCTAAGTGAGAATGGAATTGTTCAGCATCTTACTTCTCCCTATACTCCACAACAAAATGGTGTATCTGAAAGGAGAAATCGTACATTATTGGATATGGTGCGATCTATGTTTAATCTTACAATGTTACCTTTATCCTTTTGGGATTATGCTTTAGAGTCTGCTGTTCGCATTTTAAATATGGTTCCCACAAAGAAGGTCGATAACACACCATATGAACTATGGCATGGAAAGAAGCCATATTTGTCGTATTTAAAGGTCTGGGGTTGCGATGCGTATGTGAAACATGACTCGGGTGACAAACTCCAACAACGATCTGTGAAATGTATCTTTGTAGGATACCCTAAGGAAACTATGAGTTACTACTTTTATTATTCACCTGAGAACAAAGTGATTGTTGCTAGGTATTGGGACTTCCTTGAATCTGATCTTGTAAATCAAGAATTCAGTGGAAGAAATTATGATCTTGAAGAGAGTCATATAGATACATTACCTTCTGAAAACACTAGCGATGTAATTCCTGTAGAACCAGAAAGTCTGGCGGTTCCACCGGAATTAGTTCCTCTGCGTAGATCCATACGGATTAAAAACATAAATAGCAATATTTTTCTTAACATAGAGGATGATGATGAGTTAGGGATCTTGGTGAACCTGCTAATTATAAATCCGCCATACTTGATCCTGAGAAGGATAAGTGGATGGTTGATGTGGATGAGGAAATGAAATCCATGAAAGTAAATGATGTTTGGATTCTTGTAGAACCACCACCGAATGCTAAAGTAGTGAGACATAAGTGGATATACAAGAAGAAAACCGACATGGACGGAAAAGTACAATCCTATAAAGCTCGTTTAGTAGCTAATGGTTTTACTCAAACATTTGGCATAGACTACGAGGAGACTTTTTCTCCTATAGCAGACTAAAGAGCTATTAGGATTCTCATAGATATAGTAGCATACTATGACTATGAGATATGGCAAATGGATGTTAAAACTTCCTTGTTGAACGTTCGCTTAGATGATGACATCTATATGCAGCAACCAGAAGGGTATGTTGATCCTGAGAATCCAAGACATGTGTACAAACTTCAAAGGTCCATTTATGGTTTGAAGCAAGCATCACGTCAATAGAATAAAAGATTTGACAAAGAAATCAAAAGGTTTGGATTTATTCAGAATCGTGATGAGCCATGTGTATATCACAAAGCTAGTGGGAGTGATGTAGTATTCCTAGTCCTCTATGTTGATGACATATTAATCATGGGAAGTAACATTCCAAGAATTAAAGCAGTTAAGGATTATCTTGGTAAATGTTTTTCTACGAAGGATTTAGGAGAAGCTGCATACATTCTGGGAATTAAGATCTATCGGGATAGGAAAAGACGGTTAATTGGTCTATGTCAGGATGCTTATATAGATAAGATTTTGAATAAGTATAATATACATAATTCCAAGAAAGGTTTTCAACCTATGGAAGTTAAGCATAATTTGAGTCATGAGATGGATGCATCAACTCCTGAAGAGGAGGCATACATGGAGAAGGTGTCTTATGCTTCGGCTGTAGGATCTATAATGTATCCTATTAGATGCACAAGGCCTGATGTGACGTTTGCTCAAAACTTGGTCAGTAGATACCAACAAAATCCAGGGAAGCTCCACTGGACTGTTGTTAAACATATTCTAAAGTATTTGAGGAGTATGAAAGATATGTTTTTGGTATATGGAGGGAAACCAGACACATAACTGAATGTGACAGGTTTTTGTGATGCGTCATGGCAATGTGCTAAATACGATACGAAGTCTCAGACGAGTTACATTTTTATTATCAATGGAGAAGCAGTTGACTAGAAGAGCAAGAAACAGACAATGATTGCAATGCATGCTACTCAGTCTGAGTACATGGCTGCTTCAGAAGCTGCAATGGAAGCTGTTTGGATTAGGAAATTTATTGAAGATCTTGGAGTGATGCCTTAAATTAAAGAACATATAGATATGTATTATGACAATTCTGCCGCAATAATATTTTCCAATGACCCTGGAGTCATGAAAGGCGCCAGACACTTTATGCGTAGACATCACTAGTCCGAGAACAAGTTGAAGCTCGTGAAATCAAATTGATAAAAGTTCACACAGATGATAACGTAGCCGATCCTTTAACTAAGGCTTTGCCTAGACCAACGGTAGTTAAGCATGCCAAGGCGATTGGGCTGCAACTAGCTAGCGAACTCATGCAATAAATCTGTGATTAGTATTTGGATAAAGGATGTTATGACATTATTATATAATGAAATAAATACTGGGTTTCGTTTATTTTTATTATTTAATAAGTGTATCCTATTTTACATGTTTTAATCCATGAATAAATTGTTATGCTAAATGGCCGTTGTCGATTAATATATGGGAATATTATTAAACTAAGACAAATCAAAATAGCGATAGAGTATACTTGAAAGTATATTGATCGATTTTGGATGATATTTGATGAATCAAATATAGGACTTATCCCAACTATATGTTTTTACTTTATGGATATTTGTCATCAAGTAAAACATCAATAGTTATCCTTAGACTTGAGATACCAGGAAACTGTTATAAATCTAGTGCATTTGTGTGGAATAATCTAACACTAAACGTAACTGGTAGCTATAAGGATTATTTCCGAAAGTGTTGCAAAATTCATAAGTTTTGCTTGTAGTCAATATGGAATTTATTTCCTCCAATTTCATTTTGGAGTTTAATACAGCTGGGCCCCTCGTGGGATTAGTAAGATGTTTGTGTAGCCACACCCAAATTTGTTTTGGTAATCTTGTTGAATCTATGAACGAGAAACAGAATGGTTAATGAAAGGAAATGACTGAGATCCATATCCTTATTAACGTTGTATTAGAAATAAAAGGATAATAATAACGATGCAAAATCGTTAAAAGGTTTTTTCCGACCTTACTCGAGTTGTACTAGAGACACTGCTAAGTGTAACTATACGCTAGACAATGTAATCACGATATTCGAAATATGTCCCAGTGGGAGCTGTAAGTTTATGGACTTATATTTAATAGTCGTGTGATAGGATGGAACTAGAGATTACGGGATTGCACACAATACGTAAAGAGTTAATTTATTTAATAAATATATATTTATGTATTTATGAAATTAAACCGAGCAAATAACTATATAACTTTAACGATCGTTAATTAATTAATAGTTAAGTATTAACAAATGTAAATAAATATATACTAAGAGTAATATAAAGGAAGAAGGACAGAAGGTTCCGGAACACCCCATAGGGGTGTTTCGACCGTCGGTTAGGGCCCAAAGGGGGGGGGGGGGGTTAAAAGTTTCCTTTTATTTACTTGGGCTACAATCTGTTAAGGCCTATAAATACACCTCCTTATCCCTCATAATTCACAACATAACTTGAATCTATCCTTCTCCCTTTCTCTTTGGTTCGATCGCAAGGGTAAACCTACGAAAGGTTTCGGTTGGTTTTCTTGGTTGATCGATTATGTTGATTATCTAGTCCTAGCCCCTATCGAGGGTTGTTCGGTAGACTATTTACAAGCGTTGTAGCTCGGTTTTCACGTGCTAGAATCACGGTTAGCTTGTTGTATTACGTGTGTACAAGATCGTAATATAGTCTTACTTTAGACTATATCTTGGTATATTACGATATAAGCCCGAATTGGTGATTCGTTCTTCGTCTTGTGGATTTGCTTTAGTATGAAGGTATGTAACCGTAATTCGATTAATTATAATTATGTTATTATTATGATCTTGTTAAATCGCTTCCGCTATATGTGCTTTAATCTCGTTAGGGTTTTATATAATTGTTATGATATTAATAAACCTTCACAAACGACGAACAAGCCTACACCTAGATAAATCCCGGGACGAGATTTAAATATATAAGGAGGAGACTATAACATCCGGTAGATTTTGCTAATGTAATATCAATATATGCGTATTTACCATTTGATAAATAAATTAAAAGGTGAATTTACCAAGAAATTTTTGCCTTATATTTAGATATATGACTGATAAAATGAAATCCAAGAATAGTGGTGCAATTTTCCCGACGATTACACGCACATCGTTAAAGACTTGGTTGGTTAACGACGATTGTAGGCACGACGTAGGCCTATCCCGACGATTCTTAGGGATTACGTAAAATTTCCCCGACGATTCCTCGCACATCGTTAAAGACTTGGTTGGTTAACGACTATTGTAGGCACGACATAGGGCTGTACTGACGATTCCTAGGGATTACGTAAAATTTTCCCGACGATTACACGACATCGTTAAAGACTTGGTTGGTTAACGATGATTGTAGGCGCGACATAGGCCCGTCCCGACGATAAATATATAATTAGTTCATGTTAAAATAAGTGTTCAATGTAAACTAGATTTATATTATTGGTATGAATTTTCTCAGTTGTCAAAAGTACGGATGGCAGAAGCACCCGAAACTGATGGGAAAAACCGAAATCCGAACCGATTGGGTCGGGTTCGGAGTCGGGTTGGAGGGTTTGGAAGCGGGTTCGGGTTGGGATATTCTATTTTTCGCGGGTACGGGTTTAGGTTCGGGTTTTAGTAATATCCGCCCCGTTTACCCGTATACGTACCCGTTTACCAAAATACATACCGTTTATTGCTATTTTATATAATTTTTAAATTTTTGCGAAATAGTAAATGAATATTGTTAAACAAAGGAAATGCTTATATTAGTTTCATTTTTTATGCATTAAGCTGTTTGTGATCAAGCATATTTGGATTTTGTAACTTTAAATAAAAACAATTATTTATTCGATTCATTAAATCGCATGATATGATATTGAATTAGTATTCTTTATTTTTTAAAAACTTTAAAAAAATATATTAGGGTATTTTGATTGTTTTTCATTGGTTTTTCTTAACTTTATACGCACAATTATGTCTAACGAAATCTAATTGTGGATACCCGATACTTGCGGGTAAAAAGCAAAAACCGGATGGGTAATACTAATCGAGTACCAGTCGGGTATTGGGGCGGATGCGGGTTTCAATATAATAAACGGGTGCGGGTACGGGTTCACTAAAACCCGACCCAAACCCGACCTGTTGCCATCCCTAGTCAAAAGTTGCATTTGAAGTCGCAACCTCGATTCATATATGTATAAACGATAAAATTTTACCAAGGAAAATGGTTCCTTGAAAAACGGTGATCACTCAATATAAATTTCCTTTTACGTAGAAACAATCGGGGATTTCAATAGACGTACATGTCTAACCCGAAAATGTCACGCTTAATCATAAACTAAATAATTTCAAAATCACGATTGTTACATGCAACACATATGTCACCCACTCGCAATGTTTTTAAGTTTGATATTCAAAAAATAACTTTCAAATAATCATATAAGTTTGAGTTCAATTTAACACTTAGGCAAAAATATAATTTTTGACCGAATACGATTTTGATAACCTTTCGACGTCATTTTAAAAATTTTCATTTTTAGTAAGTCTCAAATGCTTTAACAAAATTTCGGCAGCCTTTTGTAGTCGATTTCTAATTTTCCATTTATAGTAATCCCACAATCAGGTCACCAATCTCCACCTTATAACTCCCCAAAAAATCACACAAGTAAACAAATCAATATCCGAGACCCGACTTAATTAAAAATACACTTTACATTGTTATACTAATTGACGACTCGATATCTAGGTTTTTACCTTTCTAATATTACCTTAGCCCGTATATATACCATATTAAACCCTTTATGACACTTAAAACACCTTGGTTTGACAAAAAATGCTCGCTTGATCACTTTTGTTATATTGACAGCTTAACAATAGTAATTATTTCCTAGTTTTACTAATTTTTATAAACGCAATAACTTACTCATTTTAAATCCTTGCGGGAAGTTGTAACTATCCTCGAGTATCTATAAAACTCATCCTTTTCAAAATTTGAACTCTTATCAACTCAAAACATCTTTTGTGACTCAAAAACCCATTTTGTAAGATCTGGACAACAAGCAAAAATCCCAATGTTTTTAGTAAAAACTTATTTCCTGATACCAACAAACAAATGACCAAATCTTCTTCGTTTTAAGTCTGATTTTAAGAATAATATCAAAACGACCGTACGATCTTAAGTTTGTGTAATACCAAATGAAACACGCATCAAAACAATTTATACTACCCTTTATCCTACAAAATAAATTTGGACAACAAGCATTATTTTCAAAAAATCACCACAAACAATATCAAAACCCCTCCATCATCACAATTTCATCCCATATACTATCAAACTTCACACTTTTAACCAACAATAACGAATATTTTTCCCACTCCATCTATATTTACATCTCAAGATTTATCAAGATTTATTATAAAAACATAAAGAACATAAATAAACAATCAATCTATACTTTTATTTTTATAAAAAAAACTAAACTTTCTTTTTTATTTTATAAATTTACATGCAAGGTGATGTATAAATGATAAATGATATTGATTAATATTTATTTTTTTATGAATTAAATAAGATTTAAACTAATTAAATGATCTAAAAAAATCAAATGATTTATTAAAAATTTAAATTACAAAAAGTAGCTAATGTTATAAAGATTTAAAAAAAAATATCGAAAACAAGAAAAATTTGTTCTTCAGACCAAACTGAAGACATTTTTATCAAACATTCTCTAGTTTATCAACAAAAGAAACTTTGTGAAAAACTAGAATTTTTTTTATATGTTTAGTAATAAGATTATAGGAGAATTCTAAATAAACTCAATAAACTTAAACATCAAGGGCCTGCTTGGTACGACGGAATTGAACAAAATGGAATTACAGTAAAGAATGGAATCGTATATAAAGAGAATCTGATTAAGAAATGAAATGTTATTCTACTGTTTGGTGCAAAAAGCGAATGAACATGAGGAATTTGTGAAATAATTGATTCTCATGTTTGGGCTATCATACGGTGTGGACTGTGGAATGTGTGTAATAAAATTGATTTATTTCTCGACTACTCATAATCGTATATTATGTACAAGTTTCTGGTAAACTAATAATAACAACTTTTGAACCAACATGATTACTTACACGAGTATTTCTTAAGAACATATTTTTTTATATTAAAGAAGATATTGCAAAACCATTCATCGAAGTACACATAAAACCAAAACTAATAAAATAAAGATCGGTTAAATGAAAAAAAAACAATTGAACCATCATCCTCTATAGATCTTCAAATAAAATCCCTATAAAATTGAAAATGATGAACTTTGAAATCAAGAAGTAATAAACTTAAAGTAATTGGTTAAGTGGACATGAAAGTCAACATTTATCATCTTTTCAAGATACAAGATGTCCATTGAGGCAAATAAAAAACAAACCCAGTTAATAGACAATTACAATCACAAAACCCAATTGATTCACCCACGAAAGAAAAATTTTAAAGGCTATAATGGAAAAGAAATAAGCAAGATTTATAATAGAGATTGAAATTGATGATGTCGATCCAACAATTACAACGGAGACTAAAATCGAGTAAGAAAATAACTTGAGCAGAACCCCAATAGTCACTAGGGAGGAGAAATAAGAGTTGTAGGTTAGTAATAGAATGTGCTATTCACGTGCCTTTTGTATTACTACCATTTCTTTCAAAGAGTAAGATGGGATTCTAATAAAGAATGGGGAGGGCTGGTGTTCAACTTTCTTTATTCCATTCTTACCTTTCTTTTACTTTTTAGAGAGAATGGATAGACGGAAAGAGAATCGATTTTTGTTTCCTTTTTTCCATTCCGTGCATCAAACAAATAATGGAAAGAGCCTCATTCGCTTTCTTCTCATTCCATTCATGCGTACCAAACATCTCCTAATAAGATTTTTATATGTTTAGGAAGTCCTTGCGTGGTGTAAAAAGAAGAAGTCTTATGCTCTGAGTTTTAAAGTTGACTTCGCCAAAGCTTATGACTCGGTCAGGTGGGGTTTTTTGATAGATATTCTTCAGGCTTATGGGTTTGGTCCGAGATGGATTTCTTGGATATGTGGTATTCTTAGTTCTAATATGGATTCGATTCTTGTGAATGGCAGACCTACTGTTGAATTTTCTATCCTTTGTGGCCTCAAACAAGGTGATCCTTTAGCTCCTCTTCTTTTTATTTTAGTTATGGAAGCACTTTATGTTTCTGTCGACAAAGCTGTTAAAGAGGGGTCTTTAGAGGTCTTCACATCAATGATTCGATGATTCTTTCTCATCTTTTTTATGCTAATGACGCAATCTTTCTTGGAGAATGGTCCGAAGATAACCTGGTTAGCCTCATCAGAATCCTTCAATGTTTCCAGTTAGCTTCGGGTTTGAAAATTAATGTTCATAAGAGTCAACTTCTTAGAGCCGGCGTCCCAAACGATATTGTTCTTCAAGGTGCTTCTTCTATTGGATGTACTGTTTTGAACACTCCTTTTAAATACTTGGGAGTTACGATTGGTAATCGTATGTCTCAACTTCCGGCGTGAAGTAATATTATTGATAAAGTCCATACTCGTCTATCTAAATGGAAAACTAAAACTTTTTCCATTGGAGGACGTTTGACTCATCTCAAATCCGTGCTTGGTGTTATTCCAACTTATTCTATGTCTATATATAAAGTTCCTAAAGGAGTTCTTCATATTCTTGAGATGATCCGTAATAGGTTTTTTAATGGTGCTGACAGTAAAGATAAAAAGATTACATGGGTAGCTTGGGATCGTGTTCTAGCTTCTCGGAAGAATGGGAGTTTTGGAGTTTCTAGTTATTACGCTCTGAATCGTGCTCTTTTATTCAATTGGCTGTGGAGATTTTTGTCCCAGGATGGCTCCTTATGGGCTCAGATTATTGGTGCATTCTATGGTAACTCGATTGAAAACCACGACTCTAAAGGGTCGTCATGATGGAGTTCTATTCTTTGTGAGGTAAGTATTTTGGCAGAGCAAGGGTTCAATTTATTTTCGCATGTTAAAATTCGGGTAGGCAATGGTTTAATGACCAGATTCTGGCGTGTTACGTGGCTGGGAGATATTCCTTTGTCTCGTCATTTCCCTCATATTTTTGACCTAGAGAATGATAAAGATATTTCAATTGCCAATAAGTGGGATGGTACGTCTCTGGACCTCTCCTTTCGTAGACAGGTTCGGGCTGGGGAGGAAAACCTTCAATGGTCCAATCTCCTCACATTAACATATGCGGTTATCTTATCTCCTGCGAGCGACAGATGAATTAGTGACCTTAATGGTGATGGTAGGTTTCGAGTCAAGGATTTTCAGGTTGCCATTGATGATCATTTCCTTCCTTCTTCGGTTGAGGGCACTAGGTGGATTAGATGTGTTCCGGCTAAAATAAACATTTTTGTTTGGCGCACACGTCTTAATCGTCTTCCTACTAGATAAAATCTAATTACTAGAGGTGTTCATGTTGATTCTGATATATGCCCGGTTTGTAATTCTGTGTCAGAAAGTGTGCAACACCTGCTCTTTGGTTGTGATCTTGCTAAAGCCATTTTCCAGTAAACTTGTCGTTGGTGGAATCTTCATCCGAGTGACATCTCTACTTTCGCTGAGTGGAACTCCTGGTTTGGAGCTATTCGTTTGCCTAGTAAGCTCAAAATTCTGTTGGAAGGAGTTATTTTCACGTCGTGGTGGTGTATTTGGTCGTTCAGGAATCACACTATCTATGACGTTCCCCTTCCGAGGCGCGCGATGCTGTTTGACGACATTATTTCGCTTTCATTTCATTGGTGTAAGAATCGTAGTAATAGTTCTATTTCTTAGGATTTTTGGTTAAAAAACCCGTATTTAATTTCCATGTAATTCTTTTCTAGCATCTTGCTAGCTTTAATGAAGTTACCGTTAAAAAAAAACTTAAACATTAATCTGGTTTCTAAACTCTTTTATTTCTGCTTGCTTATTCTTTGGTTCGATCTGGTGTTGTTCTCGAATGATTATACTTCAGGTTTTCAGGGCTCTTCTCTCATTATGAAAACACAATTATACTGGCTTCCCTACTCTTGGCTTGAAGTGACAAGAGACTCTCAAAGTTGAAGGACCAATGCTACGCCTTTGTGTCTTATATATACACTAAACGTGTTTAGCGTTAAAACGCACTACACACTGATCAATAATAAGAGTTGGCAAGTCATGTCGACTAGTTTGGTTCTGTTTTAGTAATGCTAATTTAATATCATCACACACATTATGACCTTCAAACTCTAGAGCTTAGTGTACTTCTAGTTTTCTAACAAAAATATATACACTGTGAACTGAAACTAGCTAACACAATAGACAAAAAGTATCCTTTTAATGTACAACTTATAACACATTTAAACATATGAATGTTATCTTCGTATGAAAGTTTTTCTACTATAACTAGATGTTGTTAATCGATAGTTTATCTTTATTACGAGTCACCTTTTTTATGACCTTGTAGACGAATCGTTAGAATAGAGTAGTCACAACTTATATACGTGATTGAACTTTAGACCTCTTTTTATAATCCAAAACTACTTCTACCTCCACCCACCCGTTAGGGTTATGTTTATCAACCTTTAATCAAACACAAATAATAAAACTCAAAGATTTGATACGTGACACTTTTCATATTGTTATAGAACAATTTTTACGGCGTTACCAAATCAGGCGTTAGTTATTTATCGAGCCATAAACTAGTACAAGGGGTTGTGGTGTCGAACATATATTCAGAAGATAAATGAGGAAAATATCCAAACGCCAAATTGGGTTTAATTAATTTATACATTATGTGCACATATCATGAGATTGATAAAATAATTGAGGATTTTAGAGTAGTAGATAAGTGTGATTGGTGATGGGATTGGAAATGGTGTCTGAAGCATGTGAAATGGTATGCGATGGGCATGGGCTATATCTGCCAAGTTGCCAACTTTTTTTTTCATCCATCTGTCTCTTCGTTTTCTCCATTATAACTTTCCCTGGAGATCATATATAACACCTGAGGAAAATTGACTACTCAAACAAAATTAGGTGAGTACTCGACTTTATTTGAAGGTCAACAATCTTCATTTGCGCACACAGGTAACCCTGCTCTAGCTTTCGACTATTGCATTTGAGTTTATCTGCAAATATTGTCACTTCAGATACATGCAACATGCATGTGTTACAACTTTAAAATTATAGATGTAAAGAGATGCATAAACATACATTTCTATTTTCAAAATGCAGTTCAAATTTCATCACGTGTAGTAAAAAAAAGCTATATTTGGAGCACGATATTGTTATATTTTCTTTTTGGTATATCTGGATTCTAACTTCACATTGCGAGCCTACTAGGTAAATTTTTGTGACTTCTCCCAAATTGACACACCTAGAGAAAACTTTTGACTTCTTTCTTTGAGAGACAAAGATCTTACCACTAAATCATTCTATGATTGTTACAATATTAATTGTTAGATTTAAGACTAGTTACTTGTACTTCATTTTTCGACTAATAAATGTTAGATGTTTACATGCAGTTTGGCCCTCTTCTTTAATTTCATATATTCACATCACAATCTCATTGGCTATAGCTAGCATATACTGATATACACATGGGCTATGACCACTTTACTAGACAGAAAAATAATAGTAGTGGTGTCATTTGTTTTCTATTTGCTATAAACATTCTAATATCATTTGATGCATTTTTAGGCTAATGATGTAGCGGACAACTATAAATAATTGAATCTGTTGATTTCAAAGAATGTCAGACATAATCTTCTAACTATCGTTGATTCAAAAGAATACCGATAATCAGGCAAGCTCCGACAATCGTTGATTCAACGAATACCCGATTATTAAGAGAAAATTGAACAATAAACCCTAACCTGGATTCAAGTCAATTAACAAAGACTAAAAGTCTAATTTTTTTTATTCATAACTTCAATATAATTCAATACAAAAGATCCTAATTATATAGAAAAACTAAACTTGAGAAAAAAGATAACAATGTTCTTCCCAACAAACACAAAATCAGAAAAATAAATAAAACATACCACAAAATATGAAAACTAAATAAAAGATACCACAAATAAACTAAAAAACCAATTTATTTTTATGATCCTCCATCAGCTAACCTATAATTACGTTGAGAATTGTGCTTTGATGGATTTCTTTTTTCTTTTGTTTCTAATAACATCAGATGTTCAAAAATAAAAATTAACAGATAGATAAAATCAACAAAAGTATACGAATAGTATAAATGTATGCAAACGCATGTTTATTACGTAGCATATACTAGAAAAAAGATATTGTATCTTTTTCCTTCAAATAGTGAAGAAACAGTGTAAGAGAATGTACCCTAACTTTCATAATTTTGTCGTGCCCTAAAAGTTTAAATAGTTCAGTCGTCCCATATCGCAGATGGAATATCATTATTTTCAAAATAAATAAAGATATGCCTTTTTATCACTTCGATTATATCCACATTTTCATGATCGTGTATCATTTCATATAGATTCACTAAGAGACGATTTGCTTATAGTGATGGATCAAACAATTTGTTTTAAAAATCAATCACTTACTCTATCTATCCTAACATACCTATATATAGTGAAGGATAGTCTTGCCATTTCACCATTTTCTCAAACTACCTTCTCTTTATTTCCATATTATTGTGGTCATCAACTCACTCTTCATCATATCTTTGCTAGTGAAATGACGAAACTACACTTGAATCTTGAATACTCCCACATTTCATGTTACCATCATGTGTGATATATACCAAAACCTAAAAATATCTATTCACTTTTGACTCATTGGACTTCAATTCATCAAAGTCTCCATTAACACCACTTCCACCTTCCTTATCTCCTCTTGCAATCTTTCCTTTAAAGTTTGATAGCTTTTTCTCTACAAATTTGGTACTATAAAGTATAAACAATTAAATTACATGTAGAGCATAGTTTTTTATATGTGAATTAACTTTTGCATGTTGATCATGTAGAGAAAATGGAGCCAAAACACCAGCATGCACAAAACAAGTCATCCCCAGTATTCCTACCAGCTCAAAGGGATGTTCGTGGCTCACTCGAAGTATTCAACCCGTCTAGCAACGAGGCAACCGCACCATTTCGGTCACAACCTACGTGGCGTACTTGGACCGAGTCACCACAAAATGATATACCATCACCTTCACCAACGGCAACAATATCAACTTCAGAAGATCTCAACCATTCAGGAAGATTCCCAACTGACGAGATCAAGTCATGGATGGCTCTTAAGGACCCTAACCCTTATGACACTCCGCCAGTCTTTATTCAGCCGCACTCACCACCTCTTGTGATCAAGGGGACGTTGGTGGCCCCACCGTCCCCTGGTGGGATAGTGGGTGCGGCAGAACAAAGAGCGGCGGAGTGGGGGTTGGTCTTGCAAACGGATACAGAGACAGGTAAACCACAAGGGGTTAAAGTAAGAACTTCGGGTGAGGATCCAAATGCGAAACCTGGCTCGAATAGGAGGGATTCGGGTAATTCGGTTCAGAGTTCTAGTGATGTGTCGGATGATGGATTGGGTAAGTGTTGATAAGTTATGATTATGTTAACATGCATTTAGCTAAAATCTATTGGTCCAAGAATGATTTATTTACTTTACTTAAAGCGGTGTGAAATATGATTGAAACTTAATAAAATCCACATAAAAAATATTGCAATTGAAGTATAAATTTTTACTCATTGTCATAAAGATTATTGTTTACGTCTCACAAGTATGTTTTTTTTTCTTTCTTTTTATAGAATATACATACAAACGGATATTAATTTAATTTGTTGATTTTTATCAAGAAAAAATGTTAATTGCACAGCCATCTAACTAGGAAGATGGTACGATACGCATTTACAAAATAATATATTATTGTAACGTAAATACCTTCGTACCAAGTTATTTGATTAAAGTTATTAATAGCTCCATGATTATTACTACTGTATGTCATTTGATTCATTTGTAAAAGTATCCCTTATAAAACGAAGTCGATGTAGGTAAAGAAAGAGGATTTCCGAGAGTATCAGAGGACTTAAAGGATGCATTATCAACGTTTCAGCAAACATTTGTGGTCTCGGACGCCACGAAACCAGACTATCCCATTTTATATGCAAGCGCGGGCTTCTTCAAAATGACTGGATATACTTCTAAAGAAGTTATCGGTCGAAATTGGTATATGGCTTCTTTTGTTCTATGTTTACCTTTACAAATCATTTCATTTTGTGTTGATTAATTATGCATATATAATGATGACATGAGGTGCGTAACTTTTTAACCTTTTCGTTACCAAAAGTGGTCACACAGTACACATGCTGGCCTGGTCGACAAATTAGGTTATTAATCGACATAGCATAAAGTTAAAAGTGTAACTTTCTTACACTAGATTTAACCATAAAAAAGATACAGTAAGTAAAAGTGTTGTCGATAAAAAGCCTCTATTTTGTGACGTTAAAAGACTTTTAACAGAGGCACCTTTTTGTGACACATGTTTTCATATTCAATAAGCTTAAACCATAACCCCATAACCTTCCAACACCTTCACAAGTGTCCATCTTATTATAGATAAATTTACTGGTTTGTTTCAAATACGAGTGAGTATTTCTTTAGATTTAATCAATCAGGAAATTTTGTAAATATTTTAACAAAAATGACATAATTGCCTATTGGTTGAGACTCTAAACGCAGACTCATAAATTTATGTTTTCAGTTATACATAGTATGATGTTAACCTGATTGAAGATGTGGATTGACTGTTGTCGGGTTGGTGTGTATGTAGTCGGTTCCTACAGGGTGCAGACACAGACCCGGAAGATGTGGCTAAAATCAGGGAAGCGTTGCTAAATGGTACAACATATTGTGGCAGACTCCTCAACTATAAGAAAAATGGGTCCCCTTTTTGGAACCTTCTCACTGTTTCACCCATCAAAGATGAATCTGGCAACATCCTTAAATTTATAGGGTATGTTTTTTTACTTTCTGCACTAGTTATCATTTGTACATGAACATTAACCATTTCTTTTACCAATTTTGATACCTCATTTGGTCACTAAATATATTTTTGTGCATGTGAGTTCTCTAAAAATTTAAAAGTTGTGGGCATATGTATTATGAAATAAGATGTGAATTTTTTTTTACCGTTCTTAAAAAGAAAAATTAGAGTCCTTAGTTTCAGAATCCTATTTCAGAATATATTTGACCTTGTCTTCACTTTGTTGTCGTACCTATTTGAGCTTGTCTTAAGGCTTGATGTCCTATATATATGGACATGGTTTTTAAGGTCGGCCTTTTTTAAAGTTTGTGTTTCCGTCTTTCAAATATAGGCATATGCATATTGTTTACATTATTTTAGATATTGACCCTTTTGTGTCGGGTATCTGAGTATGACACATACCCGGTATCTCATATTCAAGTACGGATACAAACAAATCCTTCTTTAGCTTGATGAGATCTCTAGCATAGTCCTATCAAGGCAAGGACCACATGACATGTACCGGTTTGTCAGTGTTATATATGAGATACTTCCAGTTTAAGATCTTCGCGTTTAATCCCAATGTTTTAAGAGATTCGGAATTAAAATTGGCTACATAGATTTCTCTTTGGATAACTACACATATATATACTGGCTACAAAAATCATAACTAAACATGTCCTACAAATGTAGTTATTTCATTTATTTCCTTTTTGGTTTTATTAGGTAAGGGTAAGAGGGAGGGGTATGGTGGTCCTTTTAAGGACCATTAGAGACATTTGTGACCTACGTGATGGGTACATGGGCCGGTCTTTGGTGTCTAGTCTCTTTTTTCCCATATGCCTCTCTACTTCGTGCACCTTTTTTTTTATATTTCAATTTCTCAATAATGTACAATGACAATTTATGTCACACCATGTATTATTCAGATAAACATAAAAAGTTAAAAATCTAGCACGTGGGGTGTAACATCACGGTTGCGTACAATGAATTTCAAAAAAAAAATGTTACACTTTAATTACCATAAGAAAATTAAGTGTCGTGTTTAATCATTAGAAAACCTCTAATCACTTTACAATCTCTAGCATACTTGTAATGTGTTCGGTCATGACCATTATGGAACAAACACCATTTATTTTGTCGAATACTATGTTTCATTATATTTCTTTTCGTGCGGATTATACACAGAATGCAAGTGGAAGTGAGCAAGCATACCGAAGGGACTAAAGAGAAGACGCTAAGGCCTAACGGGTTACCTGAATCTTTGATTCGATATGATGGTACACCCTTTTGCGTTTCTTCACATACTGCCTTCCAAAGAAAAGATACACATTTTGATTTTTTTATGAAATCTTGCAGCCAGGCAAAAAGATATGGCAACTAGTTCAGTGACAGAGCTGGTCGAGGCAGTAAAACGACCTAGAGCACTAAGTGAGTCGACCAATCGGCACCCATTTGCGACGGAGTCAAGAAAAATTAGTGACCAAACCAAAAATGACGTGTTAAGTATAGGCCGTCGGAAATCAGCAGACACTATGTTTCCTCCCCAACCACCTCCTCAACGCCGTAATTCACATACTGGTGTTCGAAGCCTCACCACCATGCAGCCAATCGTTGAAGTCCCCGAAAAGAAACAAAAGAAATCAAAACGACTTTCTTTCATAGGGTACTTATTCCTGTGTTCTTTAAAAAAAAAAATCTTCGGTTTCCTAATGAAAATGTAGTTCTGTCATGGTTTTATTTTCCATTTTTCTCAATAAACAAACATTCATGCGATGACTTGAAGTAAATGGATTATATAAAATGGTTATGCTTAGGATTAAGAAGAAAAACCGCAAAAGTAGTGAAGAATTCGACGATGGATTTGGTGAAGTTAATATTCAAGATACGGACGGTGAGGATGATGATGAAGATGATGTTTATGAACACAAAAACGATGATTCAAGGCCAGAAAGCTTGGATGACAAAGTAAGAAAGAAGGAAATGAGAAAAGGTATTGATCTTGCTACAACTCTTGAACGTATTGAGAAAAACTTTGTCATCACTGATCCACGACTTCCCGATAATCCCATTGTAAGTCTTTTATTGCACAGTTATTCACAAATGTATTCAAATGGTTATCTGACACATTGATGATTTTATTACTAGATTTTCGCATCGGATAGCTTCTTAGAGTTGACCGAGTATAGCCGGGAAGAGATCCTGGGTAAAAATTGCAGGTACGCAAGTAGAAAGTTACATAACTTCTTAACATCATTATCAATAGATGGCCTGCTACACAAATATTCACCAGCAATTATTCAACTCTGCTAAAAATCTATCATATCATAATTTTTGTTATATCTATATATGGAAGGTTTCTTCAAGGACCTGAAACGGATCCATCAACTGTCAAGAAAATAAGAGATGCAATCGACAACCAAAGCGAGGTTACCGTACAACTCATCAATTACACTAAGACTGGTATATATACACACATTCTTTAATGAGTTCCCTGAGTATCATGAAATTACAAAGAAACTTATGTTTATTTATTCATGGCTAAATCTTTTTTATTGGCAATCAATCAGGCAAAAAGTTTTGGAATCTGTTTCATCTTCAGCCTATGCGTGATCAGAAGGTATGACTCACTGTAAATACACTTATATACAGAATGCGTTATCAAATGCATTTGACGGGATACCGTCAATGGATCAGATTTTTATTTGATCTAAGCATTTACTGAAAAAATAAATGCTTGAGGGTTTAAGTTGAAAGATAGATATAATGCTTGTTAGTTTTTTGTTCTATAGGGAGAGGTACAATACTTTATTGGGGTTCAACTGGATGGAAGTCAACACGTTGAGCCACTTCACAATTGTATCCCTGAAACCACTGCTAAAGATGGGGCACTTCTGGTAATCACAACTAACTAAGCTACATTCGAATTCCTTGTATTTGTATAAATGATGCGGGGGTGTTCAATGGTTGCTGAAGTTTTGTATTTTGGCAATTTTAGGTGAAAGAGACTGCAGAAAACGTCGACGTAGCAGTACGAGAACTTCCAGATGCTAACATGGTAAAACTTGGACTAGTTTTTTTACTGAATTGACATGGAAGTGGTTCATTGGTTTATAAAGAAGACCCCCTATGTTGCAACTTAGGTTTAAACATACCAATTAGGCATGCCTGTCAATGAGCATATAAATTTTTCACGCGCTTTATTAAAATTTGTATATTTATATTCATAAGTTTGTAGTAACATAACTCGCCATAAGAATGTGTGAACGTACTGTCCACACTTATATGCATGCAAAAACATATAACTTTGTTATAATTAATATGTTATACCTAGATAATTTCGTACACAACATTGACATTTCTTGATTATACACAGACCCCTGATGATCTATGGGCAAAACATTCGAAAATGGTACACCCAAAGCCTCATAGAAGGGATACATCAGCTTGGAAGGCTATTTTAAAGGTATCATACGCTCAAAATGTATAGGACCCTAATAAACTACACATATCCATATAAATACATCTGATTATCTGAGTAATGGTCTTTCAAGGTTATTGAGAGTGGAGAAAAGTTAGGACTGAAGCATTTTAGGCCCGTAAAGCCTCTAGGATCTGGTGACACCGGGAGTGTTCATTTGGTTGAATTATGTGGGACTGGCGAGTTTTTTGCCATGAAAGCAATGGATAAAGGTGTCATGATTAATCGTAACAAGGTAATAGGAGTTACCAAATGCTCTATTGCACAAGCTCCTTTCGTTTGTATACGATTTTCCCTCGCAAAAAGAATCTTGTTCCTTAACAAAATTTTATGTACTTTATTTTAAATAAAATAGGTTCATAGAGCTTGTGCAGAAAGAGAGATCTTGGATGTTTTAGACCATCCGTTTCTTCCAGCATTATATGCCTCCTTTCAGGTTAACGGATATTTTTGTAGTTTCATCTTCCCTTGATTACAAATGTCGATTAGCAGAAAAATCTAGTTTTCAATCAGAGAGTCGTTTAAACTTCTGGTAATCATAACAAGAAAAACTCTTCCCGCAGACACCAACTCATGTTTGTTTAATCACGGATTACTGTCCTGGTGGAGAACTTTTTATGATTTTAGACAGACAACCAATGAAGGTCTTGAAGGAAGACGCCGTACGGTATAATTTCTAATTCAACTTAGTCAGTAGGTGCTAAATTATATATGTATAAACCTGTAATACTAATAAAAAAGAACTTTACTTGTTTCATTTAGATTCTATGCTGCAGAGGTGCTCGTGGCATTAGAATACCTTCATTGTCAAGGTAGAACAATATTTTCCAACCGTTTGTTAGAGAAATGGAACATTGAATATGTCTTTCCTGATTCACCCGTCATATGTAATGAGCGATTGCTAAATTGGTGGTGCAGGTATTATATACAGAGATCTGAAGCCAGAAAATGTATTAATACAAAGCAGTGGACATGTAGCTTTGACAGATTTTGATCTTTCTTGCTTAACATCTTGCAAGCCTCAGGTATTTCTTATTCCTTCTTGATTTTATTTTTTCTATAGCAGAATTAGAGTAATTATATATACATTGTTGAACCTACTCCAGATCATCATTGAAAACTTTTTGGGGTCGATATAAAACTCATTTGTACAAAGAATTTGCGACCACAAACCCGAATTTGTATGTATATATGTGTGAAGGATTTTTTTTTTTGGTTCTTGTTTCAGCTTTTAGTTCCTGAAGGAAATGAAAAGAAGAAGAAAAAGCATCATAAAGGTCAGCAGAATCCGATTTTCATGGCCGAACCTGTGCGTGCATCGAATTCCTTTGTTGGAACGGAAGAATATATTGCTCCGGTTTGTCTACTTAACTGCCTTGCTTTAGTTTTTTTGTTTTTTTTTTTGGAAGTTTATTTATGTTTTTTTTTGTTTGGCATTTTAACAGGAAATTATAAGTGGAGCAGGACATTCTAGCGCTGTAGATTGGTGGGCTCTTGGTAATCATTTCACCTTTCTCTCAGTTTTACTCAAAACCTTATTTAGTTTTGTCAAAATTTAAGAACTTCTGGTTGTGCGCGTAGGTATTCTTCTATATGAAATGTTTTATGGGTACACGCCATTTAGAGGAAAGACGAGGCAAAGAACGTTTGCTAATGTTCTTCATAAAGATCTCAAGTTTCCTGGTAGCATACCGGTGCGTTATTTTCTAATAAATGTGTATTACAAGTTTCAATCAATATCAGTATATACTTGATATTGAGATTTTTAGTTTTTAGCCTTTCATATATATATAAATGGGTCGATTTAATTAAATCTGGCCGGGATCAAATGGGTCGAGCTAGAAGATTTAAATAAAACTGAAATGAGTCAACTAGGTTGAACATTGTCTGAAATGAATTGAATGCACAAATTACGCTTACTGAATACTGATGTATTAAAAGTTACATAAATTGTTCAGACTCGTATTAAAAGTTAATTAAGAAAGTAGGAAGCTTAAAAGAATTTGGATGTAATGCAGGTAAGCCTTCCAGCGAAGCAGTTGATTTACAGATTGTTGCATAGAGACCCAAAGAACCGGCTGGGTTCACGCGAAGGTGCAAGTGAAGTGAAACGACACCAGTTCTTTCGGGGAATCAACTGGGCTTTAGTTCGTTGCCAGGTAAAGCTTCAGAAAATTCGTTATGGTTTTATTCTAGAAAATTCGTAAAGGTAATGTTAAAAGACATTAATTTTGGTAATGATAATTTCAGAGTCCTCCTAAATTGGAGACTCCTGTGTTTGGAGCAAATGAAGATGAAAAACTCAAGGAGATTGATCATGGACTTAAAGACTTGGAGAACAATGTTTTCTGAAACTTGTGGAATCATTTGTATTTGTGTGTGCGTGTTTTTTCCTTATATTTTTGTTTTCGAATTTCACTCAAAGGGTTATAGTATTATTATTTTAAGATGTAGCTTAGGGAAATAAGTGAAAACATGCATTGTGTAATATTTTGTAACTTTTTATATATCAGTTTGATTCATTTCATTTCATTTCATGTATGATCAAATGAAAAGCTCTCATCTTTTTGTGGTAGAATGAAATACATTTTTTTTTTTTTTTTCCCTTTAAATTGCAAGTCAAGAAGATCGTGTTAAAGTTAATGTTTAGACATATTTAAATAACACTATTGTTAATAACCAGGTCTTGGTCGATCAGTTTGGCTCCTTATTTAAATAACGAATCTTTTACAATTAAGTTGATGAAACAACATTAAATATTTTGATTTTCTATTCATTCAACAACTTTGTCTAGCTAATCGTTGAAATCAAGTTATATCTCTATTGTCAAGGCCATCAAGAATATCATGTATCCTTCAACCTCAGAAGATTATCCCGAAAAATCACAAACACCAATACCATCAGCCCCGCCACTATCATACGACCAACCACCACCCCTACCGACCCCGGTGGTGCCACAATATGTCACTGGTATCCCAGCTCAGTACGTGGCTCCTCGCCCCATTAACTTAAACTGGTCAAGTAGTCTTTGTGGCTGCTGCTACGATGTCCCCAACTGTAAGTATAAATTTTTGTATAGATTATTGCGTTTTTTGTTTAGGTAAATAAAATGGTAGCTGATCCTCTACTGTCGCCCCCACCGGTCTCATGATCATGATTAAAGGGATATAGGATAAGATTCCAGTGCGGGGACATTTTTGTTTAATTGTGATATAACTATATATTTGATCATTCAGTACAGCTAGCTAGGTTAAATTGTGTTTGTGAACCACATGATACAGGCTGCGTGACATGTTGGTGTCCATGCATTACTTTTGGACAAATTGCTGAGATTGTTGACAAAGGAAATACTCGTAAGTTGATTGATTAGCCATATCATTTCTTATGTTTTATGCTCAAGAATTTGATTAATCAATGATGCAATTAAATGATTGATGAACACTCTGAACTCAAACATGGATTACTAATTACTCTTTATCAGTACTTGTTTTGTGGATATGCACTTTTTTTTGCTAATGAAGTCAGAGTTACATGATCAATTGATTATCTTTAGCACGGCGAACACATACATTTGAAGAGCTAATTCTTAAAATGCTCAAAAATAAAATTTCATTTGTTACTTTGCACCCATCAAACCAAAATTTCTTTAAATATCCAATGCGACTTATGCAATTTATTAATATTTCTTAAATAATTTTTTTTTTACTAAGTTGAATCAATCGCATGAGTCGCATAAGGTATTTTATAAAAATTTAGTTTGATGGGTAACAAAAACATATGATAAATGATTTTGAATGATTGAGTAATATTGGAGCATTTCAAAAATTAGTCTATATTTGAATCATTTTTTTTGGAACGGCAAATTTTATTGAAGAAACTAGCAATGAGCTAGCATTACAAGATAATCAAATAAGAATGTTGCAACCAACTATCCCACCTAACAACGTTTTTACCCCTAGCAATATACCAAGAAAAAGAACGTCTTACAATTTCAATAAACAAAGTTTCGAATCTAGAATTAGCAGCCTCGAAAAGAATCTGATTTCTCACCGCCCAAATACTCCACCACATCGTGTAGAAAACACCTTCTAACACCCTCTTAGACTTAAAACGCATCCATTGATTAACTCAAAGCCGAACCAAACATATTACTAGTTTGTTTGATTTAGTCCAATTTTGAGAGTTTTATTTTTTAATTTAAGCACATCTTAATGTAAGGATCAACAAAACAAAAACCAAGAAGTACGTCTGCTCTTGAATAAACTTTCTTAGATATGCAATATAAACTCGTTAACCTTGTGTAATACAGCTTGTGGAGTACACGGGGCTCTCTATACTATAATCGAAACTCTCACTTGTTGTGGATGCTTGTATTCCTGTGTGTATCGAACTAAGATGAGAAGCCAATATAGATTGCGTGAAACTCCTTGTAACGATTGCCTTGTTCATTTCTGCTGTGAAAGATGTGCTTTGTGTCAAGAGTACCGTGAGCTCAAGTATCAAGGATTTGACGTCTCCATAGGTAAACCGTCTTGTTTCTCCTAATCATGATGTTTTCAAAATGTTTTTTTTAACAATATATGATGCATGTCTTCTTGCATGATTACTCGAATTTTCTTTGAATACTAAGTTTATGAATAAATTCAGGATGGCATGGTAATAGGGAGAGGCAAACTTATGGTTTACAAATGCCACCAGTGGCTCCAGGAGGTATGTACCGTTAAAGTTTCCAAGCGTGACCTCTATCCTGGCTTTTGTTACGCGCGAAATCCATCATTGATTGATTAATTAGGACAACTAAACGTGGGTGCAAGTAAAATGGCTGTGTATCGACGTGTATCTCACAATGTCAGCAAATTGCTATTCCAAATATTTATAAATAATCACCTTCGTTTTAATGCAATAAGTTATATATCTAAACTTATATATTGTATAATCGAAGCATTCACATCCGGACTATGCCCTTTCTATGTCATAAACTTACTCGGTTGTAATAGATATTACTCTTTTTTAGGACGAAGAGTCAATTATTTCAAAACAACATTCTAATTGTAAGCATACAGGCTGCAAGCCATTCAAAGTTTATTTTTAATATGGTAAATGTCGAAAATACACAATGTACTTTCTCAAATTATCTATTATGCCCATTGAACATTTTTATGTTCGATTTGCACACTTGTCACGTAGGATTTTGGCCAAACATTTGACTGGACCGTTGACTTAACGAAACCGTTAGTACTTCGTTAACTTGGAATTTTGTTTTACAATTTTAGTCCCCTTAGCTAACTAACATTATCATCATCATCAACAACACAACCAATCATCTTCTTCAACCCTCATCATATCATCATCATCTTCATCTTCAAAAACCCAGAAAATCATAATCAAAACCCAGAAAATCATAACATTACATATCTAAAAACATTACTAATGACTTAATAACTTTTAAGCTCATGGTAAACATTAATAGGATTTTTCTACCCCTGACATAAACCTTTTCTATTTCATCATTATACAAACCAAAATAATCAGATCTAGATAAAAACTCTCTCAAATCTATACGAAGTCGTCATTATCCTTTCCTTTCCCTAAAGTATTCACTGGCATCCTTTTTCTTTCGCATACTAAATCTCTTCTGATGGTGGATCTATACCATTGGTGCCGTATTGAGCACTAGTCGACCTAGTTGTTGTCGAAACATTGATGCAACCACCATAGGATCTATGACGATAACAGTTTGAATAGTCCAATGAATGATCAAATCCTTGACGAGACCATACACACTCTGTATCACTTTCCAAGATGTATCAATGGGATGGATCTAAACAGCAAGCATGATGAAACCCTAGATCTGGCTATATTGAATTGGTAGTTGCTGTGATGTTTCGTTGAATTCAATGATTGCTGGTACAAAACGTATACAACAGGTTCTTGATAGTGAGATCGTGTCATATTCAATTAAGGAATGTGGGTCACAGTCGTTTGAGTGGCTGGTAGGTTTGTTAAGCCCTAGATCGAAGCTTTATCATGCTCACATGATCCATAAGAAATCTGTACAAATAAACAGGTGGTCCCAAATCTGTTTATTTGGTTACGCAGTTGAAGTATTCACGTGATCCATAATTGTAAAACATCATCATCAATTTCTGTTGTTATGGTTTTTAAAGAACCCTAGATCTATCAACGATGTTGCTGGAATGTTGACGTGAATTTGCTGGGGATTTGGATATTGGATGTGCTGTTGATGATGATGATGATAATGTTAGTTAGCTAAGGGACTAAAATTGTAAAACAAAATCCCAAGTTAACGAAGTACTAACGGTTTCGTTAAGTCAACGGTCCAGTCAAATGTATGACCAAAATCCTATGTGGCAAGTGTGCAAATCGAACATAAAAAAGTTCGATGGGCATAATGGATAATTTGGTAAAGTACATTGTGTATTTTCGACATTTACCCATTTTTAATACATCAAACCTTGATATATATTATTGTTGTAATAAGATCGTTTCTATTATCATAAATAATGCATTTAAATAATCTTATGTAGGACACAAATTTCAAAATCAAAATCAAGTCAAGTAACATATTACTATTAGTAATGATTCAATAAAATAATTGAAAGTGGAGGTCTTTATTATGAGTGTGAATATTTTCATAATTAGTGTAATGATTTTGAAAGTTCAAGTATTTGGCAGTTCAAGTAAAAACTTTTTGATTACAACAAAAGTGTTAAATGAGTTTGTGGTGGATTACAATGACAAAGAATCTTAAAATGACATAGAATCTTTAATAATACCCTTTCAACTTTTTTGATCATTAATTTATACTCTCTTATAAATATTACACAACGCTTATAATAGGCATTTTCACCGCCAGAGCCACCTAAACTGCTGCCAACATCAACTGTTTCCGTCGTCGACACCACCAAATCTTTACTTAAGATGTGGTGTTTCGAGCTTGGTGGTTTCGTTGTTGTTTTAGTGGTCCTCAACTCGAGCCACCAATTCGTCTACGAAAACCATACAAAGGCTGCAAAGTAAAACCAAATCTCAGTGTGTTCTTAGATACTAAGATTAAAAATCTGTGTAGATTCATGTTTCACGTCAAAAGAGATGCCCTTACAAGATCATGAAACGAAAAGAAACTCATCACCGATTTGTAATGGTAAACATAATTCTTGGATATACGAATGTAAAAAAAGAAAAAAAATACAAGATTGTCTCATTCTTCTTTTGTTTCGTTTGAAATACACAATCAAAGGTAAACAACAAACCTACCTGTTAGCCTCAAAATATTGAGTCAAACAAGAATGATCGGTCATAGGTTTATTATGTATCGTTTATTAGAATGTTGTAATAGGTAGTATAATAGTTGTGACAATACGGGCTTGATGGCTAGCTTAAAAGGCCTCTTTCAAGGTACTAAGCATTTATTCAAGCCCGGCCCAAACAATATAGTAGTCCATAAAAAGCCCACATGTAGGCGGACTATATAAAGCCCTTCCTAGCATGTTAGGAGGGGTTAGCCATTTCATTTTTCTTAATCTAATCCTTCCTAAGTTTCACACACTTCTCTCTACTTTCTCTCTCTAGAATTCATCTTCTTTCTTCCTTCTTATTATTTCATACAATCAACCATGGTAAAGTAAATTAATATGAGAACAAAAATTGTTATCAATCGTCACGTGGTAGATTCGTGTTTATTTGTGGTTATTGATTTTGGTTCGTGTAATTTTATCATCTAATCATCACGTCTCAGTTTTTTTTGTGTTTTTCGTGCTCTAAATCCTCACAGAAATCTCCTACATAGTTGTGGTAGGGAGTTGGGATAGTTATTTTGGTTAAAAACACAAAATTTTCAGAAACAATCTCGTTTTTTTTTGCGGAATTTTCAGCTTATTGCGAAATCTTTCCTTAATAGATTTCGCAATATCTAGGGTTTTTATTATTGCGAAAAATAGGTTATTGCGAAAAATGGTTTATTGCGAAAGTGGATATTGCGAAAAGTGGTTTATTGCGAAAAGTGGGTCATTTCGAAATCTGGGTTATTGCGAAATCTAGGTTATTGCGGAATCTGGGGTTATTGCGAAATCTGGATTATTGCGAAATCTGGGGTTATTGCGAAATCTGGGTTATTGCGAAATCTTGGTCATTGCGAAATGTGAATATCGCGGAATCTTGAACATTGCGGAATCTTGGATATTGCGGAATCCTTGAATATTGCGAGATCCCATTATTCCGAAATCCCATTATTACGAGATCTTATCAACAAATTATTCCGAGATTATTTTTTTTTGCGAGATTATTGATCGAGTCATTTTTAGACTTAGCCAATATCTAAACTAGTTTCGGAATATCGTTTCCAAAAAAAAAGAGTTAAAATTTTTAGGTCAAGTAAATTCAATTTTTTTTATACTTGTTTTAGGCTATTTCTAGCTCGATTTCAAAATTTGGCGATTACAAAAATTTTCGGTCTATCGTTATATCGGATTGGAGATTTTATTATCGGATTGAGAAAAATCGGAATTTCTGGAATTTTAACCACAACCTAATCACATCATATCTACTTAAGTTCCTAATTCACTTTATCAACGGAGACACCATCATCATGTAAAAGAGCAATGAGTGTTCAAATGTGACAACTCTTGAGATGGAACGATTATAACAACGGACACGCTTCATGCGAGATAAATGCATGGAAAGTTTGAGAAGACTTCAATCATCGTTTGAGAGCCTTTCAAAAGTCCTGCTAGACTTAGGTGAATCCACTGGCACATTCATAAGAGTATTCACATGAGTCATGGAGAAACTTGCGGCACAACTTGTCAAAGAAAGACTTCTTGGGAGTGAATGCAAGATCACCATCACTGAACTCAAAACGACATTTGAAAAGACCTTTAATTCTGAATTCCTCATGTCTTCGAGTACACAATGATGCTTCATGAGACATCATAAAACTGCTCAAACGTTCAAAGACCTGATCCCAAGTAACATCCAATCCATTGCAACCTATGTCCACAGAACAATAATTCACGAACAAGAGATAGATAAAAGGTTCAAGGAAAGTTTTGGTATAGTATCGGGTCATGTGAATGAAAGCTGCACATCACGGAACACAAAGCATAGTACGCAGAATGATCATACCATACATGGGAAAGAAAGCCGCAACACTGGCACACAAGGCATCAGTTCTGAGACTATCATCGGCAATAAACCTTCCTATGATAATGGCCCTGTCTTCGACTCTGACCCATTGGAAGAGGTACACAATGATGAATATAACATGTTTGCCAATGCTAATACGCATGAGCGTTGTGATCAAACTCAAACCCTTATTGACACATGTATGACGGAAAAGGTTGATAGCGATACCACACCCGATTCATCCGACATGTGCAATAATGAGTCTGAGGACGATCAACATGCAAATGAGTATGATGATGATGAGGAGCGTATTGCGCTTGCCAATTTAATTGCTACTTTACAAAAAGATGTCAAAGAAACTAGAAAGAGTCAAAAGCAATTAAAAAAGGCAAACGCTACACTCACTCAAAATTTTTAAGAATGCAAAGCTGCTCTAATAAAATCTAGTGAGACCATTGATAGTTATCAAGCTCAGCTTCTTCAAAAGACCAAAGAGATTGAGGGGTACAAAGGGTGTTTAATTAACAAGAAAAAGGACGATTTTGAAAAGAAATACAACGAAACTCTTAAGCTTTTAGAAAAGAGAAACGTAATCATAACACCTCTTTAAGTACCGAACGTCATAGAACGTATATTGCTACCACTAAAGTGAATGAGCTAACTCAAGTGAACAGTTTTCTTCAAGAGGATAAAACTAAACTTGCTAATGAAAAGAACACAGTGGTTGAAAAGGAGTTCAAAACTAGACAAGCGAAAGACATCTACAAAATGGTGGAACTTGAAACTTAAATTGATTTTTATAAGAAAATTGTTTATAAAACTAATCAATCAATTCAAACCATGAGAATGTTGGCCCCTCGTTTGTTTTTCAAGGGTAGACCTAGTTTTGCAAATCCTAAGTACCTCGAGCAAGCTCAATATGATCAGCACCTATATCTTGATGAGTCCTGATAACTGGGCTTTTACCTAGTAAGAAAATAAAGTTCGTTGTGTTGGTCTAATCGAATTGATCTTAGTTCTCTATGTGACTTCGTTTTATTTTGGTGGAACAAAGATGTGTCGTTGTAGTGTTTAAAATAAAAGGTGCGAAACTTTTAAAGTAAAGGTGCTCTTAAAGTAAATCTAAGTCTAAGTAAAGTAAAAGTGCAAGTATTTAAAAACGTGACTTATATTAAAGGGCACTAAAGTAAATGACGTAAACTAAGGCAAACTTAAAGTGAGACTAAAACTAAGGCAAGTCTAAAATAAACTAAGGCAAATAATCTTAAAGTGCAATTAAAATAAAGGCAGGAAAAATAAAGCTTGAAAATAAAAATCAAAAATAAAAGCTAATAAGAACCTGAATACAGCTCATTCGGAATTATCCTTCGTTCGGAACAATCACTCATCCTAAATGTCACCTTTGGTTGAAATGATTCTTCTTTACTTGGAATATTACCAAAATCCTCCGGAACAAATTGATCTGAATATGTCACTTATCCAAAACAATCCTTCGTTCGGAACTTTACTGATTCGGAACTCTAAGTTTTTGCCTTGATTCGGAACAAATTGGTCACCCTTGATTCGGAAGTTTCCGAATGAACCTCCTTGATTCGGAAGTTTAAAACTTCCGAATGAACAACCACTGAATCGGAACTAACTCTTCGTTCGGAAGTTTCGTTCGGAAGTTCGTTCGGAACTTCGTTCGGAAGTGTTGATTCGGACCCTTTGAAAGTTCTGAATGAATTGCTTGATCCGGAACTTTTTAAGTTCCGAATGAAGGTCTTGATTCGGAAGTTTTAAAGTTCTGAATGAACAGTAGCTGACTTGGAAGTTTACCTTCGTCCGGAACTTTGAATGTTCCGGATGAACAAGTTTGGCTCGGAACCTTTGCTAATCCCAAATCTTCCGGATGAACAACCTTGACTCGGAACTTTGGAAGTTCCGAATGAGTCAACTCCCTTGTCTTGATTCGGAAGTTTTCACCTGGAAAGGTCAGATACAAGAACAAACTATCCGAAGAACAAGGAGATACAGAAACAGTAAATATAAACACAAATTAACCAAAATCAAACACACGGATTAATCTAAACAGTAACGAATCAACAAATAAACATCAACAAACAGTTAAAAACAAGAAATTAAACAACTTTAACCACAATAATCAAAAACCACTTTGGATCTAAATAAAAGCATGAACATAAACATAAACACAACAAATCAAAGATTAAGAAAGGTAGATAAGAGATTGACACGATAAAATAAAGATTGACAATAATTAAATGAAAACTTACTTGAAATTAGATGAATTAAAGGTGCAAGACAAGGTATTTAAAATTGACAAGAAGAGTAAATGACAAGGTATTTAAATGGTGGAAGAGCTAATTGTCACACTTAGCCAACAAAATGAAATGTTTACATCTAATGACTATTTATAGGGGAGGATTAGGAAGCTTCCTCCCCTCCTTCATTTCTTGTTAATTGCAAGATTAAGCCCCTTTCTTCTTAATTCTTCATTAATTGCGTCATTAGTCCTTTTCTTCTAATCTTCTTTAAACTTGGACTTAAGGGACTTTTGGCTTCGGGATTTCTTCGAATTCGTCTTTAGTTTCTTCAATAAAATAGACTTGAATTCTTCTGCTTTTGATAAACTTCCGTCTTTTGACTTTTTCTTCGATAAATCTTCAGAATTGGTCGTGGACTTCCGTTCTTTTTGCACTCTTGACTTCTTGACTTCGTCTTTCATTCTTTTCTTCAATAAAAGTCCGTAAATGCACGTGAATGTCCGTGTTTTCTCCACTTTTCACCTTTTCATCCTAAATCACAACAAAAACACAAACCACGCATAATTCCGACATAAAAGACATAAAATACACGTTTTGGTCCGGTTATTATTGTAATTAAATGGTAGAAAAGATGGGTGTTTACACACCTATCAAGTCCCAATGGACCGATCTTGATTGCCTTGTTGTTAGGCCCGATAGTGAAAAGACAAACGATATGGAAGAAGAGAGTCGTTCAAAAGTTAATAAAGGATTTGTTAAACCATATAATTATTCTTATGAAAACAGTCTTTATGGTCTTTTCAAACCGTAAACACAAAAGTCTCGTGAGCAAATATTTTTCGAATGTGAACAAATAAGAATATAATGGAGACAAATTTTTGCCACTAAGAAAACTAATGTTTCAAAATATATTGAGTACTTTCCGTACAAAGCTTCTTTAAGCAAGAGTAAGCAAGTACTTAGTCTTCTTCTTAAAAACATTAACAATTTCAAAAGTGTTGTGGATGATGACTGGGCACGACGTGAACGATCTAAAGGCAATAAGGAAATTCCTCACGATATAAATATGCTTGTAAAAACTATTTTGATTCCGCTTGCGGATAGAATGAAGAAACGCGCTTTGGAATTTGAAACAGTAATTAAGCAAGAAATGTTTGACGATTTGAAATATGTGGAATCTCTTGAAAAAGAAGTTGACGATCATCAACCTGAAAGAGACGAGTTTTCTAAAGCATATGATCTACTCTTACACGAATTTCTCTCCAAAGATATTTTGTGTGTTGCTCTCACATCTTGTGAAATTATATAGACGAATATTCTGATGTTGCATGCAAATATCTTGATAAGATTAAAGAGTGTGAACGTCTTGAAACTGAGCTATTGAAACACAAAGAAAATGTTGATAAAAAGGCTTTTGAGTTACTTCAACACAGAAATGATTTCCTTCAAAAACATTGTCATACTCTTGAACTTGCTTTGCAAGACAAAGTCGGAATAGGTCCAAATGATAATAACTTGCAAGTATAACTTTCCGCCTTGTGTCGAGAAATGAACGAAAAGAGTATGGAAATTAAATACTTGAAAGCTCAGTTACAAGAAAAGGACATAGCGATAGAAGAGTTGAAGAAACTCGTTGCCAAAATGGGTGAGAAAATTGTGGAACCTAAAGTTGTGAAACCTATTGTTCGACAACCCAATGCTTACAAGGATCCAAAACCATCTATTTAAGAAAAACCGACTCCGTTCTCCAATTCTTCTCATGTAAATTCTAGGTTACCCCCTAAGACTGATGTGCAACCAAGTGTTCCAAAACCATCCATATCACCCTATGTTCCTCCATTTAGAAAGCACACTTTTGTTAAACCCAACCATGTGAATGCACCTAGAACTTCTAGGAATACCCCCAAGCATGTGACATTTGTGTCCACAAAGGAATCTGTAGGTTCAAATGACTTAGTTCATATGTAACACCCCATTTTGGTAAATGGAAAGTCACGCGTGACTATGGCGTGTCATCAAAACATACAAGGTAAATGTCTTAAAAACATTAAATGACCATGAAAGGAAATACCGGAAACAAACATCGGTACCCCAGGTATAAGCTCATCACACACAAACATAAGTACTATAAAAGAAAAGAACTATAAAATGTCCAAAGAACAAGTAGCAAAATGTATGATGAAATGCATAAAGTAGAGAAGGCTAGATAGCTTCCAATCCATATGCACGTACGCTTAAAGTCTACGAGCGCCCTTGAGTACCTGCCGTTTAGGAACATGAAAGGAAAACGGCTGAGCATAACGCTTAGTGCACGGCTATACAAGTATGACATGGAATAGCATAAGCATATAAGACTAATAGCAGCGGAATAATATAAGTTCTAAGCAATTTGGAACCATGTTCATAAAACTGGTTTTATAGTTTGAAAAGACTTATGTTTCTATAAAAATCTGTATTAATTAGCCAAATAGCCTATATAGGTCATGAGGTTCCACCGTGCATGAATACTTGGAGGGGATACCTCGTCATGCAATTAGAGGGGTTGCCTCTAATTAAATAGTTTGGGTAGGAGGGATCAACTCCTAGTGAAGGATGCAAGGCACACATCATATTCACTCTGATAATACTGGTAAACATGTAACTAGGATGCACCCATACGCCCCACATGACAATATAAATATATGGCCAAAATTGAAAAGGGACGCCACGAGCAATCACTTCGTAGTGAGGAAGTCATAACATTGGTGCCTCTAGTGTTATGGTTATGGTACCTCCATAACTAGGTGACACTGGTCATGCATGTATATGGCTTAGGCTCTTAAACTATCATAAGTAATCAAACATATAAAACAATACTGGGAAAACAGTTGGCTGCAAACGGGCAATCCAAATAAGGAAAGAATGTCCATACTGTAGGGACGGGAAATCCGTACCTTATGTCCAGTGAACGGAAAAGACGAACGAAAGGAAGTCCTACTCCGATCTCACTAATGCTACATAAATAGGGTACATGTATAAGTATTCTGTTTACTGAGTACGTAACTGATTATATCATGTCTTAGCTTGTTTTATATGTTCTTGTCTTGTTTTACTGATTTTAATGTTATGTTGTGTTTATCATGTATTCTACGTATTCTGATTTAGTATTACTTTAATTTTTGTATTATTATACTTGTTGTGTAATAATAAGTAACTTTCTAAAAATAACAGGTTTCCTAAAATAGAAAGTTTCCAAAAATAGAAAGTTTCCAAAAATAGAAAGTTTCTAAAAATAGATTAACTTCTTAAAATAGATCAGTTTCTAAAAATAGAAAGTTTCCAAAAATAGTAAGTTTCCTGAATTAGAAAGTTTCCATATTTAGAATTAAGCTAGATTAATAAGCTAATAATATAAGCTTAAGTTTACTGATTAAATATCATAAGTCATGTGATTATTTGTATAGTTTATTTATAATATCATGTTAATTAAATAAACTATAGGTTATATGATTTAACTAAATATAAGCATGATTTAATTAAATTAAGGTGTATAAAATACTTAGGTTAAACTTTTATTAATATTATATTAATTATAACCTAAGTCATGCTTATTAATTAATTATATTCCACGTCTTAATAATTAATTAATACTATATTCTAAATTAAATAAATAAATACTTAGGTTAAAACATGTATTATTTAATAAATAATAATTAACCTAAGTCCATGATTAATTAAATTAATTATAAGTCATGTTTAATTATATTAATATCTTGTTAAAAATAATAACTTGTAAAAATAAAATACTTGTACAATTTTAGTCATGAACCGAACCCGTTGATAGGTGTGTAAACACCCATCCTTTTTACCACTTAATTACAATAATAACCGAGCCAAAACGTGTATTTTATGTCTTTTATGTCGGAATTATGCGTGGTTTGTGTTTTTGTTGTGATTTAGGACGAAATTGTGAAAAGTGGAGAAAACACGGCATTCACGGGCTTTTATTGAAGAAAAAGATGAATGACGAAGTCAAGAAGTCAAGAGTGCAAAAAGAACGGAAGTCCAAGACCAATTCTCAAGATTTATCGAAGAAAAAGTCAAAAGACGGAAGTTTACTAAAAGCCGAAGAACTCAAGTCTTATATATTGAAGAATTAAAAGACGAGTTTAAAGAAATCCCGAGCCAAAAGTCATTAAAGTCCAAGATTAACAAAATATTAAGAAGGGAAGGACTTAATGGTGCAATTAAGAAGAAATGAAAGATGGGAGGAAGCTTCCTAAGCACCCTTTAATCCTCCCCTATAAATAGTCATTAGCATTTCATTTTTTACTCTTGTTGGCTAGAGTGACACTAGTTCTTCCATCTTTATTTACTTGCACATTTACTTTATTGCACTTTAATTACCTTGTCTTGCACCTTATTTTTTCAAGTAAGTTACTTTTATTTTAATTGCACCTTTACTTTTCTTGTTTAAATCTCTCATTCTACCTTTCTTTCTTTGCTTGATCTTTATGTTTATATGCTTACTGTGTTGCTTATTTGATTAAAGATTATGTTTTTATGCTTTTGATTGTTTTGGATCATTGATTTTTATAGCTTATTTGTGTTTATTTTCAAGTTTCTAAAGTTTTTATAAAAGTTATTTTTATATAAAAGTTTGTTTTTCGTAAACCTTTTTCTTTTCGTGTCTCAAAAGTCTTTAAATTTCAGCTTATTAGTTTTACTTATACTTGTTTTGATTAGGATTTTAGGTGTGTGCTTATTTGAGTTATAGCTTATTGGTTTAGCTTATTTTGTGTTCTTTTTACTGTATTCCGACCACTAGTCGGAAAAGGGTTTCATATTCCGACCAGCATTCCTTTGCTTGGTCGGAAAAGGGTTTGAGTTATTCCGATCAGGGGAGTCTAGCACGTTCCGATCAGGTTAAGTGACAGTTATTCCGATCAGGAGTCTATTCTTCATTCCGATCAGGAGGTAAGCACATTCCGATTTGGGGATTGTTGAGATTCCGATCAGGGTAAGTTGGTTATTCCGATCAGTCTAGTGACAGTATTCCGATTGGGAGACCAATCCTTATTCCGATCAGGGTTTGTGTACATTCCGATTGTACTGATCGGAATGTATTCCGATGGTGGGTTTATTTTTATATTTTGTCTTGTTTAAATTTTAAGTTCTCATTTTAATACTTTGTCAAATTTTAATTCTCGTCACGCTTTAACTTTAAGTCACTTAATTTCTCGTTATTTTACTTTTCAAAGTTGTAAATATTGCACCCTTCATTCTTAATTAGACTTAGATTTATTTTAACGCCATTTTACTTTTACGTCATTCTACTTTTACGTCATTTACATTTACGTCTTTGCACTTTTTAATATACTACAACGACACACTTTTGTTTCACCAAAGAACGACTAAGTCGCACATAGAACCTAGATCAATTCGATTAGACCACTAGAACGATAATTATTACCGGGCCAAAAAGCCTTGTATCAAATGGCGCCGCTGCCGGCTCTTTTCGTAAAGATTAACGGTTTTCTGTGAGAGACGCGTTGCTTTTTGGGGTCCGTTCACTTGTGAGCGTTATTTTCTTGCACAAAAATTCAAAAACCTTAAAAATTAAAAATTGATAAAAATCAATAAAAATTAAAATTTCAAAAATCCAAAAAGATTTTTATTTTTATTGTATATATATATTGTCTTTGTGTTTGGTTTCTTTTTCTTTTGCATTTTCAGGTGTATGCGTACTAGATCTTCTAATTATCAAGAGCCCGAGACTCGAGAAGATTTAAGTATGTCAGGTGTTAACAACAATAATAATCCACCACACCTCCAGAATAACACCAATGTTCTTCCACAACCCGATCTTCGGACAATGGAGGAGCTTTGTCAACCTACCATGTTTGGACGAGGAGGACCGATTGCGCCGATGCAAATCACGGCTCCGGAGTTTTCGTTGAAGCACCACATGATTCAGCAAGTGCAAACTAATCCATTCGCCGGAATGCCTGATGATGATGCCAACAAACACCTCGACAAGTTCATTACAATCACTCAAAGCATGAAGTTGCCTGGTGCCACAATGGATGTTCTACGCGTACAAATCTTTCCACATACTTTATCACATCATGTCGAGAAATGGTTTGATCGTCTCCCAAAGAATTCAATTCATACTTGGGATGACATGACTCAACGCTTTTGTCGCGCTACTTTCCACCATCCATGGTCACGAGCCTTCGCAATCAAATCAGCGGTTTCATGCAAGACCCTGATGAATCTCTGTTTGATGCTTGGGAAAGATATAATGTCTTGATTGATCGTTGTCCAAACCACAACATGCTCCCTGTGACCGTAATTGATACTTTCTACAACGGTTTGACTTTTCGTAATCGTGATACGATTAATGCAGCCGCCTGTGGCACATTTATGAAAAGGAGACCCGAGGAGTGTAGAGAGCTAATTGAGAACATGACTACTCACCACAAAAACTGGGATTCCTCCGCTTCTTCAAGGAACAACCCGAGAGTCAATGTCTCTTCTACTTCAGCAAACCCTGATATGACCGAACTTACCCGCATGATGACTGAAATGAGCAAAAGTATCTTGCTTCTCGCTTCAAACCAACAACAAGAAGTTAAAGTGGTTGCACCTTCTTGTGAAACATGCGGCGGTCCTCACTCATACACCGATTGTCCTTCTACTCAAGGAAATCCGGAAAACGTGTATGCAGCTTATGGTAATTATTCACCGGAAAATTACCAAGCTCGACCTCAAGGGGATCGAAATTTGCTGAGTTACCGATCAAACAACTACCTTTCACCCGGTTTTTCTCCTCAAAACCAAAACCCAGCCAACAACTACAATAGAAGCAACCAAATCCCACCAAGACCTTCTAATCCTTATCACCCACCCGCTCAACAAGCCCCACCCATTAACCCCGATGTTGAAGCCATCATGAGAACCCAAGGTGAGCAAATCAAGAATCTGCAGAGCCAAATTATCAATTTGAAAGGAGATATCACCAAGCAAGGGAATGAGATAAGATCCGAGCTTCGAGATAATATCCAATCCTCCTTCAGCAATCAAACAAATGATTTGAAGAATATGCTTGCTAGTTTCTTGCCCGCAGCTCAACCTTCTACTGCAAGTTCTCTACCTTCAAACACCCTCACCAATCCACGAGCAAATGTGAGTGCTATTACTACCCGTAGTGGAATTACCATTGTCGATCCACCTATCCCGCCCCCATCATCTACACCTCCTCCACCACCATTTATCCCTACTCCTCCTATACCTAATATTAGTGCACCATTACCGTCTCCGCCTCGTCATGACAACGTACCTAGGAAGGACCCTTCAACATCTCAACCTTTACCTACACCTTCACCTTCACCACCCAAACCCAATATCCTTTATCCTTCTCGCTTAGGCAAGACCAATGAGCTAACCAAGAATGACTTTCAAGTGCAAAGCTATGTGAAGATGCTCTCTCAAATGAACATCAACATGAGCCTTGTTGAAGCACTTGTCCACATGCCGAAATTTGTGAAAGCATTCAAGGAATTGCTTAACAAGAAGGAGAAGTTGATTGAGCTTGCCAACACACGCTTAAATGAAAACTGCTCTGCAGTTATTCTTAAAGAACTTCCGGAAAAGCTTGGAGATCTCGGTCGTTTTGTGTTGCCATGCATTTTCAACAAAACTGAAGAATTTACTGCCCTAGCTGATCTCGGGGCCATATTAATCTTATGCCTTTGAGTGTTTGGAAAACACTATCATTACCCGACCTCACTCCAACAAAGATGACTCTTGAACTTGCGAATCGCACTCTCGCTTACCCCGTTGGTATTGCCGAAGATGTGTTTATTAAAGTTGGCACATTTACTTTCCCGGTCGACTTTGTCGTTGTTGATTATGAAATGGACCCTCGTATTCCTTTAATACTTGGTCGGCCATTCTTGAGGACCGGATGAGCTCTAGTTGATGTTGCCGAAGGTGAGTTAATCTTAAGAGTCGGGAATGATGCACAAGTTTTCAAAATGGGGAAGCTTACAAGCAAATCCTTTGGACGAGAATCTGCGAATATGATCAATGTTCTTGATTATTTTGTCGTCTACAACAATCCGCTATTCGATTCATGCATTGATAATCCACTTTTTCAAGATGATGTGGATGATTCTCTCTCCAATTTGGAACCTTCTCCCATTTATGATTCTCCACCGATCTTCGATGCTTATGATGATGATTCTAGCTCAGATTCGGATGATTTTGATGATTGTACTTCCGAGTATCCCGACCTGCCCACATATGATGATTTTGATGAGGCCGATACTCTTTCGAGTGATTCTTCACATGATGAAGATCCTCCGCCATCACTTGATCCTACTTTGGACGATTATTCATTTGAGGAAGACTTCTCTACGTTTCTCAACACTTACTTCCCTCATGAGAGTGATGCTCCTCCTTTGGATTTTGAAGATTATCGTCTTGATCCTACTTTGGATTTGAGGAAAATTCTTTCAAAGGAGAAGAAACCGGTTGAAACCAATATCCGCAGCACATATGATTTAACACCTCTTTGTCCCCCTTCTGAGGACGAGGTTGTGCTTCTTCGCTGATATTCTTCACACTCTGCTGAGCCTGAGTGCTATTTTCCCCTAAAGGAAAAGGTGTTCGACCCCGGTATCGATATTCTGTAGCCATCTCAGTATCCACCTGATGAAATAAAAGGAAAAATCTTTGGAACTATTGAAGACATGCTTGCACCTCACCATACTTGCTCCTACCGTGCTCCATCGCTGCTTAAGGGAACCTTGCCTACTCTTCTTTGGCTTGCCTTGTTCGCCTTAAGCTTGTGCTATTTGATGGACGAAAACTATGTCTTTGATCCTGGTGGATATGTTTCATGCTTCTTCCTATGGTAATCAAGGTCGAGTCAGGCTCACGACTCGGTTAACAAAAATCAAGCGCTTCTTGGGAGGCAACCCATGTATCTATCTTTTCGCTTTCTTTATCCTAGTGTAGGGGAGACCCGTTGGTGCTGCTATTTTCTCTCCTCTCTTAATCAGGGATTCGAGCTCAATGATCCACTCTTGATGATTCTTGACGACCCGTGATTCCGTGTTCCATTTCCCCGGTTCTATCCTAAACTCTCTTTGATTCACTATTTTATATTTTCTCAATATTAAAATAGGAATCTCTTTAGTTGTCTCTTCCTTAGCGAGATTTAAACAAAGTGCACAATGTCCTAAGTGTAGGGGAGTTCACTCCCACATGCTTAAACATTGAGGACAATGTTTATGTTAAGTATAGGGGGACTTCTATCGAAGTTAAGTGGCTCTTTTCCTTGTATTTGTCCTCATTTTAACCGGAAAATCTATTTTTCGACACTTTTCGAAATTTTTGATCTATTTTGGCCTATTAGTTTTTACCTTTGTATAGTTATTTTCTTTCTTTGCTAGAATAAATCTTTAATAAAGTGATTTTAATTTTCAAACGTTGTGAATCTTTGGACTCAACCTGAGTTTACTTATCTAAGTTACTCTAGCTAGTATCCTTAACGTGTTTAAGTCAAGTTTTGCTAGGATTTTATATAGGGAGCTATAAAACGCGAAAGTCTTAACTCTCACGGGTTAAGAACAAGACTTTTCGCAAGTTCCTATAATTGATCCTAGAGAGTCGTTTATCAAGGGAACTTTAAAACGCAATTTATAAACTTGAAAAAGTCTAAGAATTTGCAAGATCCTATAGGCGACTCGAAAACCCAAAACTTTGATTTAATAGGCTAAGCATCCACGAGTCTCATTCCTTGAGATTTTAAACTATGGAGAACAAGAGATGATAGAGTCAATTATAATTTTGGTATTCTTTCGGGAATTTATGTGAGTTAATTATGAGCCTATTCTCCCATCGCTTGCTAATAAATTTATCTGCAATAAATAAGGTTGTACGATTTGAAAAGTTACTTAGCTTCTAGCCCAAGATGGTTTAAAAGTTGCTCGGTATGGATTAGAGTTCATAGCCAAGGCATAATTTATTGAAGCGGGATGCGAAGATTGGCGAGTCCAAAAAGGTCCTAACAAGACATGAGGGCTATATTTTGTTGCTAAAGATCCAAGTGATGTGAAGAATCATTTGTCGAAAATCAATATGAAGGATCGAGACACACGACGAAAAGCAAAAACTCCCAAAAAGTCATGGAGAAGTCTATCCGAAAAGGCCCTAACAAGGTATGAGGATAAATGAAGCCAAGTCCAAAAAGGAGGCGGATCGTTGTATATCAAAGTCCAAAATAAAGATTGGAGAAAAATGAAGAAGTCGTGGTCCAAGTATAAAGAATCTCTTAAAATTTCAAGTGAAGAAATTCCAATTATGAAGAGAAGACCATTATTTCATGAACGTCTCTCAAGGTTTGAAGTACGAAGTCGCTGCCAAATATCGGTCCGAGAAAGGTCTCAAATCGCGAAGCGAGTTATGCCAAGATATGAACTTTATGAGGTCCCGAGAAGCAGTTTTAAAAGATTTTGTCCTTTAGCTAACTATTGATTAAATCGTTCACTTTATTTTCGGCCTAAATAACTATCGAAATAAGTCAACAATGCATCCTTGTGATCATTCAAGACAACAATAAAATATAAGAGATACACCTAGGAATAAGGGAGTCTAAGTAAATAATTGGCCCACATGAGTTCGTGTTAGTTTGCTAACTTATAATAACAATGATCTCGTTTTTAAGCTTGGTTTGGAGAAAGTGAAAGCTTGAGGATGATGATTATTCATGACATTTCCAAAACCCAAGGTATGTTTTTGATTTCTTTATTTTCTTCCTTTGAATGTTTATAATTTTCTATCTCTTTAATAAAGGCCAACGTGGATTGATTATGATGAAAAGTGTAAACATGCTTTGTAACTAATGCATTGCATGAGGACATTGCAATGGTCAAGTGTAGGGGATTTGATAGGTGTGTAAACACCCATCCTTTTTACCACTTAATTACAATAATAACCGAGCCAAAACGTGTATTTTATGTCTTTTATGTCAGAATTATGCGTGGTTTGTGTTTTTGTTGTGATTTAGGACGAAATTGTGAAAAGTGGAGAAAACACGACATTCACGGGCTTTTATTGAAGAAAAAGATGAATGACGAAGTCAAGAAGTCAAGAGTGCAAAAAGAACGGAAGTCCAAGACCCATTCTGAAGATTTATCGAAGAAAAAGTCAAAAGACGGAAGTTTACTAAAAGCCGAAGAACTCAAGTCTTATATATTGAAGAATTAAAAGACGAGTTTAAAGAAATCCCGAGCCAAAAGTCATTAAAGTCCAAGATTAACAAAAGATTAAGAAGGGAAGGACTTAATGGTGCAATTAAGAAGAAATGAAGGAGGAGATGAAGCTTCCTAAGCACCCTTTAATCCTCCCCTATAAATAGTCATTAGCATTTCATTTTTAACTCTTGTTGGCTAGAGTGACACTAGTTCTTCCATCTTTATTTACTTGCACTTTAATTACCTTGTCTTGCACCTTATTTTTCCAAGTAAGTTACTTTTATTTTGATTGCACCTTTACTTTTCTTGTTTAAATCTCTCATTCTACCTTTCTTTCTTTGCTTGATCTTTATGTTTATATGCTTATTGTGTTGCTTATTTGATTAATGATTATGTTTTTATGCTTTTGATTGTTTTGGATCATTGATTTTTATAGCTTATTTGTGTTTATTTTCAAGTTTCTAAAGTTTTTATAAAAGTTATTTTTATATAAAAGTTTGTTTTTCGTAAACCTTTTTCTTTTCGTGTCTCAAAAGTCTTTAAATTTCAGCTTATTAGTTTTACTTATACTTGTTTTGATTAGGATTTTAGGTGTGTGCTTATTTGAGTTATAGCTTATTGGTTTAGCTTATTTTGTGTTCTTTTTACTATATTCCGACCACTAGTCGGAAAAGGGTTTCATATTCCGACCAGCATTCCTTTGCTTGGTCGGAAAAGGGTTTGAGTTATTCCGATCAGGGGAGTCTAGCACATCCCGATCAGGTTAAGTGACAGTTATTCCGATCAGGAGTCTATTCTTCATTCCGATCAGGAGGTAAGCACATTCCGATTTGGGGATTGTTGAGATTCCGATCAGGGTAAGTTGGTTATTCCGATCAGTCTAGTGACAGTATTCCGATTGGGAGACCAATCCTTATTCCGATCAGGGTTTGTGTACATTCCGATTGTACTGATCGAAATGTATTCCGATGGTGGGTTTATTTTTATATTTTGTCTTGTTTAAATTTTAAGTTCTCATTTTAATACTTTGTCAAATTTTAATTCTCGTCACGCTTTAACTTTAAGTCACTTAATTTCTCGTTATTTTACTTTTCAAAGTTTTAAATATTGCACCCTTTATTCTTAATTAGACTTAGATTTATTTTAACGCCATTTTACTTTTACGTCATTCTACTTTTACGTCAATTACATTTACGTCTTTGCACTTTTTAATATACTACAACGACACACTTTTGTTTCACCAAAGAACGACTGAGTCGCACATAGAACCTAGATCAATTCGATTAGACAACTAGAACGATAATTTTCTTACGGGCCAAAAGCTCTGTATCAACCGTGAATTTAATTTAGACGTGTCATGAACCGGACCAGAAACCCCATGAACCGGACCAACCAAACACCCCTTAACAGTGGCAAACCGGCTTGGCCAGTTGCCACTGCTCGAGTAACATCACCACCGGCTGCTGCCGGTGGTTCCCTCTCTCGGCTAGCCGCTGACCACAGTAGGTTCCCACCGGCTGTGTGCCGGTGGTTCCCCCTACTGCCTGTGGTTCCCCTTGCGTAACCCAAAACCGCCACCGACTGTGTGCTGGTGGTGGTGGCTGCTTGCTGCCGAGACCCCCAAACACCACAAGGAAACCCCGGCTCAAATCGGGGTCCCTTGTCCCTGCTGCCGACCGAGACCAACACCACCGAGACCAACACCACCGAGACACGAGGTCTCGGTTGGTGGTGCGAACCAAGACACGTCGAGAGCCATGGGGCTCTCGGTTGAGTGTCGGTCGAGCAAAGCAACCCAAAAACATCCCTTAATTTTACCCCCATGATTACATGACATGTTTTTAATTACTTGTTTATTTAATCTCATGTTCATGTGTTCATAATTAAATAAGAAGAATTAAAATAAAAGGGATAACGGATTACCGAATGTGTGTAACGAATAGAGGTTAATAACACAAACACGATGCTTGAATAAATCAACCAAGAATCAAATCAAACACCATTGAGGTGTTTGTTGTTGTTGGAAGCCAAAGGAGATAAACAAGGAGACTAGGGTTTTTGTTTTTCTTGAAAAACTCTGTGAATGAAAAGAATGTTTCTCCTTTTTGTTATCTTAGTAAAAATCAACATGGGCTTGGCCCTTGTCTCTTTGGTGCCATGACATGTAGGTCCCACAAGGGGAAAACCCGAAGTTTTTCTCGTGTTATAATTTACGTGTTCGTATGTTCGTGTTTTCGTGTTATATTATAATTAGTTGTTTGTGTTATATATAAATACTTGTATGTAACGATATTAATCGTATTATACTAATTAAGCACATAATTACGTGTTTGTGATTTTTACGTTCATGATTTCATGTTCGTGATTATAATTATTATTGTTAATAATTATTGTGTACTATCATGTACTTAATACTTATTGTGTAATAATACGTACATAACTTCTGTAATTATTAATCGTGACAGGTGTTCATGCTATAAAAGGAAAGTCGTTTACTAAGTGTACTATTCATGGTAAAAGCATGCGGGTTTTACATCATACCAACAACCTAGATGATGCTAAGCAAAAAGGGAAGCTTCAGAAAGAAAACACCGTGTATTCAAATCCTAGTGCACCAACAACCGCTAGAGTTCAACACACTCCTAATGGTAGTCAACCAAAACCTAGGATCCCTTCCCAGCAATCTAGGAAATGGGAACCATCCATGAGTACGCATGTACCGAACACTGCGACTGAACGATCAACAAAGCCTAGGTACACACAGACATTCGAAAATTCCAAATTCCCCGTATGCCCCACTTGTAAGAAGGGCATTCACAATAGAAACCATGATCATTGCATTCTACAATACCTCTATGAGGTTAAAACTCGTGCCTTTGCACAGAGAAAGAATGCAGAATCCCATAAGACAACGAGGAGATACAAACCTGTCGGAACGAAAAGCAATAACAACAAATTTGAAACGTGGATTAAAAAGGACATAGTTTCTCTCCAAAGAAGTCTTCCGTTGTGCAAGAGAAAACTACTCCTAGATCTAGTCTTCAGTGGAAACCAACGGGTAGGATCTTCAAGGAAATTTGTCTTACGTGGATTCCAATAGAGAAGAGTGATGAAACATGCGCCAGCAATAATGTCACTGTTCTATACGTTGAAAAGGAATTTGTTACTCCTAATACTAGTATTTGTGCAAACTCTTCCTCATTGATTGCAGGTACAACAGCGGATTCTAAACCCACTTCTTCCTCCAAGGGTTCCAATTCTGTACATACGATATCACCCTCTTCTGTTGTACAAAAGTCTATTTTGGATTATTTTCGAAAAACTTGAGAAAATACAAAAAATAAAATAAAACGTAAATATCCATAGAAAAACAAAATAAAAAATGAAAAAGCTTTCAAAATACCAAAAATATTATTCTCGACATGTCTTTCAGTATCGATAATATGGACACACATAGAAATGTCGCTCAATAACGACACGGGTGTGTACATAAAGCTCGAATGAAAGTTGTAAATATTTTTCAAAACATGTCATTTCTACTTTTAATAAAGGAAAATGTCTATTTTGGACAATTTATCCAACAACGGGTAGAGCAATCTATCTTGGGTTGAGCTTGTCACAAAACATTCAACGTTTTGAGCTCAACACTATGGCTTGTAATCACTTTCAAATTGCAACCCAAGTCTATATTCACGGGGGAGTGTACGATTTAGTGCGCTTACCCTCAGCAAAAGAAGAGAAATCTTCTTACACTTGAGTGGATTCGTCAAGACATTCAAAGTCTATGAACTCAAGTTTATGCTTTAGAAATACCATGTCACCAAAAAGAAATGGTTTTCAAAAAGCGTTGAAAACAATTTTTTCAAGAGTTTTTCAATGTTTATTCAAAATCTTAAAAAATTATGTGTTCAACAACTCCTATCCTCAAAAAGTGAAATGTGGATCACATCCTCACAATGACAATTCAATTGGATCAACTTTTGAGGGGGAGCTTTCCAACTTCATGCTTAAATAGACACATTTTCTCCCGAAGTTTTTCAAGACTATTTTTTTGCGATATATTTTAATCAAATTTGGTATCTCTAATATCAAACGATTTTATATATTAGAGATAGGGGAGAAAATGTGATTAAAATGTGATCTAATATATGAAACATATATTTAAGACTCAAGCACTTTAACTCTTACCCACATGTGCGAAACACTTTTGATTATCGATGCACATGTAAAGGGGGAGCATTTCTGAAACGACAAAACTAGCAAGGTGTTAAATGTTTTTCAAACACTTTGTTAGACTTTTCAAGTGGTTTTATGGTTACGATCTCATACCTATAACATCTTTAATTCACGACGTTATTGGTGTCAAAATGGTGGTTAGGTACAAGCCCTATGATCCAACAAGAACCGAATGGATCATTCCAGGGACAATCCAATAGATTATTAGAAGTCCTTAGGAAAGATGGAGTAGAATGTGAACGTAGCTGAATGTCGACTAAGTACTGAAGCTAGCACTAGAGCAATCACAACAAGGTGCTAGTAATGATGTGTTGGTAAGCATTGAAGGGGTTGAGGAATGAAAAAGAAATGTAAGGATAAAGGGTGAAAAGAAAGAAGCCCTCCATACAACTTAGGTAGAAACCGGGTCAACACATCATGAAGACAACACATCATGGACCCAGTGATGTAATGCACAACCCCTCCCCAGCTGACTCAGGCTTCTCTCAAAAGAAATTTGTTTTATTGTCACAGAGAACAATACGACTTCTATTGGCTTTCTCACTCCGAGTTAGTTGATATTGAATAGGTGGCATCTGCTAGAGCCTTCGACCACTAAAAGTGCACAAATCGAGTCTAGAGCCAAGAGATCAATCAAATCTCGTTAGGACACACGGAATGACGATAAAGAGAGTCCTACACTATATCCTTGCGATATTGCTAGTAAACTCAGAGTGATACTACTTAGTATTCACAATGATGAGTGGAAATCCTTCAAGTGTTAACATCAAACATCACTGTGGTAGGTCATGTGTAAGATTCATTATGAATTAAACATGTGCAAAACTAAAAAGCAACAGTGGTTTGATTCTTAATCGATTCAAACTCGTTTCAGGTTTCTACGCAATATCTTTATGGTCTTGCCAGAACATTCAGAGTGATATTCATTAATATTCATAGTGATGAATGGAAATCCTTCTAGCGTTAACCTCAAACAACGCTACGGTAGGTGACTTACGAGATTCTTTATGGATCAAGCTTGTGTCAATTGGAAAGCAACAATGGTAAGATTCTTTATGAATCAAACTTGTTCAATGAATTTAAATTGATGACTTTAATCAAGCGGATGTCAATCCAATTGATTCACTCTTTATGCTCGCAGTCTTGCTTTGAGACGGTCGAGTAAAGAGAACGACTAGTACAACCGTGAAACCCTGTCAAGGAAGTTCTTAATTGAATCTACCTAATCACAGGTACGATATTTGATATCGTCTAACGGTCTTCACCAAACGGAGGTAAAACACTACCAATTTAGGAAGAATGTCAAAGCCATTTAGTCCGTGTCCATGTTTTGTCTCAAGAAGGTGGCGTTACGGTGTACTAAGCAATGTCGAAGGTTCAAAACCACATACTCATGACCAAAGACATATTCAACAATCAAGAAAGCTAAAGACTTCTGCAACTCTGATGATCAAAATCTTCCTTAACTATTAATGTAGAGGAATGACCTCTCTTCAAAGGAGATTGTTAGCAAGCTTTCAAGATTGTGAATAGTGTGAGTATGTGGATGAAGACACAAGATCGCAGGCAAAGACAAGTAAAGGATGATTTGAAGATCTCAAGATTAAAAGACAAAGTCGAAAGACAACTACAAAGGCTCAAAGATCACAGCATTAAGGAACAAGGCTAATATTACACGTTCAAATATTATTACTATATTACAAAGTTGTTGCAGGTTGGAATAAGCTATTATAGCTTATTGATAAGCTGAACCCAATTTTACACTATCAGTGGCAACTAGCAGGGGAAAGGAGTTCCCACTGCTTTGACTATTTGACCAAGCTTATTTGAGAGTTCTGGTTTGATTCAATTGGAAACAAAGGCACCCTTGTGATCAGTGAATCACAAGGAGTCAATAGCAACAAGAAAATCACAAATTGGTTCACACAATAAGCCACAATAAGCCAAACAGTCACCAGATATGCACCAGATATGGAAATAAGCAGTTAAGCACTTAATAAGCAGATTTAGACTAAATAAGCCAACCAAACTTAACAAGATGCATACACAAGCTATATGAACTAAGAACAAACACAAAGCAACAAGAATCAAACACTGAATCAAAGTAATCAACAAGATCAAAGCACAAAATGTTTCTGATGAACAATGAACAATATGCAGACAAGTTTTGCTGATCTATTTGGCACTTGATCCAATTTCAAACCTCAAATCCTTCTTCCCTGATGTGATTAACTAAGATTTAGCACTTGTTAGCCCTAGACTAAGCTTAGATCTAGGTGTCCTCAAAATCCTAGCCAATTTTACCAAGTTTTTAACATTTTATAGCCAAATTATGAATCTATGTGATCAAACCCACAAAACCTGCAAACAGATGAACACTAGCACCTAAATAACAGATACCAACTCTTGCTTACACAAAACAATCACTTAGCAAACCACAAATCCAAAGTATGCAGTAGACCCAAACACTCCTTAATCTACCACTTAACAAAGAAACTTGTGATTTAAACTAATAACCTACTGATTTTAATGATCAAAAACACTTACTAGATAGCAACTAACACAATCAAACACAAAAATCACCAGCACAAACACAAATACTCAAAATCAAAGCACAAAATCCAAAACAGTCATAAACATGAAATTTTTAGGGGAATCTTAACAAGGGATTATACCTGCCTTCCACAACATCCTAGGAAGGCCAACAATGCTCCTTGGACCTTGTTCAACAACTAGAACAAGACCAAGGTACTTCAACAAAGATGATCAAAGCCTGCTGATGTTCAAAGCAGAACAAGGCTTTGATTATGATATGTCTTCAACACAAGCAACAAACAAACTCAACCAAAGGCTTAGAACCCTTCTCAGGCTTGGTGGCAACAAGCTTGAAGGAGCTCAAGGCTTATGGCTAAGGGTTAGTACACAATATTAAGCCAAATTCAGAAACAAGGACTTCAAGGCTTTTGAACCTTTAAAACCTTTCAAACCTAGACGTGCCTTAACCACAAGGTTAAGGAAGGTCTAATCAATCAAATGGAACTCAGAATTAGGCTACTCAAACACCAAACTTTTAATTAAATCAAAAAGAGATTTCAAAATTTCAGAAATTCAAATTTTATTTAAACTTAAAAAGGAATTACAAAGATAATAGCCTAAAACTGGAACAAAGGGACTCTCACATGTTGAGGTCTCCTTTTATAGGCAAATGCCTGGCTAAACACTATTCACAAACCCTAGAAGTGAAATTCCCTAAATGCCCTAAGTCCTTCTAGACGTTTTGATGGAATGAGCTGTTCAAATTCATCTTGGACGTTCATTTCAGCTTTGTTATGAAGCAAAGAGTCTAGGCTGTTGATTTGGCCACGTCATTTTACTTGGAGGAAAAGTTGTGTTTTCATTGGTTGAGAATGTTGAGTGTGGGGTCCAGGGAGTAGTGGGAGTGAGGGTTTTGTGTGTGGGATTAGTTTCTGCACATGCGAATCAAGTGTGGGTGTGGGTAATTTTGATTTACCCTTTGTTTTAAGTGAAGGTAAAACTGGGTTCATAAGGGTGAATAGTAAATGTTTTGATCCGAAATTGGGGGAATGGGATGTGTTTGGCGCATTTTCGTTTCAAATGTTTCAAATGCACAACTTTAGCCCTTCTTTTTCCTTTCTTTTGTCACTTGTGTTTAAAAGTCCATCAGCGCCCAAATATACTTGTAACAACTTTCACAACTTGACATTTTTTGCACAAAACTTTCCAAAAGGTGTATCAAGGGTTATTTTTGGAACTTTTGCATATTTGAAGGACTGATCTTGGACATTTTTGATCTTCAAAGGTCTTCAATGTATCTTTGGCTTGATGAGGGACCACAATTGACAATGTGAAATTGTTGAGGGACTAATCTTGCCATTTCTTTAAAGATGAGGGACCTTTTGTGTAATTTTGACAAACTTAAGGGACCAAACTTGTAATTATTAATATACAAGGGTTTTAAGTGTCATTTCTTCAATAATTGAGGATCAATCTTGTTTGTCTTCAAGTCTTCAAGGGTATTTGTTGAATTTTCCATGATTAGGGCCCGGCTCTTTGTACGACTTTGTTTCTCGTGTCCGTTTTTCCTTATAACTTGTGATCTTTTGTCTTTTTCACGATATCAATACCTAAAATACTCAAGTAAACAAACACAAGCATATATATGGTATTTTATGACATTTTTATGCATTTAAAGCCCGAAAAGAATGATGAGATCATGTATAAATGCCATCTCATCAACTACTATTACACGTTCAAGACTCAGTTATGGCGAGATTAGTAATCTCTACAAATCTCTAAATGACGAAGGGGAATGACCTCTCATTGGGGGAGATTGTTAGCCTCAAAATATTGAGTCAAACAAGAATGATCGGTCATAGGTTTATTATGTATCGTTTATTAGAATATTGTAATAGGTAGTATAATAGTCGTGATAATACGGGCTTGATGGCTAGCTTAAAAGGCCTCTTTCAAGGTACTAAGCATTTATTCAAGCCCGGGCCAAGCAATATAGTCCATAGAAAGCCCACATGTAGGCGGACTATATAAAGCCCTTCCTAGCATGTTAGGAGGGGTTATCCATTTCATTTTTCTTAATCTAATCCTCCCTAAGTTTTACACACTTCTCGCTACTTTCTCTCTCTAGAATTCATCTTTTTTCTTCCTTCTTATTATTTCATACAATCAACCATGGTAAAGTAAATTAATATAGGAACAACACTACCCGAGACCTTTGTTCACAGATCTTGAAGCCGAAAATAGATTAATCTTCACGGGTAGCATGCAATGAATATAGGCATAAACAGTTTTGTTTGGGTATTTATAGTTTGAATTGAGGAGAAAAAAGAAGCATTTGAAGAATACTTATTGTGGGGTTACAGATTTATGTTGATAAATTCATAAGGCTATATTATGCTTAGATCGTGACGAAGCTAAATAATCGAGTAAGAAGATTGGGGCGATAGACGATAAGATATCTTATTAGGGTTTCTTAAAATTAGGGTTATTATCATTCATATTATTATATAGCCAAAGTCATGGATGGATCAGGGTGGATTTTTTTCTATTTATTGCCCATGCCTTTGTATATTAGGCTTTTGAAGGGCTTATAACTTAAATATTAAATGAAGGATTACAAATAGTGTTGGTAAATTCATGAGATCTAGATGTGGTTGGGTGGCGTGTTGCTAGAAATCAAGAAATCTTAGTTGGAGTACAAGTCCAACTCGACCCATTTTATAGTATTTAGAATAGAATAAATGTAATCCTAGTTATAGCCTAATACAAATGGATTAACCTATATATATACCAAAGAGGGTAGGGCATTACATTGTACCGATTGAAGTTTTGAGTTACTCCATTAAAAGAAATGTGTGTTAGCCGACTATTACATATTCTTGCTTCCTGTGTGTGTCATGTTTCTTGTTTTTCTATTGTGTACAACCTCTGATTACCTTTAATTGGTATCAGATCCTTGTGGTGTCTTGTGAATGATTGTTAGCCACGACTTAAGGTCCCAATAAAGGAGTGTTCGACAATCATAGGAAGCCAATTAGGGTTGTTGATTCGTAGATCTGAAATTGTATGGTGTGAAGGATCTGGTTGTTGATAAGCCCTAAAAAGAAAAAAAGAGACGACTTAAAGAACCTGTGAAAACCATAAGGGTTATTTAAGTCAAATGTATCAGTTGGGCTTATCAATTGGGTCATCTGATTAGCGTACATAAACTAATTAAAAGTTTGTTATTGTTCTAAGTTCTAACATTGAGTTGGAAACACTTATATAACTGTTTATTTTCTCGTTAGTTAACGTGAAAATTGGGTAGGGCATTTCGGGAAACCGTTGAAAGTCTTACGCGTATTCAACACGAACAAAGAATTATTCTAAGCCGTGGATTAAAGGGCTGGATTGTTCTCCTTTTCAAACATATCCTTGATCAAGAAGAAGGTCTAGAATGGTGGTTGGAGAAATCTCACAATCACAGGTAAACGAAACAACGTTTACGTTTCAATGTCTGGTGTTAACGTCAATAATTTAAACCATATTTGGGATGCGTATGGAAATGATTCTTGGAATCCATGTATTTTGGGATGTGGTAGACCCGGTCTTAGATGATGCCAAGAAAAATAACATATTGAAAGGTTTGTTGTTTCAATTGATTTTAGAGGATTTGGTGTTGCAAATCGGGAATGTAAAAACCGGGAAGGAGATGTGGGAAGCGATAAAAACTCGAAATTTAAGGGCTGATCGAGCGAAAGAAGCAAGGCTTCAAACCCTGATTACGGAGTTTGAGAATTTGAAGATGTCAAATAATGTTACTATAGATGCTTATGTCGCGAAGTTGTCGGGTATTGCTTCTAAGTCAGCCACGCTTGAAGAAGTCATGTCGGAACACGAGCTGGTTAAAAAGTTTCTCACAAGCCTTCCTAAACATTTTCTCCATATCGTGGCAACCCTCAAGCAGGTTTTAGATCATAAAACAACGGGTTTGAGGATGTGGTTGGTCGATTGAAAGCGTATGAACAAAGAGTCAAAGAAGAATATAACACAAACGATTCTCAAGAGAAATTGCTTTTTTCTAGGATGGATTATTCCAATATGAATAGTGACTCAAACAGAGGGAGAGGGTGTGGTTCGAGCTCTCGAGGTCGAGGTCGTGGTCAAGGACGTGGTAGAGGCAAGTGATGAGATGGCATTTATACATGATCTCATCGTTCTTTTCGGGCTTTAAATGCATAAAAATGTCATAAAATACCACATATATGCTTGTGTTTGTTTACTTGTGTATTTTAGGTATGGATATCGTGAAAAAGGCAAAAGATCACAAGTTACAAGGAAAAACGGACACGAGAAACGAAGCCGTACAAAGAACCGGGCCCTAATCATGGAATTCTCAACAAATACCCTTGAAGACTTGAAGACAAACAAGATTGATCCTCATTTATTGAAGAAATGACACTTAAAACCCCTGTATATTAATAATTACAAGTTTGGTCCCTTAAGTTTGTCAAAATTACACAAAAGGTCCTTCAACTTTGAAGAAATGGCAAGAATAGTCCCTCAACAAATCAAAATTGCCAATAATGGTCCCTCATGAAGTCAAAGAAACAATGAAGACCTTTTAAGATCAATAATGTCCAAGATCAGCCCTTGAAATATCTCAAAATGGCAAAAATAACCCTTGAAATCCTTTTTCCAAAGTTTTGTGCCAAAACTGCCAATGTGTGAAACCTATTAACAAAGCACAACACGTTTTAGGGCTGAAATTCTTTATTTTCCAAAAATTCCAAAACACAAGGGCTAAACATGGGCAAAGGAAACATTTGAAACGAATTTGCGCCAAACACTTACTTTCCCCCGAAATCGGATCAAACTTACCACTATTCACCCTTCTTCACCTCCAGATTTTACATCACTTAAACTTGGGGTAAAAACCAATTCCCTTTGCACACACTTGATTCACATGTGCAGAAACCTATCCCACACCAAAAACCCTTAATCCCACTCACTATGGACCCCACCCCCAATTCCCGTTTAGCCAATCACATGACAACTTAACCTCCAAGTTATCTGACGTGTCCAAATCAACAGCCTAGGATCCTTGCTTCATTCCAAAGCTAAAATGAACAGCCTTGATCAACTTGGACAGCTCAAATGAAGAAAACGTCTAGAAGAACTTAAGGGCATTTAGGGAATTTCACATCTAGGGTTTGTGAATAGTGTTAGCCAGGCATTTGCCTATAAAAGGAGACCTCAACATGTGAGAGTCCCTTTGTTCCAGTTTTAGGCTATTAATCTTTGTAATTCCTTTTAAGCTTAATAAAATTTGAATTTCTGAAATTTGAATTCTCTTTTTGATTTTGTTAAAAGTTTGGTGTTTGAGTAGCCTAATTCTGAGTTCCATTTGATTGTTTAGACCTTCCCTTAACCTTGTGGTTAAGGCACGTCTAGGTTTGAAAGGTTTTCAAGGTTCAAAAGCCTTGAAGTCCTTGTTTCTGATTTTGGCTTATTTTTGTGTACTAACCCTTAGCCTTAAGCCTTGAGTTCTTTCAAGCTTGTTGACACCAAGCCTGAGAAGGATTCTAAGCCTTTGGTTGAGTTTGTTTGCTGCTTGTGTTGAAGATATCAAGTCCTTGAGGTTCTACTTTGAACCATCAACCAAGGCACTTTGCATCTCCTTGTTTGAAGTACCTTGGTCTTGTTCTAGTTGTTGAACAAGGTCCAAGGAGTATTGTTGGCCTTCCTAGGATGTTTTGGAAGGCAGGTATAAGCTCTTGTTAAGATTCCCCTAAAAATTTCAAGTTTATGCCTGTTTTGGATTTTGTGCTTTGATTTTGAGTATTTGTGTTTGTGCTGGTGATTTATGTGTTTGATTGTGTTAGTTGCTGCCTAGTAAGTGTTTTTGATCATTAAAATCAGTAGGTTATTAGAAGAAATCACAAGTTTCTTTGTTAAGTAGTAGATTAAGGAGTGTTTGGGTCTACTGCTTGAATTGGGATTGTGGTTTGTTAAGTGCTTGTGTGTTGTATGCAAGTATTGGTATCTGTTATTTGGGAGCATATGTTCATCTGTTTGCAGGTTTTGTGGTCTTGAACACATAGATTCATAGATTGGCTATAAAATCTTCATAACTTGGTAAAGTTGACTAGGATTTTGAGGACACCTAGATCTTAGCATAGGTTAAGGGTAACAAGTGCTAAATCATAGTTAATCACACCAGGGTAGAAGGATTTGAGGCTTGAAATTGGATCAAGTGTCAAGTATATCAGCAAACTGTTTCTGCATATTGTTCATTGTTCATCAGTAACTTCTAGTGCTTTGATCTTGTTTATTTGTTTGATTCAGTGTTTGATTCTTGTTGCTTTGTGTTTATTGTTAGTTTATAATGCTTGTGTATGCATCTGGTTAAGTTTGGTTGGCTTATCTTGCTGAAATCTGCTTATTAAGTGCTAAACTGCTTATTTGCATATCTGGAGCATATCTGTGGACTGTTTGGCTTATTTTGGCTTATTGTGTGGATCATTTTGTGATTTTATTGTTGCTATTGACTCCTTGTGGTTCACTGATCACAAGGTGCCTTTGTTTCCAATTGAATCAAACCAGAACTCTCAAATAAGCTTGGTCAATTTGTCAAAGTAGTGGGAACTCCTTTCCCCTGCTGGTTACCACTGCTAGTGCATTTTTGGTGTCAGCTTATCAATAAGCTATAATAGCTTATTTTAACCAGCAACAACTTTGTTTTTGTAATAGGTGCTCATATTTTGACCCATTTGTTCATACTGGAGCATTTGGGTGGTTGACTTTTAGGTTTGACTAGAAAACCAGCTCCTTTGACTTTTACATAAGCTCTTTTGTGCTTATTCTGGCTTATTGCTTGTGCTTATTGGATTTTTGTTGATTGATATTGCTTATTGAGTCCATTTGAAAGCTTTTGCAAGTTGAATCAGCTTCTGAGGTTCAGTATTTCTCAAAAACGACTATTTTGTCGTTTTGTGGATTTTTGCTTTTCTATTTTCTGGCTTATTAAGTGAGCTTATTGGAAATTTCTATTGACAGATCTCTTAAGCATCCTAAAAGAGGGTTGTGTGTCAAATTAGAGCTTATGGCATTAGCTTATGGCTTAATGGGCTGAAAAGCCCAATAAGAATAAGCTTTGTGTTCAATAAGCTGTGATAAGCATATTTTCAGCTTTTGGGCCTTTAGAGTTTTGTTCTTAGAATTAAATTTTAAGTCAGATAGGGCTTTTCCAAGTCAATTGGGCCAAGTTTGACTTTTTGGGCCCAAAAGCCCATTTGTGTTGACTGATTTTGGATTTGGCCCATTTGGGGGCCCATTAGGGGTATTTTGGTAATTTCACTTTCATTTTCTGATTATTTAGGTTAAAATAAACTAGTTTGCAAGTTTTTAGAATTTTTTATAATTTTTGGATTTTTAATATTATTTTATTATTATTTTTAAAATTTCACATTTTCCAACTTTTTACATTTTTCTTAGGTTTAATACATTAAAATAGGAATTTAGCAACTTTTAGAATAATTTTACCTCTTTTAGATTAACTTTTATAATTATTTTAAGTTTTAATAGTTTTTAATTCATTTTAAATAGTTTTTATTAGTTTTAAAATGTCTAAAATAGTTTTTAATCTTTTTAGGTCATTTTAGAGGTTTATCAATTGAAAAATCTTTATTTGGGCTTTTTGATAATTTATTTGATTTTTAGGGCTTTAATTAGCATTTAAAAATTGAATATTTAATTATCTAAAAGGTTTGAAAAAGTTTTGATCATTGGTAAACTCTTAGTTTATTATTTTTGATTTTTGGTAAATTTTTGGTAATTTTTAGAATTTATTTTTATTTTTGTGGTTTTTAAGGTTCTACGTTTTAACTTTCTAGTAGTGATTTTGTGCTAATTTTTATTTTTTCCGTCTTCGTCATTTTCTCTTCTAATCCCCTTCTAAACCAATCATTAATCACAAACATTTGGCAAGTTTTTCACACACATATACCTCCTTGGGAAACGAACTTGGAATCCATCTAGGGTCATTAGTGTTTACGTTTTCCTAAACGTACACTCATTACTTACCGCTTTTACGCCTTTTTCCTAAAGGGTGTAATTTACCACAATCATTTTGGCGCCACTGCCGGGGAGGTGTGTCGTGATTAATTTGCATTGTTGTTTTTAATATTAACCAAATAGTATTTGTATTAGTAGAACTCTACTAATACGTATTATCGGTTTTCTTGGTTTTTCTTGTACAAATATTATTAATATATTGTATTAAGTATCACAATAAATTTACAATATCTCCAAAAGTGTGAAAACACAACCTTAATTGGGATTTGATCTCCTAATTATTGTATTCGAATCTCAAACAAAAAGAAAAAGGCAAAAATAGATAAATACTTTCGTGAAGCTCGATTTTGAAAGATACAAACTATAAGGTAGGTATAAGGCGGGTATTATAAAATATACCCTAAGGAAAAAGGCTCTTAAGTGCTTCGCGCCGCCTTGTTTCCCCGCTTGCTTGTGAGTATTTTGAGATTGAAGGTTAATCGAGGGTTTTGCCGCCCAAAGTATTATTACGTATAATATATTTGCTTGGTTTCTTTGTGATTAAACCCTCTTGAACAATTTGGTTTTCACCAAAGTTCTAAAGTCATTCGAAGGCGTTCACTCCACGTGATCGTTTTCATTCCTTTGAGGCTTCTTTAATCAAGAGTTTGATTCGAGGAGAGATTTTGTAGATTGTTGTCTACGAAGATACACCAAAATCCAAAAAAATTAAATATCATCAAAAACACAAAAAAATTGGAAATTCTCAAAACACCCAAAAAGAATCTTATTTGCTCACCTCCCATTCTTCGTGAAGTTTATGATCACTCGTAATCAAGCAAAACGAGCTCGTAAACGACTTCAAAAGCAAGCCAATCAAGAGACATTGATTGTTGAAGAACCTCCAGTTGTTGAACCTATTGTAGAACAAGAAGTCGTCATGGCTAATCGTACTATGATGGAGTTGCTACAAGCACCCACCGAGGGTTTTGGAGAGGCTATTGTGATTCCCGCCATCCTTGCGGAGAATTTCGAAATTAAGACGGGTTTAATGTCGAGGTTGCAAGCAAATAAGTTCAGAGGTCATGAGAAAGACAACCCGCATTACCACATTAGGAATTTTAATCGTCTCACCGCCACTAGCAAATTTAAGGATGTTCCACATGACGCCATTAAGATGATGTTGTTTCCATACTCGTTGGATGGACCCGTAAAAATTTGGCTTGAGAAAGAACCGCCAAATTCGATTTTGACATGGGCCGATCTCGTTTCTAAGTTTGTGAACAAGTTTTTTCCACCATCCAAAACAACACACTTAAGAAATGAGATTTCACGATTTGTGCAAAGAAATAATGAAAGTTTTTCAATGGCATGGGAACGCTTTAAAGAAATGTTACATGAATGTCCACACCATGATTTTACGGAATTGCATCAAGTGGATACTTTTTATAATGGGCTTAATGATCATGAACGAGATTATTTGAATGCCGCCGCGGGTGGTAATTTTTTGTGCAAGACGACAAATGAGGCTTTACAAATCATTGAAAATAGATCTAAGGTTTATAACCCTCGTAACACACCGAGTGTTGCCAATATGGGTTCGTCATCTTCGTCACAATCGTCTCGTAGCATTAATGCCTTACATGATGAAGCTAATGAGGAAAATCGGTTTTTTGATAGATTTGATAATCTAATGTCCCATTGGAAGGCTCAAGAAGCTTCCAATTCCGCTTCGGTTAAAGCGGTTGCTAAGAGTTGTTTATCTTGTGGAGGAGCTCATGATCTTTCCGAGTGCATTACCGCGGATGGTAACACTTCGAGTGCTTATGTAGCAACGGGAACTTACAACCAAAACGGTCAAGGTTCCTGTCCAAATCAAGCTCCACCAAACCAAAATGTTAACAATTATCGAAACAACAACCAAGGTAATTACCAAGGCAATACACGCAATTACAACAAGGGGAATTATCAAAGTGGAAATGGACAAATTTCTAATCAAAATCAAAACCGTGATTTTCAAAACACTACACAAGGTTTTCAAAATGCTCACACTAAAAATTTGCAAGGAGAATTTTTGGATTATGCTAAAGCAAATGATGCTAAATTTGATAACATGCAACGTGAGATGATTAGCTTAAGATCCGAGTTGAAAAACGAGCTTAAAAATGAACTTGCTAATGAATTTAAAACTCATGCAAACAAAATGGAAGGAAATGTCCAGCGTCTTCAACAAAATCAACAAAAGATGGAATTAGGACAACATGAGATTAAGCAAGAGTTATTAAAAGCGGATGCTAGGCAATCAAAATTTGAGGACCGAATGGCTAAAATGTTTGAAGCAATCATGTGTAAACCCTCTTCCTCGGGTGGTCTTCCTAGTGATACCATTGCAAACCCGAAGGGAGAAATGAAGGTTATTACTACACGAAGTGGTAAAACTTTCAAGGAACCAATCTCTCGTCCAAGTACTTCTAAGGAGAAGGAAATCGAGAAAGAACCCGAGGTGATGGTCAAAAAGGAGCATATTACAATCCCACGAAGTACCGCTCATACCACACCTACGGTTGAACCAATACCAATTGTGGAACCCGAGTTTCCAAGGCCGTTGCCTAATGACCAACCCACACCACCTTTACCCTACCCTTCGAGACGAAACAAAGAGAAGTTGCAAGAACGTAACAAACAACAAATCGAGCTTTTTATAAAAATGTTTCAACAAGTGCATTTTGATGTGAGTTTAACCGACGCGTTGTTATATATGCCTCGTTTCGCTTCCACTTTTAAAAGTATGATGAGCGATAAGGAAAAGCTTTCAAAGCTTGCTAATTGTTCTTCGGTTTATCTTAACCGCATACCGGAAAAAGTTGGTGATCCCGGAAAGTTTCTCATTCCTTGTGACATACAAGATATGAAAAAATGCCTCGCCTTGGCCGATCTTGGTGCGAGCATTAATTTGATGCCATTTTCCATTTGGAAATCGCTTTCGCTTCCGGCTCTCATTCCTTCGAACATGTCCATCGAGATGGCCGATCATTCTACGATTATGGCATGTGGAGTAGCCGAAGATGTTTTCATGAAAGTGGGGAAGTTCTACTATCCTGTTGATTTTATAGTAGTTGACATCCCCGCGGATCCTCAAGTTCCTCTAATTTTAGGTCGATCATTTTTAGACACTTCGAGATCGCTTATCGATGTTCATGCGAGAACTATCACTTTGAGATTCAACGAAGAGGAACTTGTTATAAACGCTACTCAAAACTCGAAACCTTCTCATGTTTATGCAATCGCTACCATCAATCACATCGACATCGTTGATGTGGTTTGCGATGAGTTTTCACAAGAAGTGTTAGGTTTTTCCGATAGCTCGTCAAGTGGCAATCCCACTATTTTGGATCCAATTCTTGCTAATTCCACACCAAATCCCACTCCATTCCAAGGAGGCGATTTCACTTCAAATGAAATCGACAATGAAGATGAGGTGTTGATTAGTGATGATACTTCTATTCCACCATTTCTTTCGCCGATGGAAGTTATGAGTGTTGAACCAAAATCTTCAATCGAGGAACCACCTATCCTTGAATTGAAAGATCTTCCTTCTCACCTTGAATACGCATTCTTGGAAGGTGATGACAAGTTGCCGGTTATTATTGCAAAAGGTCTTGCTAATGATGAAAAAACCGAGCTCTTGAAAGTTCTTAAGGCTCATAAAGGGGCAATTGCGTGGAAAATATCCGACATTAAGGGTATTGACCCGAAATTTTGTACTCACAAGATTTTAATGGAGGAGGACTACAAACCCGCAATTCAAAGTCAAAGAAGGGTGAATCCCAAAATTCACGATGTCATTAAAAAGGAGGTCCTTAAACTCCTTGACGCGGGAATGATTTATCCTATATCCGATAGCCCATGGGTGAGCCCAATCCATTGTGTCCCTAAAAAGGGAGGAATGACCGTTGTGCCCAATGAAAACAGCGAGTTAATTCCCACTCGTGTTGTGACCGGTTGGAGGGTGTGTATTGACTACCGAAAGTTAAATGACGCCACTCGTAAAGACCACTTTCCTTTGCCCTTCATGGATCAAATGTTGGAGCGACTTGCGGGAAATGAATTCTATTGCTTTTTAGATGGTTTTTCCGGTTACTTTCAAATCCCTATCGACCCTCGTGATCAAGAGAAGACTACGTTTACGTGTCCTTATGGGACGTTCGCTTATCGTAGGATGCCTTTCGGACTTTGTAATGCACTCGGTACGTTTCAACGGTGTATGATGGCAATTTTTCACGATATGATCGAGAAGTCGATGGAAGTATTTATGGATGACTTCTCGGTGTTTGGTAATTCGTTCACGTCATGTTTATCTAATCTCGAACAAATGTTGAAACGTTGTGAAGAAACCAATCTTGTGCTTAATTGGGAAAAATGTCATTTTATGTGTAAACAAGGAATCGTCTTAGGACATAAGGTGTCGAAGGCGGGGATTGAGGTCGATAAAGCTAAGGTAGACGTCATCGCCAAGTTATCTCATCCCAAAACCGTTAAGGGAGTTAGGAGTTTCCTAGGCCACGCGGGCTTTTATCGTCGTTTCATCAAGGACTTCTCGAAAATCTCTCGTCCTATGACACACCTTCTCGAGAAGGATGCTCCTTTTAACTTCAATGAGGATTGTGTTAAAGCTTTTGAAACTCTCAAAAGGAAACTTACCGAAGCTCCCATTCTTGTTGCTCCTAATTGGGAATTACCCTTTAAAATCATGTGCGATGCAAGTGATTATGCTATAGGGGCCGTCTTAGGGCAACGTTATGACAAGCATTTTCGTCCTATCCACTATGCTAGTAAGACGATGACCGAGGCTCAATTAAAATACACCACAACAGAAAAGGAATTCCTTGCCGTGGTCTATGCTTTTGAGAAATTCCGACCTTATCTCGTCTTGACTAAAAGCATTGTGTATACCGACCATTCGGCTATCAAGTATCTCTTAGCTAAGCAAGATGCTAAGCCGAGATTGCTTCGTTGGATGCTCCTCCTCCAAGAATTTGATGTCACCGTGCTTGACAAAAAAGGAGCCGAGAATCTAGCGGCCGATCATCTCTCTCGTCTAGAAGATCCTCACAAAGATGTTTTCGAGAACAAGGAAATTACCGAAACATTTCCTCTTGAGACTCTCAGTGTAGTGAATTCTAAAGACACCACCCCATGGTTTGCCGACATTGCAAATTACCATGCGGGCAATTTCATAATCAAGGGTATGACGACACAACAAAAACGAAAATTCTTTCGTGACGTCAAGTTCTATTTTTGGGACGACCCTTATCTATTTCGGATTTGTGCGGATCAACTCGTTCGACGTTGTGTGTTTGGTGCCGAAGCTTCTAATATCCTTAGAGCTTGTCACGAGGGACCCACGGGTGGTCACCACGGTGCTAATCTCACGGCTAAGAAAGTGTTCGATGCCGGTTTCTTTTGGCCTTCTATCTATCGTGATGCACGCGCACTTGTGAAGTCGTGTGATTCGTGCCAACGTCAAGGAAAATCGTCTCAACGTGATGAAATGCCGCAAAACATAATTCAAGTATGTGAGATTTTCGACATATGGGGAATAGACTTTATGGGCCCGTTCCCATCGTCTCATGGCAACAAATATATCCTCGTCGCGGTGGACTACCTTTCTAAGTGGGTGGAAGCTAAGGCTTTGCCTACTAATGATGCTCGTGTGGTAGTGAAGTTTTTGAAACAACTATTCTCTCGGTTCGGAACCCCTCGAGCTATTATAAGCGATCGTGGAACCCATTTTTGTAATGACCAATTCGAAAAGGTTCTAAAGAAATATGGAGTTACTCATCTTCTTTCTACGGCTTATCACCCGCAAACGAGTGGGCAAGTCGAGGTTTCGAACCGAGCTTTGAAGAGGATTTTAGAGAGGTCAATTGGAGAAAACCGTGCTTCATGGTCCGACAAACTCGATGACGCTTTATGGGCCTTTAGGACCGCTTATAAGACACCTATCGGTTGCACTCCTTATAAGTTAGTCTATGGGAAGAATTGTCATTTGCCCATTGAATTGGAGCATAAGGCATATTGGGCCCTTAAGCATGCTAATTTTGACTTGAAGACCGCGGGAGATCACCAGAAAATACAATTGAATGAATTGGATGAATTAAGAGATAATGCTTATGAAAATTCATTAATTTTTAAAGAAAAGACTAAAAAGTTTCATGATTCAAAGATTAAAAACCGGGTTTTTAACGTTGGTGATCAAGTGTTGCTTTTTAACTCTCGTCTTAAGATATTTTCCGGGAAATTGAAATCTCGTTGGTCGGGTCCGTTCACCATTACACAAGTGTTTCCATATGGGACCATTGAGCTAGCTCAAGATGATGGTCCTAATTTCAAGGTGAATGGACATAGGCTTAAGCACTACTTTGGTGGGGAAATTCCTTCAATGGTTGCCCTCGACCAAGTCACCTTCCCCAATGATAATTAGCATTGAGGGGATCGAGTCGAGCTCATGACTCGGTAATCAAAAACGAGGTGCCTCGTGGGGGAGATCCCATGCTTATCTTTTATGCTCACTATTCACTAATAGGGGGACTTGTACCCTTTCAACTCGTTGTCTCGTGGTTGTTTGTGATTGTGTTATCTAGATCATCATCATCTACGATTGAAGACTCTCATGTTCGTTTACGTGAGCCTCCATCGTTCGTTTGAAGAAGTTTTTCACGAATCCATGACATATCCTTTATTGTTCTAACAATTATCTTTTAGCATACTTAATAAACGGCTTTAGATATATTGTTGATCACCCTTTCCATGCTAGATCCTAAGCATTCGACTCTTCGTCTCTAGTATGGGGGTGCTCCACCTTTAGACTCGAAACATTGAGGACAATGTTTACTTTTAGTATGGGGGGGTGAATAGGTACTTGCTTTGCTACGCCCTCACGCTTTCCAACTTTCAATGTTTTGTTTTGCTAATAAGGCTAAAAATGGCCAAATTTTAAAATTTTTTCTTAATTTTCATAAGTGTTTTTTAAGACACGAATGTATATTTTTCGATGGGTAGAATAAGAGTTAATTTTTGACTTGATGGGCATTTGGAGCCATTTACATTCCTTAACCCGCTCAATTCAAGTTTTGCTAGACTTTTATATAGGGAGCTTTAAAACGCGAAAGTCTTAATTCATACGGGTTAAGAACAAGAACTTTTCGCAAGTTCCTATAATTGATTCTAGAAAGTCACTTATCAAGGGAACTATAAAACGCATTCTCTAAACTTGAAAAAGTCCAAGAAAGTGCAAGATCCTATAGGTGGCTTGAAAACCCAAAACTTTGATTTGATATAGTCTCAATGAAAGCTAATCCAAATTTGGCTTAATTTTGACTTGCATGGCTAAGTATTCACGAGTCTCTTTAATTAGAGGTCTTTATATAGTGAAGAACGAGAAATGATAGAGTTAGACATGTGATCATGCTAAACGTAGAACATGAAAGTGTTCTTTCAAAAACTCATATGTTTTTAATTGTGGCTTTTTCTTCCCATAAGATCAATGCATTAGGAATAAATCATAATTGCAATAAGTAAGGTCGTACGATTTAAAAGGTTACTTAGCCTCTAGCGCAAGAACGTTTAAAAGTTGCTCGGGGTTGAATAGAGTTCATAGCCAAGGCATAACTTATTGAAGCGGGACGCGAAGATTGGCGATTATCCAAAAAGGCCCTAACAAGGCATGAGGAGCTCTATTTTTGCTAAAGATCCAAAGATGATGTGAAGTATCATTATTCCTAAAGCAATATGAAGGATCGAGACACACGACGAGAAGCAATTACTCCCCTAAAGATCATGGAGAAAGTCTATCCAAAAAGACCCTAACAAGGAATGAGGATAAATATATCCAAGTCCGAAAAGGAGGCGGATCGTTGTATATCAAAATCCAAAGTAAAGATTGAAGAAAAATGATGAAGTCGTGGTCCAATATGAAGAATCTCTCAAAAACGTCAAGTGAAGAAATTCCAAATATATGAAGAGAAGACCATAATTTCAAGAACGTCTTCCCAAGATTTGAAGTATGAAGTACATGCCAAATATCGGTCCGAGAAAGGTCTCAAATCGTGAAACGAGTTATGCCAAGATATGAACTTAAGGAGATACACGAGAAGCCGTTTTAAAAGATTTTGTCCTTCGGCTAACTATTGATCAAATCGTGCTACTTTGCTTTCGGACTAATAACTACTCAAATAAGTCAATATGAATCACTTGTGATCCATGACAAATAGATAAAAAATGCTAGTAACCCATTTCCTTGTATAATAACTAGGATTGCGGGGAGAAAAAGTATTACACAATTTGGACGTATGAGTAGTGTTAGCATTGTGACTTGTACCAACAATGATCTCGTTTTTACACTTAGCATGGAATGTATGACAATCAAGGATGACAAAGTTTACTCTAAGGAACATTTACTTGTTTCTATTCTTTGACCCTAAAAGTCACTTTTTGTGATGAAAATCATACATTATGTCTTTACACATCATCGTAGTATGTTGCAAGTCTTTTAATCTTCAATAAAGGTTAATAAAATTGAACTTTGGTGATGCTTAGATACTTTATTCTAGCATTACGTGAGGGCACGGCAATGGCTTAGTATGGGGGAGTGATGAGATGGCATTTATACATGATCTCATCGTTCTTTTCGGGCTTTAAATGCATAAAAATGTCATAAAATACCATATATATATGCTTGTGTTTGTTTACTTGTGTATTTTAGGTATGGATATCGTGAAAAGGCAAAAGATCACAAGTTACAAGGAAAAACGGACACGAGAAACGAAGCCGTACAAAGAACCGGGCCCTAATCATGGAATTCTCAACAAATACCCTTGAAGACTTGAAGACAAACAAGATTGATCCTCATTTATTGAAGAAATTACACTTAAAACCCTTGTATATTAATAATTACAAGTTTGGTCCCTTAAGTTTGTCAAAATTACACAAAAGGTCCTTCAACTTTGAAGAAATGGCAAGAATAGTCCCTCAACAAATCAAAATTGCCAATAATGGTCCCTCATGAAGTCAAAGAAACAATGAAGACCTTTGAAGATCAAGAATGTCCAAGATCAGCCCTTGAAATATCTCAAAATGGCAAAAATAACCCTTGAAATCCTTTTTCCAAAGTTTTGTGCCAAAACTGCCAATGTGTGAAACCTATTAACAAAGCACAACACGTTTTAGGGCTGAAATTCTTTATTTGCCAAAAATTCCAAAACACAAGGGCTAAACATGGGCAAAGGAAACATTTGAAACGAATTTGCGCCAAACACTTACTTTCCCCCAAAATCGGATCAAACTTACCACTATTCACCATTCTTCACCTCCAGATTTTACATCACTTAAACTTGGGGTAAAAACCAATTCCCTTTGCACACACTTGATTCACATGTGCAGAAACCTATCCCACACCAAAAACCCTTAATCCCACTCACTATGGACCCCACCCCCAATTCCCGTTTAGCCAATCACATGACAACTTAACCTCCAAGTTATCTGACGTGTCCAAATCAACAGCCTAGGATCCTTGCTTCATTCCAAAGCTAAAATGAACAGCCTTGATCAACTTGGACAGCTCAAATGAAGAAAACGTCTAGAAGAACTTAAGGGCATTTAGGGAATTTCACATCTAGGGTTTGTGAATAGTGTTAGCCAGTCATTTGCCTATAAAAAGAGACCTCAACATGTGAGAGTCCCTTTATTCCAGTTTTAGGCTATTAATCTTTGTAATTCCTTTTTAAGCTTAATAAAATTTGAATTTCTGAAATTTGAATTCTCTTTTTGATTTTTTTAAAAGTTTGGTGTTTGAGTAGCCTAATTCTGAGTTCCATTTGATTGTTTAGACCTTCCTTAACCTTGTGGTTAAGGCACGTCTAGGTTTGAAAGGTTTTCAAGGTTCAAAAGCCTTGAAGTCCTTGTTTCTGATTTTGGCTTATTTTTGTGTACTAACCCTTAGCCTTAAGCCTTGAGTTCTTTCAAGCTTGTTGACACCAAGCCTGAGAAGGATTCTAAGCCTTTGGTTGAGTTTGTTTGCTGCTTGTGTTGAAGATATCAAGTCCTTGAGGTTCTACTTTGAACCATCAACCAAGGCACTTTGCATCTCCTTGTTTGAAGTACCTTGGTCTTGTTCTAGTTGTTGAACAAGGTCCAAGGAGCATTGCTGGCCTTCCTAGGATGTTTTGGAAGGCAGGTATAAGCTCTTGTTAAGATTCCCCTAAAAATTTCAAGTTTATGCCTGTTTTGGATTTTGTGCTTTGATTTTGATTATTTGTGTTTGTGCTGGTGATTTATGTGTTTGATTATGTTAGTTGCTGCCTAGTAAGTGTTTTTGATCATTAAAATCAGTAGGTTATTAGAAGAAATCACAAGTTTCTTTGTTAAGTAGTAGATTAAGGAGTGTTTGGGTCTACTGCTTGAATTGGGATTGTGGTTTGTTAAGTGCTTGTGTGTTGTATGCAAGTATTGGTATCTGTTATTTGGGAGCATATGTTCATCTGTTTGCAGGTTTTGTGGTCTTGAACACATAGATTCATAGATTGGCTATAAAATCTTCATAACTTGGTAAAATTGACTAGGATTTTGAGGACACCTAGATCTTAGCATAGGTTAAGGGTAACAAGTGCTAAATCATAGTTAATCACACCAGGGTAGAAGGATTTGAGGCTTGAAATTGGATCAAGTGTCAAGTATATCAGCAAACTGTTTCTGCATATTGTTCATTGTTCATCAGTAACTTCTAGTGCTTTGATCTTGTTGATTTGTTTGATTCAGTGTTTGATTCTTGTTGATTTGTGTTTATTGTTAGTTTATAATGCTTGTGTATGCATCTGGTTAAGTTTGGTTGGCTTATCTTGCCGAAATCTGCTTATTAAGTGCTAAACTACTTATTTGCATATCTGGAGCATATCTGTGGACTGTTTGGCTTATTGTGGCTTATTGTGTGGATCATTTTGTGATTTTATTGTTGCTATTGACTCCTTGTGGTTCACTGATCACAAGGGTGCCTTTGTTTCCAATTGAATCAAACCAGAACTCTCAAATAAGCTTGGTCAATTTGTCAAAGCAGTGGGAACTCCTTTCCCCTGCTGGTTACCACTGCTAGTGCATTTTTGGTGTCAGCTTATCAATAAGCTATAATAGCTTATTTTAACCAGCAACAACTTTGTTTTTGTAATAGGTGCTCATATTTTGACCCATTTGTTCATACTGGAGCATTTGGGTGGTTGACTTTTAGGTTTGACTAGAAAACCATCTCCTTTGACTTTTACATAAGCTCTTTTGTGCTTATTCTGGCTTATTGCTTGTGCTTATTGGATTTTTGTTGATTGATATTGCTTATTGAGTCCATTTGAAAGCTTTTGCAAGTTGAATCAGCTTCTGAGGTTCAGTATTTCTCAAAAACGACTATTTTGTCATTTTGTGGATTTTTGCTTTTCTATTTTCTGGCTTATTAAGTGAGCTTATTGGAAATTTCTTTTGACAGATCTCTTAAGCATCCTAAAAGAGGGTTGTGTGTCAAATTAGAGCTTATGGCATTAGCTTATGGCTTAATGGGCTGAAAAGCCCAATAAGAATAAGCTTTGTGTTCAATAAGCTGTGATAAGCACATTTTCAGCTTTTGGGCCTTTAGAGTTTTGTTCTTAGAATTAAATTTTAAGTCAGATAGGGCTTTTCCAAGTCAATAGGGCCAAGTTTGACTTTTTGGGCCCAAAAGCCCATTTGTGTTGACTGATTTTGGATTTGGCCCATTTGGGGGCCCATTAGGGGTATTTTGGTAATTTCACTTTCATTTTCTGATTATTTAGGTTAAAATAAACTAGTTTGCAAGTTTTTAGAATTTTTTATAATTTTTGGATTTTTAATATTATTTTATTATTATTTTATTATTATTTTTAAAATTTCACATTTTCCAACTGTTTACATTTTTCTTAGGTTTAATACATTAAAATAGGAATTTAGCAACTTTTAGAATAATTTTATCTCTTTTAGATTAATTTTTATAATTATTTTAAGTTTTAATAGTTTTTAATTCATTTTAAATAGTTTTTATTAGTTTTAAAATTTCTAAAAATAGTTTTTAATCTTTTTAGGTCATTTTAGAGGTTTATCAATTGAAAAATATTTATTTGGGCTTTTTGATAATTTATTTGATTTTTAGGGCTTTAATTAGCATTTAAAAATTGAATATTTAATTATCTAAAAGGTTTGAAAAAGTTTTGATCATTGGTAAACTCTTAGTTTATTATTTTTGATTTTTGGTGAATTTTTTGTAATTTTTAGAATTTATTTTTATTTTTGTGGTTTTTAAGGTTCTACGTTTTAACTTTCTAGTAGTGATTTTGTGTTAATTTTTATTTTTTACGTCTTCGTCATTTTCTCTTCTAATCCCCTTCTAAACCAATCATTAATCACAAACATTTGGCAAGTTTTTCACACACATATACCTCCTTGGGAAACGAACTTGGAATCCATCTAGGGTCATTAGTGTTTACGTTTTCCTAAACGTACACTCAATACTTACCGCTTTTACGCCTTTTTCCTAAAGGGTGTAATTTACCACAATCAGCAATAATCAAAACCAAGGCCAACGGGACTCCTGGAAAATCGTGAAGATAATAAGCAAAAAAGTAAGCAACGGGAGCAACGTGACCCCTCTCATATAAAGTATTACCGTTGTGACAAGTTCGGACACTTTGTATCAAGATGCCTAGATCAAAAACGTGACTATGAGGAAAACCTTAATGAGACACGTGAGGGCGATGCGAATCATGAGAAAGACACATTTTTTTATGATGAACCATATTTTTAAGAAACAATTTTCAAGAATGAAGAAAAGTACACTCCACTGAAGATCGAGTCAAATACTGATGGAGACGACGCATGGTACTTTTACAGTGGTGCAATTAATCACATGATAGGTAATTACTCTTACTTTTCTAAATTAAATGAAAATATTACTGGACGTGTTAGGTTCGGAGATGGTTCGTGTCTAAGAATAAAAGGAAAAGGCTCTATTTTGTTCCAAGGGAAAAATGGAAAACAAAAGTTGTTAAAAGATATTTATTACATTCTCGCACGTCGTAGTAATGTAATAAGTCTTGGACAATCTAACATATCTTATTTTGATATTCATATACAAGGTGATTTCTCAACCATGCGTGATAGTTGTGGTCGTTTGCTATCTAAGGTCTCGCGAAGCGCATATCGTCTCTACAAGACTCAACAAAAAGGTTGGAAAGCTTTATTTTTGCAAGCTAACATTGATGAAGAGTCGTGGTTGTGGCGCGTACAACTTGGAAGTATATATTTTGTGCAGTGAATTTGATGCACAAGTTAGCTAAAGGGGCACCGATAATTAAGCATCAAGGTCAAGTATTTGAATCTTGCATTGTTGGAATGTAAACGAAGAATTCATTCTCAAATAAGGCAAAATATAGAGCTTCAAGAATACTTGAGATGGTTCATGGATATATATGCGGACCGATAATTCTTTCCACTCAAACAAGTAACTCTTATATCTTAGTTCTTATCAATGATTTTTCTAGGTACATGTGGTTGGTGTAATCAAAAGATTCAAGAAGTCGATTAAAAAAAGAACAGTTAAAAAGATCATAATATTCCATACATGTAGAGGTGGTGATTTTACATCACATGACTTGAATCGGTTTTGTGACCAAGAAGGGATAACACGAATGTTGACAACTCCTTATGCACCTCAGCAAAATGAAATTATGGAACGAAGAAATCAAACTCTACTCGAGAGACTAGGTGTATTTTGAAGGAAAGAGGCGTACTAAATCATTTTTGGGGTGAAGCGGTTCGACATGCAACATACATTATAGATCAAACACCTACGCGAGCGTTGGTAGAGTTACACCATACGAAAAGTTTGATAGGGAGAAACTGAACCTTAAAGACTTAAATGTATTTTGATGTGTTGCATATGATAGGATTGTCTCTAAGAATTTCAGAAAACTCGATGATAGGTCGAAACCGTTGGTATATCTTGGCAAGGAACCTAGTTCATGAGGTTTTCGGCTTTACAATCCACCCAAAAATAAGATCATAATCAGAGCCTATCTGATTTGTGATGAGAAGAGAGCTTGGAATTAGAACATGAAATCTGATGAAGAAAAGAAATCATGAAAAGGACTAGGTACTTTTATTGTTACATGGGGCGAACTACAAGAAACTGATAATTATCAGTTTGTAAACGACGATGCAAGCACTGAAGGTCATCTACAGCCCACATTAAGCCATGAAAACAACCCACATCATGTGTTCAACAGTCCAACTAGTGTTCACAATTCAGAAGATGATGAGGAGGAATATGAAAGTGATACACCTATCCAGGTTTGGCGTTCAACCTGCAACAAAGTTTTACTAACGAAGTTGGTAGATTATCAACTTAATATTCATGAATTAATCTTAACACTTGATGAGGAACCAAGGAATTATAATGAAGCCAAGTTGAATCCAAAATGGCTTAAAGCATTGAAAACCAAGCTTGAATAAATTGTAACTAGTACAAAAACTATATCCGTCACACTCAAAAAGAGTGACCGTATGCCTACAGTCACACGCATTTTTTTAGCCAATGTCACCAAAGGTCCCGCGACCGTAGGTGCCTTTAGGTCACAAATTCGTCTTAGTGGCCATAACCATAAAAAAGAGTGACCAATACTCGAAAATGTGTGACAAACTAGGTACAATATTTGGTGGTTTAGTGAATATGTGTGACGGTGAACACTTTACAGTTACACGAGTTTTATTAAAGAATGACTATTGTTTATCCTTTTGTCACATGAATATATAATATGAGTGACATTTACTATGTTATTAGTGTATTTTGTGTGAATATATGCATCTAATGGTCACATGAATTGTATGTTTGTGTGACCTTTTATGATATGTAGTCACACAAATCATGTTAATGGTAGTAAGTTAGTCACATACAATTAACCAAAGAGCGACCAATAGTAGTAATAAGTGTGATTGTATGCTTTGTAAAGTCAAGAAAATTATATTTTATGTGACTATATACATCTAATAGTCACATGAAATGTATGTTTGTGTGACCTTTTATGATATGTAGTCACACAAATCATGTTAATGGTAGTGATTTTGTCACATATAATTACCAAAGAGTGACCACCAGTAGTAATAAATGTGATTGTATGCTTTGTAAAGTCAAGTAAATTGTATTTTGTGTGACTATATGCATCCAATAGTCACACGATTTGTATGTTGGTGTGACATTTTGTGATATTTAGTCACACAAATGATGTTAAGGGTAGTGATTTTGTCACATACAATTAACCAAAGAGTGACCAAAAATAGTAATAAGTGTGATTGTATGCTTTGTAAAGTCAAGTAAACTGTATTTTATGTGACTATATGCATCCAACAGTCACATGAATTGTATGTTGGTGTGACGTTTTGTGATATTTAGTCACACAAAAAATTAAGCAAACAGTGACCAAAAGTGCTAATAAGGAAGTACGGGGAATCAAACCCCGTGCCTCTCGCATGCAATACGAGCGCTCTACCATAAGAGCTACACTTCTATTTCTAATGAGTATAGTTAACTACGTAGGGGACAAAAGAAAGACCAGCAAAACCTTCAAGCTTACCAATTCTAGCTTCCTAAGCCGCTTTGGAGATCTAGCCAAACAACATCTGTTTGAACTTAAGTTCCCGAAGATTATCACAAATTATAAAACAAAAGAACAAATTCGAAGTTGTATTATTGCAAAAAGCTACAAAATTCACACGTTTTATCAAATTTGATACAAACAAACCTCCTAGTAACATGAGATTGCTGCAATGGCAGGTATACTGCAGCTGATGTCAAGCCTGATATCATAGATAATTTTGTTATTTAGCTCAACGCATTGAAGTCTCTGTAGGTCCACGATTTCTTATGATTGTACAAGTGTTGTAATGATATAAAGAGAGGGAGAGAGATGAAGAACTAGAGAGAGAAAGTTCGAGAGAGAAAGGAAGAGAATGAGAGAAAGGAAGAATGATTAAGTGAAATGGGAATGAACAACTACCCTTCCTAACATGCTAGGAAGGGTATATATAGCCCACCCTACATGTGGGCTTTATGGGTTTTACTTACATAACTAGATCACGAGCCCAATCTACGTATTTATCGTTGGAGTGATCGATCATTTCTAAATACATAAAAACTTATTTCCAACAATATCCCCCTAAGGGAGGTCACTCTAAGTTACAATATCCTAAGTAGTCTATAGCTCGTGATCTATGCTAACAATGATGTGACCGAGACTTTCTCTGAAAAAACGTATTTCCAACAATCTCCCCTAAGGGAGGTCACACCATTTTACAAAATATTAAACCTAGCATACTATGCTTGAGTCTTCGATCTTGTTCTTGTGAATATGCTGATGAGATCTTTGACTTTAGTCTTGAGCATGTTTCCTTGCCTTGACCTTGTGCATTCATTACTTGTGATATTTGCCTCCTCGTGACTTCTTGTTTCACATACTTATACCTTTATAAATTCTTGAAAGCTTCAGAGTTTGATACAACGGAAGACTTGACTTTTAGGCTTTCTTGAATTTGTTGAAGTATTAAGTGCAGAAAGTATAAGCATGTGTTGACGACTTCTTCTAGATTTTACACCGCAATGCCACCTTCTTGTTACGCTGCATAAAACAGTTAGCAACAAAACATATGCACGGATGAAATGGCCTTGAACATTTCATTATAATTCGGTAGCATTTTACCTCCGGTCGGTGAAGACCGTTGGACGATATTAAATATCGTACTTGTGGCAGGTAGTTTCTATTAAGAACCTCCTTAACAAGATTTCGCGGGTAAACCCGTTCTCTTTACTCGACCGTCCAAAGCTGACTATGAACATAAAGAGTGAATCATTTGGATAATGTTATCCGCATGCTTTAAAGCCGTCAATTCATGTTCCTGGAACAAGTGAAATTCAATTAAGAATCGCACCATCGTTGCTTTCTAGTTGTCACGAGCTTGATTCAAACTGAATCTTGCTAGTTATCTACCAAGTGTTGTTTGATGTTAACACTAGAAGGATTTCCACTCATCACTGTAAACACTAAAGAGTGTCACTCTGAGTGTTCTGGCAAGATCACTAAGATATTACGCAGAGGCCTCGAACGTGTTTAAATTCAATTAAGAATTAAACAACTGTTGCTTTCCAGTTATCACAAGCTTGATTCATAAAGAATCGCACAAGTCACCTACCATGAGATTTTTGATATTCGCTCAAGAAGGATTTCCATCTTCATTGTAAATACTTTCGTATTACTCGGATGTTCAGGCAAGATCATAAAGATTTTACGTAGGACTCTTAAGATATTTCTTACTTTTCAAAATGTGTGAAGAAGCAAGGAATTATGAAAGTGTGTCCTAATGAAACTTTTAATAATCTCAAATGGCTCTAGACTCGATCGTGCATTTTGGATTTTAGTGATCGGAGGCTGGAGAAGAGTGCCACCATTTCAATACCAATTTATTCGGAGTGAATAAATCAATAGATAATGCGTTGTCTCAGTGTGATTAAAACAAATATCTTTTGAGAGATATCTGAGTTAGCTGGGATGGGTTGTGCATTGCATCACTAGGTCTATGATGTCTTATCTTCAATATCAAGCATCATTTAAAAATGAGACCAATAGCATATGTATTGACCCGGTTTCTGCCTAAGTTTTAAGGAAGGCTACTCACCCTTTATCTTTACAATTCTTTTTCATTCTTCAACCCCTTCAATGCTTACCAATACGTCATAACTAGCACCTTGTTGTGATTGTTACAGTGCTAACTTAAGTACTTGGTTGGCATTTAGCTACGTTCACAATCTTTCTCCTTCTTTCCTAAGGACTACTATTTCTAGCTATGGAATGTCTTTGGGAAGATTCCTTCGGTTCTAGAAGAATCATTGGACTTTAACATATCCTACCATCCTTATGTCACCACAATCTTCACTGTCGTGAATAGATATGTTTTGGGTAAGTGTATGTCACCATGAAATCCATTTAGATATACAAATCCATTTTTCTCCCCCTTAACATATGCCACGATATCCGAAAACATTTCGCACATGACGGGATGAGCTATCACGTTAAGTCAAACCATTTGTGATTAATCATTTCCCATATTAAATCACATTTTCTCCCATATATTAAAAATATTAACCCAATCGATGTTTTTAATATCAACTGATTTAATAGCATTTTAAGAAAATTTGAGGAAAAATGCAAATCCAATTATCTTCATGATTTACACAAGCTCCCCCTCAAATTAATGAGGGTGTAATTGAAACGTAAATGAAATACCTTTTAAACACAAGTGTAAGGTATTTATCACGTGCAAAGATTATATAGGATAATGTATTCACAAGATTAGCAATTTACGAGGTTGGACCTGAATGATGGAGAACATCATATGATAGAATCACATGGTTCTTGTTCACGAATGTTGGTCACCTCGTCACGTCTGAAGTTATATCTTGACACCATGTGTACGATTGATATCGTTGTCTTGACACCAATTAGTGACCTTGGCACTTGCGGCATCAAGATTCCGAATGCTGGACAATTGCTCCCCCTCAACTGTTGACTCGTGTTCTATTAAAAGAGCTGTAATCGCTATTTGAGTAGTCGCATCGTCGAGTATGTAGATGTCAATTGTAAATTGCTATGATTGGTGGAGATGATAACTTCATAAAGACAAGATTTCTCTTGTTTTAACAAATAAATGCACTGATGCGTACATGAATTCGTGTTAGATTGTGTTATTACGTAAACACAATCCCTTACATGGTTATAAAATAAACCATGCCCGAGAAAATTAATTCCCGTTGTTGAGTCAAAGCTTTCCGGTGAAATGCTTGACTTTAATATGAAAAACGGGTTACTATCGGAAATAATAGCAAACCATTTAGAGCACGTTTTAAATCATTTAAACTTCTGCTCGAACTTTATATACAACCCCTGTCATTATTAAACGACATTTCTAGTATCGTAAATATTATCGATTCCAGAAGACATGCTCTTTTTATCAAAACAATTTTGAACACACAATTTTGAAAGATTTAGAAAAACCTTTTGAGAAATTCTCGAAAAATTGTGTTCAATGTTTTGAAAACCAGTTACTTGAGCTTAAGATGTTGAATATCTTACAAAACGAGCTCAAGTCCAAGAAGTTGTAAACTTCCCGTTGTGAGGATAAGTTTATCATCTGTGATAAACTTTCCTTTTAACTTAAGAACGAGTCCTAAGTTGACATTTGCTTAGAAGTCGTTTTCATGAGCTTGAAAAACTTTTGAATGTTTTAACGTAAAGCTCATGACCGAGAAAGGTGAATTTCCCGTTATTAGGAAAAGTTCTCTTATTAACAAGATACACTTTCCTTTTTGAGATAAAAACTTGGAATGTTTTAATACAAGCTCATGACCGAGAAAAATTAATTTCCCGTTGCGAGGATAAGTTATCATTAAATATAAGCTTTCCTGAAATTGAAGTCCGAGTTACAGTCTGATATTTAACTGTAAGTCATTGTGCATGAGCTTAAAAACGTCGAATGTTTTTAATATAAGCTCATGATCGAGATAAATTAATTTCTCGTTGTGAGGATAAGTTTATCATCGGCGATAAACTTTCCTTTATTTGAAGAACGGGTCATCGTCTGATATGTTGGGAATAAATTAAGGCCAGATCACTTGAGCGGTGACAAGAACAAAACAAGCGTTGACAGGAACAAAGCAAGCGCTGACAGCTCAAGCGTTGACAAGTTAAAGTCAAGCGTTGACACATTGAAGACAAGCACTGATGGAAGATATAATCTACACGTTTATTATATTCTATAATACTTCTAGTAAGGATAGAAACGACAATGTATTTTCTATGTTTATCTTTACCTAGAATAGTTGATACGTCGCTTATTGTACAAGGCTTCTTAGTCTATAAAAGAAGGCCTTTAGGTTAATGTTTAATATCAAGTTTTACATAAGTTTTCGTTCAAAAACATCTTTCATTGTAAGCAAGTTCGACATTGATAATCAAAGTGAAAGTTTGTTTACATCTTGTGTTCTTGTTTAAGTGTTAAATTCCGCATAACACTTAGATTCACAAAGCATATAACAAAGGTTTCTCTACGTGTTATACTTGATCTAATCTCGTATACACAAAGCTAATCGATCTAAGTTTGGGATCAACAAGTGGTATCAGAGCTTGTTGAGGAACTTTTGATCTTTGAAGAACACCAGAATCATACACGAACACCAAAACCCTAATTTTCTCAGAAACCCTAAAAACACCAAAACCCTAACAACATCATGTCTGAAGCAATAACCACCTCCTCTTCACCCTTACCAAACATCAGGATTCCCATGCTTGATGCAACCAACTTTGACTTATGGAAGTTCAACTTTGAACAATATCTGGGGATCTATGACTACACACTCTGGGAGATTATTGAATATGGAAACTCATTCAATAAGGCTCAAAAGATTCTTGATGCCATTAGTCAAAGAACAGCTGTTGAAGGATGCCCTGAAGAGGATAAGAAAGAAAAACCTGGAGATGGTAGAGCTGTAGGTGCTGAAGATATTACAAAGAAAAGGGTTGACATGAAAGCCCTAAATATTCTAAAAGTCTCTTTGGGACAAGAAAACCAGCACAAATATAGAGGCTATGAATCTGCTAAAGATCTTTGGGAAGCACTTGAAGTTGCATATGGTGGCAATGCAGACACAAAGGAAGAAAAGAAAAAGCAACTTCTGCATGACTATGTTGTCTTCAAAGCTCAACCCAATGAGAAACTGAGTAGTGTGAGAAGCAGATTGCTTGACATCACAAGCAAATTGTCCTTCATGGGAACACAAGTTGGTGATGTTGACACCAATGCTACCTTTCTTAAAAGTCTTGGTGAGGCATGGAAGATTGAGGCAAGATCTATTCTTGCCAATAATACTTACAAGAGCTCCTCGTTTGATGACATCTATAACAAACTAAGACTATTGGAAGATGAAACTCTTTTAGCACATGGAAGTAAACCTAGCACCAGCAACATGGCCTTCTTCTCTCATAGTGAAGGTCAATTCAATCAGAAGGACTCTTTTATGCATCCAGTTACTGGATCATCATTTTTCAGCGCTGGAACAAGTCCTGTCAACGTCTCCTTTTCAGACGCTGACACATTCATGAATGACTCCCCAAGAGTTAAACCTGCTGGTTTGGATTTGGATACTGTGTGCTTACATTGCTTCTTTGCCCAATGGTTCAGTGATTACATATGAGGACCTTGAGCAGATAAGTGATGAGCACTTGGAAGAGATGGACATCAAGTGGAACATGGCTCTTGCTAGTATAAGAGCAAATAGGTGGAATAGAAGGTTCAAGAAGAAGATGACCTTCAATGCTAAAGACACAGCTGGATTTGATAAATCCAAAGTTGAATGCTACAACTGTCATCGTATGGGACACTTCATGAGGGAATGCAGATCTCCTAGAAGATCTGATGCTGGTAAACCCTCAAGCCAGATTGTTAAAGCTCAGGATTCCAAAGCCATGGTTGCAGTTCAAGGAATTGATGGTACAGGATGGGATTGGAGCTATCTGGCTAAGAATGCTGAAGAGGACAAAGCTTTGGTTGCTGATATTGAAGAAGAAGAGCATGTTGAATATGCTCTTATGGCACACTCCTCCTCTTCATCTGATAATGAGGTATATGATGATGCTTTTTGTAGCAAAGGTTGTAGGTTAAACACTGATAGACTTAACAAAGAGGTGTTAAAACTAAAAGATGATATGAGCACTGAAAGGTTTAAATTGTCCAATTACCAACTAGCTCTTACTGAAACTGAGAAAACCGTTTCTGAATACAAGAAAAAGGAATTTGACTTAAAAGATAAGATCAACATCTTAAAACATGAGCTAGAGGGTATTATGAATATTAGAAACATCATGACAAAGGTCAATAGAGACCTACAGGCTAAGTTAGATGAGGCCATTAAGAATAAAGATAATGTTGACCTCAAGATTCAAAGATTTGATAGAGCCACCCAAACCCTAGGAGACTGTGTAGCTAAACAAAGGGATCCTAAGGACATGACTGGGATTGGGATGAATGATTACTCTCTGGTTCCACCACCAGCTGGTGACTTCTATGGTGTCCCTAGAAAGGACTTGTCTTGGACTGGTATACCAGAATGCCAAGAAGAGGAATTCATTCCTCCACCAAGAGTTGTCACTCCAGTGGAAGAGTATCAACAAAAACTGACTGACCTAAATGAGTGGAAGAAAGCTAACCCTACTTTATTTTTTAAGGGAGGTTTGCTATGTGAAAGTCCCAATGAATCACCACCCATTAAGGTTACTCATCCAATCACTGGTAAAGCTGTTGACTTAGGCTCCAACACTGTTAGAAGACCTACCATTAAATATGCAGAGATGTATAGGAATAATAGGTCACCCAAGAGCCAAGTTAGCAATCATGGAACAGGTTTCTTCTCTACTAGACCTAAGGTTGTGTTTAAGAAAGCCTGTTACACTTGTGGCAGCTTTTCACATTTGGCATACAAGTGTGTCAACGCTCCCAAAGTCAGCGCTGATAGGAACAATTTCAGCGCTGATAGGAAGAAAGTCAACGTTGTTAGGAAGTCAAACGTTGTCAGACCCAAACCCTGTATGCAGCAAAGTCCACAAGTGATTAGACCTGCCCCATTCTTTTCTAGAAGGTCTAACACTCATGGACAAAGACCTTTTCAAAAGACAAACACCTGGTCAAATAGGCAATGGGTTCCTGTAGCAAACCCTAGGTTCAACGCTGACAAGGGTAAATTCAGCGTTGACAGGACAAAATCCAACGCTGACAGAAACGTGACCAGACCTAAATATTTGCAGCCACAAGGTAAGGGGTCTAAAGCTTCTTCAAGCTTAACATGGAGACCCAAGAAAGACCAAAACCCTAATGATAATGGAATTTCAATGAGTTGCAATAGATTTAATTACATTTCAAAGGTCATTACAAAACCTATTGGGGTTAACTGGGTATTTCATCCTAAAAGGGATGAGAATGGGGTTGTTGTGAGAACTAAGTCTGTTTTATTGAACAACCAAATGAATCCAAGTCTTCTGAGACTTGGGTTCCCAAAGAAAACTAATTTGTTTTCTTTATGTGCAGGGCATTCAAAGACAGATCAATGATTATGGATATTGAGATAGTGGATGCTCAAGGCACATGACAGGAAAGGAAGACTATCTGACGAACTTCACTCCTATTAAAGATGGTGATAAGGTATACTTTGGAGGGGGCTATGGCACCATTACAGGCAAAGGAACCCTTCTCACCAATAATCTACATTTTGAGAACGTCTTCCTGGTAAAAGAACTGGATTATAATCTGTTTAGTGTATCACAAGTTTGTGATAACAAAAATAAGGTTCTTTTCACTGATACTGAGTGTTTGGTGTTAAGCAAGGATTTTAAGATCCCTGATGAGAAATATATTGAGTATAGAACACCTAGGCATAAGGACATATATAATGTAAATTTAAATGGGATCAAAGTGAATACCAATATGTCTTGTTTTTATGCTAAGGCCTCAGTAGATGAAAGTAATTTGTGGCACAGGAGACTAGGGCACATAAATTTTAAAAATATAAATAGACTTGTGAGGCTTGGTTTAGTTGATGGTTTGCCTGAGAAGGCCTTCCACAATGACCACTCTTGTGTTGCATGTCTTAAAGGCAAGCAGCACAAGGTCTCATTCAAGTCCAAAAAGGTGCACACTAGTTCCAGACCTCTTCATATGCTTCACATGGACCTCTTTGGTCCAACAAATATAGAGAGTTTGAATGGTAAGTCATATTGTTTTGTTGTCACAGATGACTTTTCTAGGTTTACTTGGACATTCTTTCTAGCTATGAAGAGTGACACAGCTGATGTTCTTATTGATTTTATCACTCAGATTGAGAAAAGGTCTGGAAATGAGGTTAAAATGCTTAGGAGTGATAATGGTGGAGAATTTAGGAACAAGAAGCTAGATGATTTTTGTGCCAGGAAAGGAATTACTAGGCAATTCAGTATTGCTAGAACCCCACAACAAAATGGGGTTGCTGAAAGGAAAAATAGAACCCTAATTGAAGCAGCCAGAACAATGTTGGCTGATGCTCACTTTCCTATAGCCTTTTGGGCTGAGGCTGTTAATACAGCATGCTATGTGCAAAATAGAGCATTGGTTAACAAAATTCAGAACAAAACACCTTATGAGTTACTTTGGGGAAGAAAACCTAATATTGGTTTTCTCAGACCTTTTGGTTGTCATGTAGTAGTTTTGGACACTAGTGATGCCTTAGGGAAATTTAGTGCAAAAGGTGATGAAGGTTACTTCATGGGGTATTCAGTCCAGAGCAAGGGTTATAGGGTTTATCTTAAGGAGGACAAACGTATAGTTGAGAGAGTACATGTTAGGTTCTTAGAAAGTAAACCTAGTGATACTGAGAGTGATCCTAATTGGTTGTTTGATTTGGAACCCTTATCTAGAACTTTAAATTATATGCCTGTTACTAATCCAGACATTGTGAAGGTAACTTCAAATGTTGTGGAGGAACAAGTTGTTGATGTTTCAGGTACACAGATTAATGAGAGGGTTGGATCACAAGCAGAAAAGGCATCTCCTACATTTGAATATGTCACAATTCCCATTTGGACAGATGCTTTTGCTGCTGCTGCTGCTGGACAAGATAATGGTGGTCTCCAAATACCACCAGATACAAACATGCATGGTTCTTCAGGCGCTGACAAAGGCAAATCTAGCGCTGACAAGACCAATTCAGACGTTGATGGCTCAGACGTTGACAACAACAGTTCAAGCGTTGTTAGCCCAAGCGCTGACAAACACGGTTCAGACGTTGACAACACCTTTGCACATCTTTTCTCTTCCACTTTTGAACAAGGAGAACCTTCCAATGTTCATGAAGAGATTCCTGTTGATCAAAGAGAGTCTGATGAAGAAGATATTGGCAACATGGAGCGTGAAGTTGAGGACACCAGACTTTTTGAAGGAGGAGTTCTCACCTCCACAATGAAGAATCACCCCCCATCTCAGATCATTGGTGATATCATGACTCCAGTTCAGACAAGAAGATCCCATCAAGGTCTTGGTGGATTTATTGCCAATATCCACAAGAAGGTTGATACCCCTCTTGTGCAAGCATGTTTGTTTGCATGTTTTCTGTCACAAGAAGAACCCAAGAAAATATTTGATGCTCTCAAAGAACCAAGTTGGGTGGAAGCAATGCAGGATGAGCTTCATCAATTTGCAATTCAGGATGTTTGGGAGCTGGTTGATTGTCCTAGATATGTCAGACCTATAGGGACAAGATGGGTTCTAAGGAACAAAAGAGATGAAAGAGGCATTATGGTCAGAAACAAGGCAAGGTTAGTGGCTCAAGGTTATACACAAGAGGAGGGGATAGACTATGAGGAGGTCTTTGCACCAGTTGCAAGGATTGAAGCTATTAGGATTTTTCTAACCTATGCTTCCTGCATGGGCTTCACAGTCTATCAAATGGATGTCAAGAGTGCTTTCTTGTATGGCACCATTGTTGAGGAAGTCTATGTCATGCAACCTCCTGGTTTTGAGGATCCAGAGCATCCAGATAAAGTGTATAGAGTCAAAAAGGCTATGTATGGCCTTCATCAAGCCCCTAGAGCATGGTATGGTACTTTGTCTACATATTTGGTGGACAATGGATTCAAGAGGGGCACCATAGATCAGACACTATTTACAAAGAAGAAAGGCAAAGATGTATTGCTTGTGCAGGTCTATGTTGATGATATCATTTTTTGGTCTACTGATCCAAAGATGAGTGAGGATTTCTCCAAGCTTATGACAGACAAATTCAAGATGAGTGCTATGGGGGAGATGAACTTCTTTCTTGGTTTACAAGTTCAGCAGAAAGAGGATGGTATCTTCATCTCCCAGGACAAATATGTTGCTGAGATCTTGAAGAAGTTTGGCTTTTCTCCACATGAAAAGAGAGCTACTACTCCTATGGATAGAGAGCACCCTTGGGGAAAGATTGGAGATGGAAAAGATGTTGATGTCAGGCATTATTGATCCATGATTGGATCCTTGATGTATCTTACTGCATCCAGACCTGACATTATGTTTGTTGTGTGTGCTTGTGCACGCCATCAAGTGACTCCCAAAGAATGTCACCTTTATGCTGTGAAGAGGATCTTTAGGTATCTAAGATGCTATCCTAATCTTGGTTTGTGGTACCCAAAGGATTCACCATTAGAGCTGATTGCATATTCTGATAGTGATTATGGAGGTGATAAGTTTGATAGGAAATCCACAACTGGTGGATGTCAGTTTCTTGGGAGCAGGTTAATATCTTGGCAATGCAGGAAACAAACAGTGGTGGCTAACTCTACAACTGAAGCAGAGTATGTGGCTGCAGCAGCATGTTGTGGTCAAGTGTTGTGGATTCAGAACCAGCTGTTGGACTATGGGTATAATTTCATGCATACTAAGATATTTGTTGACAATAATAGTACTTTATGCATCATTAAGAATCCTGTACATCATTCTAAAACTAAACACATAGAAATTAGACACCATTTTATAAGAGATTGCTTTGAGAAAGGTTTAATACAACCAGATAGGGTTGACACTGAGGAAAATGTGTCAGATTTATTAACTAAATCTTTTGATACTGGAAGATTTCAATACTTGGTAACAAGTATTGGAATGGTTAATCTCACTTAATATGTGTTTTGGATTCTTTTTGTAAAAGTATGTACAGGATGATGCATTACTATTATTGGTCTTATTGATGATTTAGATTTTCCACTATATTTTTCTAACACTGACAAAGGTTGCTTGAACACTGATAAGTGTTTTTGCAACGTTGTCAGCAATATAATTGTCTAACGCTGACAAAGCTTCCCTCAACGCTGTCATGTGTTATCGGGGCGTTGTCAGCAACACTGTTAGTTTTGTGGTTTTTCAATCTAAATGTGCAGATGGTGTTAGCAGTATACCATTGGATACAGAGTTGCTTATGGATCAATGGAGAAGCATTTGGACAAGTTTTTATTTATGGATGATGGTTGGAATGTTTCATTCCTATCTTGACATAAATTTTTTATGTTCATGCATAATTTTAGCAACCTTTTTGTATCATTGTTTAAGGGGAGGTTTTAGGAACCTTTAGGATGTTTGGGTATCCATATGATACTCTTATCACAATTCTAGATTGTGTCCACAGGTGAGTATGGGTCAGTTTTACTAAACCATGAGACACTGTAGCATGCATAGTATATCAACTTTGCATGCTGCCAAGACATTTTTGGCCTAGAATTGGTTGTGGTCTGTTGGGAGACTTGGGAATGATTTTGATATGGGATTTACCTGGGAGTAACAAGGATTTTATAAGGTAACTTTGTTGTTAAGAATTTTGGTTAGCAAGGGACACTAGAGGACTGTTATGTCTATCTTGCTTATGCAAGTGTGCATAACTGGACAGTGCTTGCCGCCCTATAATAATTAGAGTTAAGTGCATTTTTGGTCCTCGTGGTTTGGTCCAGTTTTCACTTTTGGTCCAAAAATTCAAATAGTTTCGATTTTGGCCAAAAAGGTAAACTATTTCTTCACTTTTGGTCCATTTTCGATAAAATGACTAAAATACCCTCATTTCATAATGTAAAGTTACTAAATGGCCCTCCCTGTCATTCTTTTTTTACAAACGCGTCATATTGGTTTTCCTGCTGGTGGTTAACCCGAACGCACCCTAGCTAGTGGTGACCAAACTCAGCGCACCCTTTGGTGTTGATTTTAAGCAGAAACAAACACCCTACTGCTGGTCCGAAACGCACCCTTCTACCGGTGGTTTTATACTCGAGGTGGCGGCGACCTGATTGGACCAGGTCCACGAATCTCGTGGTGGCGCTGGTCAAGTGACCCGCGGTGGTGGTAGTGGTGCATATGATCGGAACAAACACCCCTATGGGCTGGTACAAACACACGAACACATTTCTGTGTTGTTGAATATAAGGAACAACAAACATCAATCGTGTCTGGTGGTTCGAGTGGTGACGGTTAACTACAGATCCTTACAAGAAAGCATTTTTGTTCCACTGAAGAAACGTAACCCCTAACCGAACCAAAAACCAACAGAACCACCACCCAAAATAAACCCACGAGATGAAACGACCCAGCAGAACCACCACAACCCAGACCCACGAGATGAAACCAACAGAACCACCACCACCCAGCAGACCCCAGACAGCAACCACCACCACGCGATGAGCAACCCACTGATGCGTAACCCCCAACCGAACCAAAAACCAACAGAACCACCACCCACAATAAACCCACGAGATGAAATAGATGGGGTAAAGAAAACGTGATAAGGTAAAGAAAACGTGATGGGTAATAATAAGAAAACGAGATGGTGATGCAAAAAACGTGATGGTGGTGAGTAATTAATATGATGGTGAGTAATTAATGGTGACGGGATGGATATAAGAATGTGATGGATGGATATAAGAATGAAGGAAAGTGATGAGATGAAGGAGATGGGGTAGCGGGTGATGGTGATGATTGATGAAGGTGAAGGGATAGCAGGAGATGGAGATGGAGATGAAGGAGATGGTGAAGGGGTAGCGGATGATTGATGAAGGGGTAGATAGTTTGTAGAGATGGTCCACTGAAGAAAGCATTTTTGGTCCACTGACAAAAATACCCTTCTAGCTAACAGTCAAACATTCGGTCAACGTAAAAATGGACCAAAAGTGAAAAAATAGTTTACCTTTTTGGTCAAAATCGAAACTATTTGAATTTTTGGACCAAAAGTGAAAACTGGACCAAACCACGAGGACCAAAAATGCACTTAACTCTAATAATTATCAGCTTTTGGTTATCTTCTCTAGGATAAATTACTTGTTAAGGTCATTTTTCACTTTTTAAAACAATTTTATTTTTGGACGCTGACAAGATTTTTCCAAGCGTTGTTGTGACCAAATTGAACGCTGACATGGCTTTAGGCGAACGTTGACAAGATTATAGCCGTTGGGCGTTGATAGGTTATTTTTGACCGTTGATACTCAATGGGACCTACCCAGTTGTTACTTTTTGACATATTTTCAAGCCGTAATTTTAGGAGTTGTTACTTTCATTAAATGCATGAGATAACTTATAACTTTTTCAATATTTTCATGATTAGTTTTTGAAAATCTTTGCCTATTTTTGGGCCAATCACATGCATTCTTTCTCTCCTATAAATTTGGCTCCTATTTTAAACAGGGTATCTATAATTCTTGTCTAACACTTTTCTCTTATCAACTTCATCTTCTACACTTAAAATTAACAGCTTTCATCAATGGCACCAAAGTTCAACTCAGCAGAATTGGAATTGGGGTTCAAGTCTCAACACAACATGATTGCTTATCTTGTTGCTGATAATGATTTGTTTCCTCAATACACACAAATGGTGGCGTATTTGAACGCATCCACTCTAAGGTATGCTCTTTCTCATGCACCACTCATTCCAGTCACACACATTAAGCAGTTTTGGAACACTGTCAGTTCCTCAACAGTTAATGGAGTGACCACATTGACTTCTATTGTTCATGGGAGGTCTTGGGTGGTTACTGAGGCCTTGGTACGCCAGGCCTTGCATCTTGATGATGCTGATGGTGTAGCCATCCTTCCCATAAATGAAATAGAACAAGGGCTTAGGGCTTTGGGATATCCTTTTCCTGATGAAGGTACTCTTAATAAGTATCATAAGCAGGAATTTCCCCCAGCCTGGAAGTACCTCATTCACATCCTCCTTCAATGTTTGAGTCCCAAATGTACTGCACACAATGAGATCAATAGATCCATTGCCAGTGCTATTGTGTGCATTGCAACAGGGCAAAAATATAACTATTCTAAAATGATTTTTGAAGGGATGTGTAAAAACAAGGGGACAAAAATGACTTTAGCTTATCCCCGTTTTCTGCATATGATTTTTGATGATCAAGGTTACTGCTCAAGGGATCACAACGATTTTTATAAGATCCCTGAGCAAAAGAAAGCTATTTTTACAAAGATGAATTCACCACCCCATAGAGACTTACCTTTAACCCCAGCCATGCTTGCTGTTATTGCAGCAGCACAACCCCAACCAGACCCCCAACCTCAAATTGACCCTCAACCACAACTTGAAACCATTCCTGAACCTTTACCCTCACCTGAACAAATGCAAATTGATCAAGAACCCTTTGACGCTGACACATCAAATGTTGGCGTTGATGTGCCTATTTCCAACGCTGATACACAACCTTCACAATCCCAAACACCCCTTAACCAACCCACATCTACCCATTCTTCCACACCCTCTTCCACACCACCTGAATATAGGTTGATGAAACGCCAAAGGACTACTGGAGTGTTCTCCTCTGGTGGTCCTAGCCATGAAGCAGAGAGAACCACCACCACAAGTGTGGCTGGTGACCTGGATGAGGCTGAGACTATTGGTTCTGGCTTAGATGCTGGCCAAGGCAGTCCCACCATAATTAAGTCCTCATCCTTGCCCAATGAACCTGACTTGGGAGGTCAAATCCCCATTTCAGAAGAGGGCAGACTGGAACCAATGACTCTTTTGGAATTGACGGCAGTCTGCATTAGCTTGCAAAGCAAAATGCAGACTTAGTACAAATTGTCAGCTCACAAGGCCTTGAACTCAAGCAATTGAGGGAGAGGATTGTTGTTTTGGAGAGTGATCATGCTAGGAGGGGTATGCAGGAGTCTTCCAAAGGGGAGGAAGATCAAAGAAATCTGAGTGATAAGGGCAGCCAAGATGGTCAATCAATGGATGTTGCTGAAGCCCTTACAACTTTGAAGGAACAAACAGGTTTTGATACGTCCTTAATCTCTCCAACCAATCTAAATTTATCATTTACAGCTATGTTGAGAGAGGTTACATAAGGCGCTGAGGGAAAATATTTGAGCGTTGACAAGACAAATTTGGACGCTGATAGAAGTGTTTTGGGCGCTGATAGAGGAAATTTGGGCGTTGACAGACCTGCACATGAAGGTGATGTATTCCAGTCATCATCTATCATCAAGGAAGTTTCTACTCAGGTATTACCATCTACCTTACCAACCATTGCACCATCAGATAAGGGTAAGGGTAAATTGGTAGAAGAAATTGTTCCAAAGGATGCAGCCCAAGTTGAATTTGATAGAAGATTGGCTGAACAAATGATGGAACAAGGTGAAAAGGAAAAGTCACCATTTGTTGTGACTTCTGAAGAAGAAAGTAATGGAGCTAGCTCAGACTCAAGTGTGATGATTATAGAACTAGAAAGGCTTGAGTATGGTGATGAGCTTGCTAGGGAAAAGTTGAGAGATTTAAAATTGCAGGTTGACTTTGACATGCCAGAGGTGGTTCAAATGTACAATTCTTGGGAAGAAAGCTGCATGGATAATCCAGACTTGACCATTTCAGATCAAATATGGGGTTTGGAGCTTCTTCTTAGAGTTTAGAAGGATTGTAAGGTGATTTTGAAACACAAGGCAAGCAATATTCTCTCAGAGCTGAAAAGGGATAGAAGAGAGCTCTACTTTATGTTGCTCAGATGTCATGGAGTTGGATGGACACATCAGAAGTTGAAGGCTTTGACATTTGATGAGTTGGAACATAGGGCTTATCCCATTTGGGTGAGAGTGCAAGAAGCAAACACTCTCAGACTTCTTTCAGATGAAAGAAAGGAGCAACTTGTAGAAGAGATGGAAATCAAGAAAGCTATGATGATTCCCAGGCCAGTGAAGAAGGGATTTAAACTTGAGTTTCCAAAAGATATGGATCCACTATATCCAAGTGAAGCAGTTATCAGAAAGAGCCTCAAGCTCTCCCTATTAGAAGCTTCAGATATGGTGCAGGTGTTACCATTAGATTCCAGGAATCCAATTGTGAGTTATGATGAGGATGAATGTGGATTCTGGAAGATTGGAAGATTTGGCAAGGAGGTACACACTTTTACCACTCTCATATCTTTATTTGCAAGTTGTGATAGAGAAGACTTGGTAGACCTTTGGAGGTTACTAGAGACCAAGTATGAGGCTGAAGCACCAACTTCAGCTAATGGAATAAAACTTTGGACCACATATAAAAGAATGTGTGGGACAAATGAGGAAGATCCTGAAATATGGAAGGATCTTGAAGATGACCTCAGTGGTCTTCAATGGAGGTTATATTCAGCTGCTGGTGTATACCATTTGAGTTCTACAAAGTTTGCTGAGTATCTACTTGTGGATGCTCAGTATTTCATATCCAAGGCTGTTTTGGAAAAGATGAAGGACACTCAGCTGGAGATAGATTATTCAAGTGACGTGGCAAAGAATTTGATCAGATTTATTCATTACCAATATGAGAAGGTTTGTCAGACTCCTCCAAGTTCTTAATGCTTATTCAGAAACTTGATCATAAGAGTGGATATCAAGTTTAGGGGAGGATTGTTGGGAATAAATTAAGGCCAGATCACTTGAGCGGTGACAAGAACAAAACAAGCGTTGATAGGAACAAAGCAAGCGCTGACAGCTCAAGCGTTGACAAGTTAAAGTCAAGCGTTGACACATTGAAGACAAGCACTGATGGAAGATATAATCTACACGTTTATTATATTCTAGAATACTTCTAGTAAGGATAGAAACGACAATGTATTTTCTATGTTTATCTTTACCTAGAATAGTTGATACGTAGCTTATTGTACAAGGCTTCTTAGTCTATAAAAGAAGGCCTTTAGGTTAATGTTTAATATCAAGTTTTACATAAGTTTTCGTTTAAAAACATCTTTCATTGTAAGCAAGTTAGACATTGATAATCAAAGTGAAAGTTTGTTTACATCTTGTGTTCTTGTTTAAGTGTTAAATTCCGCATAACACTTAGATTCACAAAGCATATAACAAAGGTTTCTCTACGTGTTATACTTGATCTAATCTCGTATACACAAAGCTAATCGATCTAAGTTTGGGATCAACATGATATTTAACAATGAGCCTTATAGTAAGCTTAACTGTGAGTCCCCTGAGACACTTGTTTCTTAGATATCAGCTTCTTCAGCAACCAAACTCTAAGAGTGTCCTTAGTTGAACGGTATACAACGATTGGACCGTTGTGTTCTTGTTGAATGTTGACTTTGGTACCTGCATTCTCAGTTGAAGTTTGTATGCTTTTATATGGGTTAGCGATATCTATCTTAGAACCATGCGGGGATTCACAGTTTTCTTTTCTTGTGCCAGAGGTGACCTGAGGAGATGATTCACTTGTCTTAGCTGGCAAACGTTTCCTTTTATAGAAAACCTTAAGTTCAGGCTTAAGTGATGTATCATCCTTTTTAATTTCCTCCCTAGTAGTCTTAGTAGAATCAGAGACTATCCTAGTTAAAGGGCACTCGTTTCCTACAACAGTGAAAGTTCTACTCGTGGGTCGCTAAACTTTACCAATGGGTTTGATTTTAGCTAACCACTGGGATTTATGTCTAGCACGAGAGTTCACCTCATTAAGTAATTTCTTGACACAAGAATCATGATTGGCTTTAAAGACACATTTCCTACATGTTTTACAAGTAGCATATTTAATGTCCGAGTAAGATCTAGAATTCCTAGATGAGTGATTGATGCTCCTAGTGTATGATATGCTACGGTTAGCAGTGTTGGGTAACCTAGAAGGCATCTGACTAGGTTTAAAATTCCTATCTCTTACTTGTGTCTTTTGCTTAGCTTCCCTCAGACCAAATTTATGGCAAACGCCATTTGAACTAGTTCTAGACGTGTTCTTTGAACTATTCTTAGAGAGGCTAGATGCAATCATGTGATTAGGTCTTGCTAAAGCTGATTTAGTCACATTAGGCCTGGTTGGTGGAGTGACTGGTCTAGAAAGATGAACCAAATCAACTTGGGAGGCAAGTCACGGTCTCGAGGATTGTGGTCGCTCGGATTTAAAAGCAGTCGGTTGTCTGACGGACTGATTTGTAGGCGGTTTCCCCAAGATTGATGGTTTTTCAAGCTTAGTGTCCACACTAAATCCTTTAGTTTTCCTCAAATCATTTTTCAGAGCAGCTATTACAAAAACCTTTTCCTGAACCTAAGCCTTTAAAGTCTCATTATCTTTAAGCAATTTGTCTTGGGATGCCAACTTAGATTCTAAAAACTTAATTTGTTTCAAAAGATCATCCTTTTCAGCTTTAGAATCTAGAACTTTTTGATCCAATTTTCGTTCAAGAACAACGTTTGACTTTTCAAGTTTTTCAAAATACTTTTCAAATTTTTTCGTTTTCTTGGAAAATTCTAGTTTGGCATCCTCAAAATCTTTTGATTGCAAAGCTACGATCGTTTCGAGCTCTTGAATCTTGGAATCAGAAGCAGTTAATGAAGCAGTCATAAAGCAATCATCATGATTGTTACCATTTTGAACACTTTCTCCCCCATAATGACGTACATCGGATGAATCAGAAATGGTATCGCTATCACTCTTTTCCATCCCATGTTTGTTATAATTAGGTTCGAAATGCTCAATATGCATCATTTCATCAGCATATACATCATATACAACATTACATTGTACCATGTTTGTAGGTTCTTTGTCATAACCGGGTAAGGTGTCATCATAAGTGATGTCTATAACATTCCCTGACGTGCTGTTGATATCATGCTTTGCTGTTGATTCCATGCTCTTGCCATCTTTAGGCTCCAAGTTGTCAATCGTATGACCATTCTCCTCTTGCATCTGCATCGTAGATTCTTGCACTCAATTATCATATGCTTGCTGTAGTCAGAATCTTTCATCAATTAAAGACGAGACCAATGTCATGATTTTCAACAGTGTACCACGGAAATCTTGAACCTCGGTATGTGAGTATTGAAAAAATGACTAGGATATCCCTGAATTATCAGACTTAGCGATGTTTAAGTGGAAGAAGTGCGTAAGTTGGGTCACGAGAGCTTTATATGCAGATTCTGATGCAGAGTGATTAATGTCTTCCTTATGAAGTTGCTCAGCTAGTTGGTTCAAGTTGAGGAATATTGAGTCGATGAATATGTTACGATCTTGACCAAAAAGTGTCACAAATTCGCTTCCTCCTTTAAGCCATGAAAGGATTACAAGATGAGACTAAAGTAGTCGAAATAACGTTATACCACTTTCTCTAGCTGTGTTTTGTATTAGATGCAATTCTCCCTCTTGAGATGTCGAATTCAACGATCCCATTGAAATTTGATGGAAAATGAAGGTAAGGATTACTTGTCGATCTATCAATGAAAGAAAGTAATTGTGTTTGTCGTTGTCGATTAGATTCCTTGAGTAGTGAAGAAAAATGATTAAATCCTGTAAATATGTGTTCTCAAGAAACCAAAAATTCTCCAAGGCAAAATTACACACGGTTTGTTAAAATTTTTCAAAAACACGTTTTTGAAAAATCTTGGAATACTTGTCACTGTATCGCAATGCCAAAATTTAATCCATCGGAATAACCATCGGAATGTGATCGGAATATCCTATCGGAATGTGATCGGAATAACAGATCGCAATATGTGATCGCAATATGTGATCGCAATATGGAGACCCTCAAACTTTGCGATGGAGTCTGTCGTAATACGTGAGCACAAGTTCCACTTTTCACGAATAAAACACAACCAAGTCGAGATTTTAAGCCAACAAATGATCCAGACACCCAAAAATTTTGTGTTTTTAACCAAAGTAACAATACAAAATCACTACCACAAGTATGTAGATGGTTTGTATCAAGATTAAATCATAAAAACACAAAAAAAAAATTGGTTCGAATGATATAGATCAAAATAGACAAATCAATGATGAACAAACACAAGAACAACCCAATCAACCATGGCTCTTGATACCATTTGTAGGTCCACAATTTCTTATGATTGTACAAGTGTTGTAATGATATAAAGAGAGGGAGAGAGATGAAGAACTAGAGAGAGAAAGTTAGAGAGAGAAAGGAGAGAATGAGAGAAAGGAAGAATGATATAGCCCACCCTACATGTGAGCTTTATGGGTTATACATACATAACTAGATCACGAGCCTAATCTACGTATTTATCGTTGGAGTGACCGATCCTTTCTAAATACGTAAAAACGTATTTCCAACAGTCTCACTGCTTGCAAATTATTTTGCCCGCAAAGAAGGAAACATAGAATGTGAGTGGCATCATTGTCTGTTGACAAGAGAACCTGCATAAAGTCATTCTAGCATAAGATATATTGCTTGAAGTCTCACTGCTATGTACAGGATGAGACAACATGAATTAGGTTAACAAATATTTGGAATATAATCCAAGATGAAACAAACACATGCTATATGATAAAACCTTTACAATCATGCTAGAATTAATACAAGGTATACATCATTATGCATCTACGTTAAGAAATAATACTTTAGAATACATACCTGCACAGTGAGCCTTTTCAAGACTAGAGAAATTAAATAAGACTTAAGTATCCTTCTGAGCCGATACGAAGTATAACTCCATGATATACACTTTCTGTACAACATATTTTGTTAAAGGACAACTTTCTTATGAGTGATACATGCAGGACAAGTGGAAAGCCAAAATTGAAGGCGTGGGCGGAAAACTTCATCCAAATATCAAGAAAGGTATGGAGCTCCTAAATATATCCCCCAAAACAATCTCCTCCAGTAGGTGGGTACCTGCATACTGAAAGTAAATTTATTAGGTTAAGCCGCCATTTAAATATGTGTGTGGTATTTATCCTGATCATAACATTGGTCTTACCATTAGCTTGGTGGTTGAATAATCAGTAGGGCTTGCTTGTAGAAACATAGAAACAACTGATCTATCATCATTATTTTTGTTGTACATCGGTTTCATCAATACCAAAATAGTCCACATAACTAGGACAGAAAGAGGTACCCGTACCTTGAAGAAGTGCCTCTATTTGCTGCAGCAATAGAAATATTTTCATAACTCTGTAAAATGCATAGGTTTAAACACAGTTTAAGACATGAATTAGTATTACCTGTTTCTCATTAGATCTAATTGCAACGCATATTACAGCAGGCACGGTCCAAATCTTGACAAACTGCCACATCAGCAACATAGAATGTTTAATTGCATAATGCTTCCCATCAAGGTGGCTTCGATAGAGAACCTGTAAAACAAACAAGTCATGATTTGCATAGAATGTTTAATTGAGAGGAAGGGAGTGGAGCGGGAAAAGGCGTTGGGATAGTGTATTAGCATTCAGCAATGACATAATTACCACTTTCCCATACCTACCTGATAAGTATGAAAACACTCATCAGTTATGACCTAAAAACCACTTAAAACACAGAAAATACATTATATTTAATTTTAAAATATCAACATTACGTGGGTATTTTATGTTTATGTGTTTTTAGGTAAAAAGACACATTTTGGAGCAAACACACGTTTTCAAGGGATTTATTTGACAAAAGACAAAGAAAGAGACGAAAGATGCTTCAAGGACCAATCATGCTATAATTACAAAGATAGAGGGCTTAAGTTGTAACTTTCATAAAGAAAAAGGATGAAAAAGAAATTTGCTTAAAAGCTTTTAACACTTTTGATAAAAGATAATAGTGAAGGGACTAAAGAGAAACATTATTTTGTTTAACTTAAATCTGGTCAAAGACATGTCGTCTTCTCCATATATCAAGAGAGAGAGTACGACAGAGTTCTATCCTCTATCCACCAAAAGACTTCAAATCACTTTCGAGAATGATTTACAAGGATTCAAGTGAAGATTAAAGAACCAAAAGTGATCTTTATCCTCTCCTCTACAAGATGAAACAAGTTAATTTGATCAAGACGGAGTGTTAAAGAAATACCCAATTATGGAGTTTGATCAAGAACCCTAATCCTCATATTTACACGTGGCAATTAGGGATTGGAAGAGAAACGTCATCAGCACCTCTCCTTCAAGCTTCTCAGTCTATAAATACAAGAAGTTCTCCTCATTTGTAACGGTTAGATTAGGTGTTTCACACACAGTTAGAATAGGATAGCTTTAGGAGTAGTTAGTTAAATCTTTCCAAAGTTAGTTAGTTGATAATGTTCAGTTAGTTTGATAATAAAGAAAAGTAGTTAGTTTTCAGTTAAGAATTTTTTACAGATTTTCTCCATGAATGAAATAACAAACTTCTTCAATTCTCTTCTTTCTAATATGTTCGATTGATTGTTCATCATTTCTTTGCAAACTTGAGTTTTGATTCTGTTGTCAGATTCACGAGGTTTGTTAAAAGATTACTGTTCACGTAATTGAACTGTTCATGTAGTTGTTAGTCTGTTAAGGTGTCATCTTGTTCACGTAGATAAAGTAGTATAACCGGCGATAGTAAGTTTGGTTCAAAATAGATCAGATTGTACACGTTTTTGTTTGGATATTCAGTTTTAGAATAACAAATTTGCAGTTTCTTTGGATTTGCTGGTGCAATCTGTTAAGTTTCAGCAGTTGGTAGTTTCAGATAATCAATTTAGTTTAGGCGTTTGGATTTGATGCTGATTAAACAAGTTGTTACAAACTTACATTGATTGATATTTCTGTTAGAATAAAGGACTTCAAGATTCACCTTTTATATTAACCTGTTAATAAGTTCATAAGCTCATAGCTTATGAGCTTTAACTAGTTTTCTTTATTAGTTTGATATATTGTGCAGGAATCAGTAGCCGCGCTACAGTTTGTAGGTACAAGTTTGTAGCAGAATGTGGTGTTCGACTTATAGTAAGAGGTGTGGTTGGTTTAAGTCAGCTCAGTGCTCGACTTAGACACCAAAGGACTTTCTTCAGTTTCGCAGGTTAAGCACTACATTTTATTTCCTACATTTACTTGTTTAATTTATGCCATTGTAGTATAAATGTGTAGCAATAAGAGTAGTATAAATTTTCTTTCAATATTGTTCAATATATACTTGATAAAAAAGACCTGTTATTTGTCTTTATTGATTGCATCAATTAGCAGTTCATAAGTCCTTTGCATATCTGTTCACTAGTGTTTGGCAGTCTATTTTTTTGCCTATGTGATTTGCTTTTGATTGAATTTCAGTTTTAAATCTCTACTGCTTTTAAATTTCTGCGTTACTCATATATTAGTATAAGTTTGTTAACTGTCCTAGGTTTAGATATTGATTATGCATTTCTGATTTCCTACATGGTTGCAATCTGTTCTTGCTTATAGTCAGTTTCAATTAATTTTGTATTCTGCATTTTTCCTTAAGAACTGTTTTAGAAATGTTTGAGCTTTTGTCCACATAGCATGGTTAATAAAACAGCCTATGGTTATCTATAATTTTCGTTTAAAGCTGCTGCGATAGGGGTCTGTGGCTTGATAGTCTTGATTACTAATTGTTCTCGTTTCATTCATGGTGTTTGTTATAGGAGTGGTTGCTTCGAATCAGTTAGGGCTGTTATATAGTTGTGTTGGATTTGGTATGTTAAACAATGGTAAAATTTTCTTTGATTGTTTTGAAAGTGATTTTGTAAATTTTCGAAATTAGTCCCTATTAATTGTCAGTTAGTAAAGTCGGTTTTTGGGCTCGTTATTCTTTGTGGGCCATGTGTTAATGTGGGAAATGTTTTAGCAAATTTTGATATGAGTTGAAGAACGTGTTTAGAAGTTTACTACTTTTATTTTGAATTGTGTTTTTAGGGTAATATTAGTATAGTGGCACTGTATCTTTTTGCAATGTTTCTTTTATAAATTTTGCATTTTAGCATTTAAATGATTTCTTGTTCTTAGCTGATTTTACTTGTACTTCATGTTTTAATTGCATTAATTGCAAAGTGTTTTTAGATTAGTACGTATACATAGTATAAATAGTTTTTTTTTACATTTTTACGTGCTTATTTTCCAAGTAGTTTAAAAACCAAAATTACAAATTTTAACCAAAAACAATTAAGTCGTTGCTTGAGATTGTTAAATTAATTCGATTAGATTCCGAGAAAAAACGAACTATAAAAAGACAAATATTGCTACGATAACCAATTTGTGTTCACGAACATACTCATTTACCAGCTTGTTCCCATTCTCATCCTATGGCAGAGAGAATGCAAAACAAATAAGTCTAATGAGCAGTGTGCTACCATAATAGTTATAATACTATATAGCATAGATTTTAATATGATATACAACCGGTTAGAAAAGATTCACATTCAAACAGTAAAGAGAAATATTACATACAATCTCCTAGAAAGCCTAACAAGCATCAAGCAAGCAAACAAACAAGTAATCCCTAACTGTATTTAAAAAAAGGAAACATCAGATATACACAAATTCATTATCAAATTACCTCGGACCGGATAAATTTGTGTGTTTCCTTAACCGGAACTCCCTGCAAATCAATCCGTTTTGTGTCATGTACACAAGAATTTCTTGTGAGCGTGAAGATGGATTTTTAAACTCCAAATGATCTCCCTTTTCAGCATCCGACATATCCTCACCATAGGAGATATCACCATTTCCACTGAGCGGTTTCTAAATAATGAAGCCACCTATATATGTTCCATCTCTTCCTTACATAAACAGAAAATAATTTGTTTTCAATAGTCAACAAAAAAATCAAAAATCAACCTTGAAACCAATTACTTTAATACAATTACATTTAAAGAATAAAGTGTTAATAGGGTCATCATTCCAAACTGACCCTAATTTAGAAAATCAAAAAGTCATGTTATTCTATTAACATAAGCCCTAATTAAAAAAATCACAAAATTGACCCATAAAAATCTCAAATTGATAACTAGACTGAAGATACAATATATTAAACTGACTTGTTTGATGGTGACCAGTGATACTTTTAGGTAAAGTAGAAGATAGTTATGAATAATAAGTGAGATCTGATATGTAAAAAAGATGAGTAGGAGGAATAACTTAAATTTTAGTAAAACTTTAGGCGGGTTTATGAAAAGCCAGAGAGGGAAAAATGTATTATATTCATGAAATGTTCATAGTTGCGGAAATTGGTTACCGAAAATAGTTGATGATATACTAATTAATCGATGGTTGAACTAAAAACCTAGTGACTCAACCAGGTTGATCCTTTGGTCGATCCCGTGATTTGGTGAGTTGATAGGTTGACCGATGGTCTCATATCATGTACAAAGATACCCCCATAGACTCCTATCGTGTTCAACGATACCTTATCGATTTATATCGTATACAACGATACCCTATCGACTCATATTGTGTACAACAATACCCTATCGACTCATATCGTGTTCAACGATACCCTATCAACTCCTATCGTTTGCAAGGATACCTTATCGATTTATATCGTGTACACCGATACCCTATCAACTCATATTGTGTACAACGATACCCTATCGACTTATATCGTGTGCAACGATACCGTATCGACTCGTATCGTGTGCAAGGATACCCTATCGATTAATATCATGTACAACAATACCCGATCGACTCATATCGTTTACAACGATACCCTATCGACTTATATCATGTACATCAATAGCCTATCGAATCATATCGTGTGCAACGACACCCTATCGACTCATATCGTATGCAAGGATATCCTATCGACTCTTATCGTGTACAACGATACCCAATTGACTCATATCGTGTACAACGATACCCTATCAAATCTGTTAATGCGATGCCTAAAAATGTTACTTTAATTTTTCGGTCTCGCTTTGTTTTGATTACGACAATATATAAAAACAAGCATTTACGAAAATAGCGAAAAATGAATTCTTGAGTTCAAGTATTTTTTTTCAATCACTTAAAGTATGAACAAACAAGTTTTCATCTTAATTAAGTGATCAATGATTTAAGTTTTCTTAAAATTCACTTTTATTAAATGTGACAAAGTTTTTTTTATTAAACTTTATTTTTAAGAAAATGTTTTATTAAATTAAATATTTGAAAACTTGAAAATGGCATATTCCATATGGTTTAGGAATATCCTTTGTGGATAAATATTCTACCAGATGTGACTACCCCACTAAAAGACAAAAGGGCGCGGAGTCTACCTCCACGGTTCCTTAAATGCCTATGCGGATCCTTATCGATAAGGAACCGCAGGCATCAATAAAGAACCGCGCCTAGAAAGAGCCGTTGGGCTTTTGTCTTATAAATAATGGACCATTCTCAGATTTTCTCTTCACCTCTTTTGCACACAAATTTCAGAGTCAAACATACTTTTTAAATCATTCAAATCCTTGGTTATTTGGTTGATTACTACTTGTTTGAAGTGAATCTTTCTCCTCCCATCTCTTCCTCTCCAAGTGCAAAGAGAAGAACACTTTCATCCTTGAAGAGTTGAGTCTACCTCAAGATCTATTGAAGACCAAGTTTTATTTATTTTAGTTGTGTTGTGAAGATCCAAGTAGTTATGTTCTTTGGAAGTTGTGTTGTGAAGATCCAAATAGTTGTGTCTATTTAGAACTTGTGTATGTAGTGTAGTTAATACTTAGTCCTTAAAGTATATTGGTGTAGATTGGTCCTAGCTAAGATTAGGGCTCGACTTTTAGCTTAGAGTTGGAAATTGGTTAAGCGACGTGTACGGTTTCTCCACCTTAAGAAGTTTGTTGATAGTGAACTCTCGAGTAAAGAGTACTCCAGGAGTGGAGTAAGGACGAGGAGTGAGCTTCTTTGCCGAAGCACTATAAATCCTTGGTGTTTGGTTTGATCTTTCTTTTCCTTACCTCTTTACATTCATTATTCTTTACTTGCACATACTTGTGATTATTAGCTTAGTTGCACTATCCCTTGTCCATTTGTGTATAAGAAGATTTCACATATTTGCTCAAGCCTAAGTTTTTGAAAATGATTTTTGAAAACCCTTATTTAAAAAGTAAATTTAAGAAATTATTAAACCCCCCTTCTAGTTTCTACAATTGGTATCAGAGCGTGGTTTCTCAAGCGTTTTAAAATATATTGTATTTTAAAACTTGAATCGATCTATGGATTCCAACAAGTAACTAGAAGGGCAATCTATGTAAAGACCACCTCTTTTTGAAACCTATAGTTTTATTTATTGGAAAAATAAATTTGAGACTTATGTGAAATCAAAAGATTTAGATCTTTGGCATGTTATTACCAATGATGACTTTTTGCCTTATCAATATAATAAAGTTTCTAAAAAGAAAGATTTAGTAACTTTTGAAAATTCTAACGATGACACTAAGAAGAAATAATGAGGCTAAAATGGTTATTATAATGCTTTACCTAAGAAAGAGTATGAAAGGATTTTTCATGTGTAAAATCGCTATAGATATTGGAATACTCTTTTAGTAACCCACCAAGGTAATAGCGAAGTCAAAGAAAGTTAAATCTATCTTCTTGTTCAACAATATGAACAATTTTTAATCTTAGATGATGAAACTATTGATTGTGTATTTGCTAGGTTTAACACTATTATTACTAGTCTAAAAGCACTTGATGAACGTTTTTCTAGCAAGAACAATGTTAGGAAATTTCTTAGGGCGTTGCATCCAAAGTAGAGAGATTAAGTCATGGCAATTGAAGAGTTAAATGATCTTACTACATTATCACTTGATGAAGTTATTGGCAACTTAAAAGTTCATGAAATGATAATTTTAAAGGACACGGAAATGGTGAAAACCAAGAGTGAAAGAAAGTATCTAGCACTCAAAGCCAAGAAGGTGAAAAGTGATCATGATAGATCTTCCTCGGAAAGTGATGATGAGGAATATGCCATGGCGGTTAGAGACTTCAAGAAGTTCTTTAAAAGGCAAGGTCAACATGTAAGACAACCAAGAAACAACAAGAAGGTCTTTTCCAAAAACCGATTTGTCAAGAATGAAAATGGTGATAGGAAATGCTTTAGATGTGGTGACCCAAACCACTTCATCGGTGATTGTCCCAAGCCATCTCGCGACAAGAATCACTCGACCTTCGTTGGTGGTTCATGGAGCGACAGTGGTGAAGAATGTGACGACAATGCTAAAGACGAAAAGCGTCTCATGGCCCATTACTCTAAAGAGGTACATTTCGAAACCGAATATTATAGTAATGATAGCTCCTCACTAGATAATTTAGAATTAGAAAGTCAATATAACAACCTATGCAAACTAAGACTAAAATTCATTGAAAAGAACAAAGTGCTAAAATCAACTAGGACCAAGCTTGAAAATGAGATTAGTGAGCTAAGAGATAAATTAGCCAAGCTTGAGAGAAATAAGGAAGTTGATTTAGGTTGTTTAAATTGTGAACACCTTAGACAAGAGAATGAAGATATCAAGAGTACCTCCATTAAATTGGAAAAGTTCATGAAAGGTACTAGTTCTCTTGATGACGTGTTAAATAGGAAAATTCACTCTAAAGAAAGACTAGGCTTAGGTTTTAACAACAATGAAGGATCAACTAGTGAACCAAAACAAGTTAGATTTTCAGAAAAACGACCCTTTGCCCATGGTTCGCCAATTTATGGCGCGGTTACTTATAATTATGGAACCGCATGGTGTGATAAGGAACCGCCGACAGAAGATCGAATTCTTGAAAATTCTCAACTTTCTGAAAATTCCATTTTAGGTAAAGGGTCAAAACATCTTGTTGTTAACAATGTTGAATTACCTATAATTGATAAAAAGGAACTTGATAAATTCTACAAGCCTTTAAGGAAACCCCTAATGGGAATTAGAAATCCATCAAGACAATCATCTACTCCTCCAAGAGTATGTAATGATTCAAGGCCTAGAAGTAGAACACCAACACCTAAAATGGATAACCACTATAAGTCAAGATCTAGAAGTAAAACTCCGACACCTAGAAACAACAATAACTCTAGGTCTAGATCAAAGACTCCTAAGAAAAACAATGGACATCAAAATGATCATATGAATTGGAATAACTTTCAATAATGTTTTTCTCCGTGGGGCATGTGTCCTACATTCGTGCATCCTAACCAAATGCAAGGGGTGTTTGGAACTAACAACTTTGGACCCATGAGATATTGGGTACCAAATGTTTGATCTTGTGTGGTGGTACCTAGATATGCTTGGGAATCGATTTGGAGCCCGACGAGTGGATTAAGGATAGTGGTTGTTCTAAACACATAACGGGTAATCGAAATTTGTTATCTACTTACAAAGCATATAATAGAGGTAACGTTACTTTCGCTAGTAAGATACGTGGTAACATCATTGGAAAAGGTACGGTTTCTCTTGACTCCATGACCATTGGAAATGTTGAACACGTAGATAACTTAGGGTTTAACTTACTAATTATGGGTCAAATTTGTGACAATAAGTGTAAGGTCATCTATTCGGAACATGATAGTGAAATCGTAAAAGATGGAAAGATAATTGGAAAAGGTGTTTGAAAGCATGGGCTTTATGTCATGAAGGTCAATAGGAAGTCAAAGGACAACTTATATCTAGCGACATTAGATGATAGTTCTACTCTTTGGCATAGGAGATTAGGTCACGCTAATATGTGTTTAATTCAATCTTTAGTCTCTAAGGAGTTGATAAGACATCTCCCCAAGATTAAGTTTGATAGTCACTTTTGTGATGCTTGCAAAGTTAGGAAGCAAGTTCACTCAAGTCATAAGGCCAAGAATTTGGTATCGACCTCTCAGTGCCTAGAGCTCCTACATATGGATCTCTTTGGACCTTCCGCCATACGAAGTTATGGATGTAACCTTTATACCCTAGTTATAGTTGATGACTATTCTAGATTCACTTGGACTAGATTTTTGGCTTCTAAGAATGAAGCTTTCGATCATTTCGAAACCTTTAGTCGAAGGATCAAAAATCAACTAGGATGTTCAATTGTCTCTATTAGGACGGATCATGGTAGGAATTTGATAACGAAGTGCAATTTGGTGCCTTTTGTGAAGCTCATGGTATTACCCATAACTTATCGGGTCCTTGCACTACACAATCAAATGGGGTAGTTGAAAGGAAGAATAGGACTATCCAAGAGATGAGTAGGATAATGTGAAACGAGCTATCTTTGCCTCAAAAATTTTGGTGTAATGCCGTGGACACATCAACCTATATTCTCAACCGAATTCTTATTCTACCTTTTCTAGGAATGACCCTTTATGAGATTCTTAAAGGTAAGAAGCCCTCATTAGAATACTTTAAGGTGTTTGGAAGCAAGTGCTTCATTCTCAATACCAAAGACTACCTTACTAAGTTCGACCCAAAGTCGTACGAAGGTATATTTCTAGGTTATTCTCAAACTAGTAAAGCCTACATAGTCCTCAATAGAACCTCGGGTGTAATCGAAGAATCACTCAGCGTGACATTCAATGAAACCCCTCCTTCATCTAAGACACCACCTTTGGTAGATGATGACTTAGATGAAATAGACACAGTTAAAGCCAAAGAGGTTAGAAAATTAGGAGTTGAAGACTTTAATGTTGAAAAAGGAGTAAACATTAGGGAGTCTAAGGATCATGCTCTCGAAAACGTCATAGGCGACTTTAATCAAAGGACCCTTAGATCTCAAGTCCAAGATCAAAGTAACTTCTTTTGTTTTGTCTCTTTGATTGAACCAAATAATGTTAAAGAAGCTTTTATGGATGAGAGTTGGATCATCGCCATGCAAGAAGAATTGAATTAATTCATTGCTAATGACGTTTGGGAACTTGTTCCTTCACCTAGAACTACTACCATCAAAGGAACCAAGTGGGTATATAGGAATAATTTAGATGAGAACGGTGTTGTGTCTCGTAACAAGGCTAGACTTGTAGCTCAAGGCTATAATCAACAAGAAAGGATTGATTATGATGAGACATATGCATCGGTAGCAAGGTTAGAGTCCATTAGGATCCTTTTAGCTTATGCTTGTGCATTAGATTTTAAGCTTCAACAAATGGATGTAAAGAGTGTGTTTCTTAACGGTTTGATCAATGAGGAGGTATATGTATCTCAACCTCCCGGCTTCAATTTTTTTGAGAAACTGAATCATGTTTACAAGCTAAAGAAAGCTCTTTATGGACTTAAACAAGCACGCAAAGCTTGGGATGATAGACTTAAAGCATTTCTTGTAAAACATGAGTATACCATGGGGATGGTAGACAATACACTCTTTACAAAGAAGAAAGCTTCTCACCTCATAATCGTACAAATATATGTTGATGACATTATATTTGGTTCAACTTGTTAAAGCTTGTGTGATGACTTTGCCAAAATCATGCATGACGAGTTTGAAATGAGCATGATGGGAGAACTTAACTTCTTTTTAGGACTCCCAATTAGACAAATGGACGATGGTATTTTCTTTAATCAATATAAGTACGTTAAAGAAATGCTAAAGAAATTTGGATTAGAGGACTATAGACCAATGAAGACCCCTATGGCCTCGGATACTAAACTTACCATAGATGATGATTGTGAGTCGGTAGACAACACCAAATGTAGAGGTATGATTGGTAGTTTGTTGTACCTAACGGCAAGTCGACCGGATATCATATTTAGTGTTCGCCTTTTTGCTCGCTTCCAAGAGGCTCAAAACCTCTCATCTTGAAGCGGTTAAGCGTGTCTTCCGATACATTAAAGTCACTATACATTTAGGATTATGGTATCCTAAAGGGACTGGCGTAGAAACCATAGTATACGCGGACTCGGATCATGTGGGAGACTATGTGGACCTAAAAAGCACTAGTGGAGTTTTTACCTTCATGGGTTGTTGTTTAACTTCTTGGTTCTCCAAGAAACAAACCGCTCTTGCTATATCCACCATGGAAGCCGAGTATGTGAGTGCCGATAAAGCTTGTCAACAAGCTCTATGGATGAAGCAAGCGCTTGTTGATTACGGGATTTCACTTAATGATGTTCCTATCATGTGTGACAATAAGGGTGCAATAGACCTTAGCAAGAATCCCGTACAACACTCACGAACTAAGCACATAGAGATTTACCACCATTTCCTTAGGGATATTGTACAAAAGGGGAACATTTTGATTGAGAAGGTGCCCTCGGTAGAAAACTTAGCTGAAATCTTCACTAAGACACTTAAGAGAGAACCTTTTAATTACTTGCGTCTGGGTCTAGGTTTAATGGAACATATTCCTTAAATGTGTATTTTATTAATCGAGTCTTCTTCTCTTTTGAGTCTTTTCATTCTTTGAGTCATTGAGTCTCTTAAACTCTTTTTCAAAAATTCCTCTTCTCTTTTTCAAAATTCTCAAAGTTCTTTCGTAAATGGTCGAGAAATGTTTTTGCATTGTTAATTAAATCTAAAAACGTTTTTCATAGCTTCTTGCTATTGATAACGAGCATACATAATTCATATGTATGGATTTCTCAAATATAGCAAGAACAATAATGAAATATGGAGGATCATTGTGTCATGACTATGTGTCTAGATTAACACACCTCCAACATCGATTTTATTTTAAATCCATGTATCTTGGTCAAAATCTTGTTTGATGAGTTCTTGTGTGTTTTCTATGTCTATTATTGCTTTTTAGCATGTCTATATGATTAGTTAGACTAGAAAATTAGGATTTGCTGAATTGGAAAATTCTCCTCATCCACTAAAATCAACCTTCTGTGGGCGGTTCTCTAAATATCCCGCGGATCCATATATATATGGAACCGTAGGTGGGGATAAAGAACCGCGAGCAGAGCTTCAAATTTTGAGCTTTCTGTAACTCTAAATTTTTCCAACACTTTTTGGAATTTTTAATTCAAACCTTTGACCATACCAAAAGTGTCTTGTGCTTTCTCTATTTAACCTTAAGCATTTTGCATCCCTTTTCATATCAAAATGTCTTATTCACCAAATGAAAGCCTTGATTCTCCTCCATTTTCCCCAATCTCTCTCAATCCAAATTCACACAAGAACACTCAAAATCATATTTCTTCTTCTTTTAAGAATATTGATTGTGGAACCTTGATGAGACTGCTTTTATACATAGTCTCATCGTCCAAAATGGGCTTAAAATACATTAAATATCATTAAAAATGCCAAATATATGCTCGTGTTTGTTGCTTGTGTATTTTAGGTACGGATATTGAGGGAATGACAAAAAGATCACAAGAATCAATCAAAAACAAACACGGGAAACGAAGCCGCACAAATAACCGGGCCCAAGAATGGAATTTCCAAATATACCCTTGAAGAATTGAAGATTGGCAAGATTGGTCCCTCAAGAATTGAAGACTTGTCATTTTATACCCCTGTAGATCCTCAAAATTACTTGTGGGTCCCTAAAATATCAAGTATGTGCAAGTTTGGTCCTTGAAGAATGCATAAAGTGCATTAAAAGCCCTTGGAATAACTTTTCAAAAGTTAATGTGGCCAAAATAAAAAAAAAGAAACTTCATTATAAAGGGGATTTTGAGTTTATAAGCTGAAAATGTGAAGTGGAAAGAATATGGAACTTCAGGGGGCAAATTAGGCAGACACACAATCTAATACCCACCACTCCCCAGCCGACACCTCATCACCCACCCAATCATACTCCTCCACCTCACTCCCCCTCTCTACGTCACCTTTCCACCCAAAACTAATAACTGATTTATTAATCAGTTATTACTTTTCCCTCTTAAACACAAATTTAAAACTAATCCACCCAAATAACAGATTAAACCCCCTTTTTCATCCCTCATAAACCCTAAAATCCCCAAAACCAATTAACCCCAAATCATAGGGGTTTTACCCCAATTTATCCAGATCGTTAATTTAGGGTCCACTGATCCCTTTCACACACTCAAAACAAAATCCACAACACCCCATGTGATTCCCCAGAGGTCCCCTGCTCCCGTTGTTGTCCACAAAGCCCCAAAAAGAGACAAGATCAACGATTCACAACAAAAACGTGTTCACCACAGCATTTGGAGGGCTCTGATTGACCTTGAACAACTGGCAAACACTACATCTTCACATGATCAATTCTTGACCATTTTCAAACTTGGTCAAATGGGAATATGCTGAGAATCATCCAAGGGCATTCTAGGCAGATTACTAGATAGGGTTTATCACATTTATCATTCTAGATAGTTCCTAGTCTTAGTATAAAAAGGAGTCGACTTGTGACCCTTTTCTTTTGTTCCAGATTTTTAGCTAAGATTTGTGTAATTCCTTTTTATTCAATTAAAAGTTGGTGTTTTTATATAAATGTAATTCCTTTTTATTTTGTTAAAAACTGGTGTTAAATTTAGCTAAAATCTGAGTTCCACAATTGATTTGGTTAAACACTTTGTGTTTTGAGTTTTCAAAAAGGTGGTATCAAGTTTAAAATACGTTTTCTATTTTGCAAAAAAAGTTCATAAACCACATTAAGCTGTTTATTCAAGCTTCTATATGTCCATTGAACCCTGATATCTTGTAGATATCAAGATTCAGTGGGTATAGGGTTTGGGTAAAAATCCTTGTGAGGTGAAAGTCCTTCTTTTGCTGATTTTTATCCATTTGACTAACACTTACTATTTCAAAAACTACAAGCTTTAAGCTTGTAGCATTTGAAATTTGAAGTTTATTTTCTGGTTTTGTGGTGATTGTGCAGGAAAAAGTGAATTAATCACATTTTGCCAAAGTTGTTAGTGATTTTGCCAAATCAGCAACCTCACCCAACTCTCTCTCTTTTTCAAGACCTCCTGGCTTGACCTAGTTGTTGGTCAAGCTCAGGAGAGCATTGTAGCCTCCCATAGGAAGCAAGTGGGAGGAGGTATAAGCTTCTTCTTCATCTTTCTTTCTTTTTTAGTATTTTGTTGAAAAAATCTGTATGCTAAATGATTTTGCATGAATCTGCTTTGAATTGCATGTTTCCTGTTTGATTTAGCTTGCTTAGGGTGTTTATGCATGATTAGATTAGTTAGAATCTAATTGGTTGAGTTTTGAATAGATTTTGTGTGTTTAAAGTGAAATCAGGATTTAAAAGGGTGTTTGGATACGGGTTTTAAAATTATTTTGAGAAGTGCAAATGATTTGAAACAAGTTTAAATCCACTCCTTTTGTTAGCTTTGTGTTATATTTGAAATACCAATAACCCCGGCAGCGGCGCCATTTGAAATGTAGAATAGTGAAGTTCGTTTTCTCTCGATTCTTAACCAATAGAAAGTCCAATCAATATCGGGTTTTTAATTGTTCTTGGTTGTTAAGCTTGCTTGGTAATCTATTGCTAATTCAACAAAAGCTTGCAAAATGGAAAAATATTACCTACGTATATGTAAAACAAATTGCAAATACCACGTTATTATTCAATTAAGGACAAGGAACTAGTAAGCAAAGCACAAGTAACCAACTAACAAATTTAACAAGAAAATGTAACTAATTCAACAATCTAACAAATTTACCAAATTTAACAAACTTTTAACCAACTAGAAAGTGTAACAAATTTCAACAAAATTTCAACTAACTATTTTAACAAAGTCTAACTAACCTTTTTTTTTATAAAATTCTAACTAATCTATTTTTTTTAACAAATGAAATTTTATAAAATTCTACAAAATTTCACCAATTCTAAAAATACCAAAACTTGTAAAAATAACATTCTTTTTAACAAATCTAAATGTTTAACAAATCTAAATTTTTATAAAATCTATACTTACTAAAAATGAATAAAACTAATTTGAGCCTTTTTCATTAACTAAATCTGATGGCCCAACAAGTAAACCCAATAACCCAAAAGAAGTAAAATGTCCAGTAACTGCTCTAAATCTAACTGGCGAAAGGTAATTCTAACTAATGTTTCTCAACAGTTATTATATCGAATAGCATGCATGATTTTAAACTAACGTCTTATACTAATAGTACAAAAAACGTAACTAAAGAAAACTTATTTAGAACGTAACTAGTGCTTAACCTGGGCATCCGTCGTCTAGTCCGTTGATGGCGAAGCTTAACGCTGAGCTAGCTTTAAACAAACACCTCCTTCGAATGAAAACCGAAAGCTGATATCGAAACCGATTTTACGAACTACTCTTTTGTCACTGCTACAAACAGCAACATCACTTCACAGAAGTGAATTCCTTCAGATTTCTTTGAAAAACTGATCTAAACGAGATCCTTAACTATTCTCATCAAAAGATCCAAGCCAAACTGCAAACGAAACTAAACCGAAAGCTGAAATCCTTACTGTGCACTGACCGAGACAAGCTGCTATCAAAACTATACCAAATACTCAAGTCCTAACGCAAATAGAAACTCATTATGAATCAATCTTTGAACTGAGCTAGAAACGCGAACCAAAACCTTCAACTGAACTCGTAACTGAAGAGGAATAAACTGCTGATCTTTAACATAAGAACTTGGGTACCAAATCAACTCTTTCCAAAACAGAAACTCAAACTGATATGAGACTACTAACTGATCTCAAACTGGTATCGGTACAACACTAGGCTAACTGAACTCGAGATAGTCTTTTGATGAAGAAGCTACACTATCGCTACTTGAAGAAAAGTTGCAGAATTGACTTTAACCATAGATCAGCTTCAAAACGTCACGATATCATCTCAACTTCCATAAAATTCATTAACTCGACAGGAACAGTAACAATCTTCTTATCCCTAGCTAAAATCGATCACCAAACGAACTCAACAGAATCATAACAGAAACAATAGAGCTTCAAATCAGAACCTCGTTAACAGCCTGATTAAGCTATTATTCATATCAAATCAGTAATCTCTTCTTGCAGAAATATAAGAATCCAAACAGAATGGAGGATGAAGTGAATGTTTATTGAATGTATAGAAGGAAACGGTTACAATTTCAGTTATAGGTGCTAACAAACTAACTAACTAATGCGTGATTTACACACACTAGATGTGTGAAGAAAGATGAACAGGATAATCCCTATCTAACTAATCAGTGTGTGTAAAACACACAGTAAAAAGGAGGAAAAGTTGAGCTAACTATGTGTGTGTGTAAATTTCACACTCTCAAAATCTACGTAACAAAAAAAAAAGAAATACATCTGCATGTATTTATAGGCGAAAGCATGCAGGAGTGGAAGGAAATGATGAGTTGTTGTGACTAATCAGGAAGTGCCACGTGGAAGGAGTTGGTTGGGTTTTTTTGAAGTGTTGATCCGGATGAAGGTATACTTGCAATGTGATTGGATGGGGATGTGTTTAATGGGATTCGGTTGCTGTTATTAAATGGAAAGTGTAATCCGAGGTGAGAAGAATGAAAGTTGCTGTAAAATATCCCTTGATCACTGCTGCCTTTGACTGTATTAATTGGTGCCTTAAATGGCTATTTGAAAACTTGCTTATTAATTTGAGCAAATGATTGCTTGAATATCCTCTCATTACTACTCGCCATAATGCTGCCTCATAATTGCTTGTTGACTGATTATTCCTCGGATTATTTACAGCTTCAATGATTTCTGCTTTATTACTGATAGTTGGCATGCTCATAAATTTGTCTATGGCTGATGATGTTTGGCATAACTCATCCTTGTGCTTCAATTGTCTTGGAAATATAAGCATGTAAAATCTTTAAAGTCTTGTAATAAACAGCCCTTTGACTTGTATTTTTGATCATTGAGTCCTTTGACTTGGTTCTTGAAGGTTGACCAGGTTTGAATATGATCTTGACTTTGACAAATTGCACTTTTGGTCCTTCATCTTCGAAATGTTGTCAAGATAGGTCCTTGTTCTTCAAAGTCTTGTCACTTTTGATCCTTCTTTGTCTTTTTCATCCATTTGAGCTTGATTTTTCCTTGTTTGCTTGAAAATGTATCCTTTTACCTACACAAGTGTAGACAAACACAAACATACCACATAATACTGTTTTTTTCAAGATAAATTGGTATTTTGCTTCATGTTTTAGGGTTATTTGTTGATAAAAGGATATGAGTTTAAGCTCATATAAAAATCCCCTACACTTGAACATTGTCATGTCCTCATGCAATATTATATATTAAGGCTCAAATTTACATTCTCCTCATAATTAACCCACCTTGGCCATATGAGATGCATCTACACTACTCTAAACTATATGATGCATGATTTTGACTTTTAATAATGCAATGAACACAATACAATTCTATCTATATCTTTTTGATTTTTCTTGAAATGGTTTTGATGGAAATAACTCATAAAGAATTCAATGGCTTTGATTAGGGCTTGGGTACCATGGACATTTATCACCCTCAAGTTTCACTTTCCCCATACCAAGCTTAAAAATGGGATCATTGTATTCACAAGTAAAAAGTACATCAACTTATTCATGACAATTAAATGTAGAACCGATTATTATTTGAGCAAATTGCTTGTGGGCAAATTTGTCATTATTTAAAGCGTGAAGTATAAGAAATGTAAAATCCAAAAATAAGGAAGCACGGTTTTAATCCTAAGTAATCCTCTCATCCATTACTTGAAAAACCGCTCACAATTAATACAAGTCCGTTTCAAGAATAATAAGTCATTCGCCTTATGTGTAAAATCCTCATGTCATGCTTTCATAAGTAGCTACACACTCGCTAAGGAAAGGAAAATAAAACTCACGCAATAATTTACATCCGCCATCTTTTTGAGACTTTGGATCTTCAACCCCGCAACCCGTCAAGGTAATATTGGATTGGAGCAATCTATTGAATCCCCGCAACCCGTCAAGGTAATATTGGAACTCAATAGTCACTATAATTAACACCACACTGCCCCTCTTGGGAGTCTTGCATTATTTTTTTTCTTTTTCTTTTTTTTTTCTAGCCACTCATTTTTTTTTCATAAGCCGCTCTTATTTTTCTTTATTCCTCACCAAGAAATTTGCAAAGAAGAAAAGGAAAAACACCCGCTAAATATGGAGCATGACATAAGTCTAGTACACATAAAACGTGCTAACTTAGAATCTTAAGACGTACTCATATCAACCATAAATGATTAGCCAAAAATGCATAAGAGATTACAAACCAATTAAAACCGTACTTGATTATTTATTAACAATTATATACATGCGAAGAAAGTAGAGGTAGAGAAGAGAAGGGTTTAGCCACAAGTAATTGCCATGAAGTCTATCTAGCCCTTTTACACTTGCTTCAACTCTATCATTTCCCATTCTCCACAAATTTAAAATTTCAAAGAATGAAATTGGTGGAAGCTTAGCCTAATAGACCAATGAAGGACTACATGGTTAAGGATACTAGCTAGAGAGTGCTAAGATAAGCAAACTCGGGTTGAGTCAAAATATCCATGGCGGGCCTAATATGTCAAAGAAGTCTAAATTTTTTAAAACCATGTTTTATTATATTTTTCCTTTTTATATATTTTGGATGAAAAATAAGAGAAGAAATATATATACAATGCAAATGTGATATGCAAATGAAAAATGATTGATGCAAAAATTATGAATGCATATTTTTGGTGGCCAAAGTAGATCAAAAATTTGAAAAATGTTGAAAATTCATTTTTCCATGTTATCATGCAAGACAATGACAAGTTCTAGGTAAGGTCACTTCGATAGAAGACCCCCCTACACTTAAGCTAAACATTGTCCTCAATGTTTAAGAGCATGGAAGTATAAAAACTTCCCCTACAATTATGACAATGAATAGACTTTGCTTAACCCAAGTTAAGGAAAGGATAACTATTAGTGAAATCATGTTTAAGCACAAGGTGTCAATGAAAATTCACTAAAGTAACGAAGTGAACCGGATACAAGGGCCTCCTCCATAAGCTCCAAAGCATGAGATGAGTGAGCAACCCTACAAACAATGCATGAAGACAAAAGAAGATCTCCCCTACACTTATCTCCACGTCTATGCCTTTATTTCTAACCTACAACACTCTAAACCTAGTTATACGATGCTTGAGTTAATGAGTCTCTAGCTCGACTCGTCCCACACTTAAAAGTGTCTAAAACCTATCATAGAGAAGAAAATTTTTGCCCTTTTTAAGAAAAATCTCCATGATGAGGTAAAACAAGTGTTCATTTATCAAAACTCCATAAATATCCCCCAGGATCAAATACATAATTACCCTCCCACTTATAACTCAAGCCAACAACTAGCTTCCCAATCAATGGTGACAAGAATGAAGTGTAGTTCTCTAAAATAGTTTCCCATATGTTCTTCCCAAGGTGATGGTGTAAAGTTCTCAAATCTTTCACAAGGGTTCCTTTTGTTGCATCAGATGGATACTGAGATGATTTAGCAAGCTCTATGCCAGGATCAAAAATCCGTTCCTTGATGGGAAAACAACAAGTGATGGTTGCATTAGAAGATTCTCCTTTGTAGTTCACATGGTGAGAGAAAGGTTGTGAAGTGATTGGTTGTAAAAAGGTTTGGGTGGACAAAGAAGGTAAAGGATCTTCAAGCAATAAAGATTCTAGATAGAGTATGTCCCCCTCCTCATCAAGGTAACCAACAGTATACTCAAAAGATATATCCTCCAATAAAAACTCATCACTCTCATCAATGATAGAATCCTCCTCATCACCATAAACATCATAGATTGGTCTATCAAAGATGAGTGATCCCTCAAAACCAAAGGAAGTATGATCATCAACAAATGGAGAGTCACAAGTAGAAAGCTCATCATCACTATAATCATCATATGTTGGTGAATCACAAAGAAAAGATCCCTCATTACTTAAGTCCTCATCAAAGTGATTAGTATGGTGGAAAAGTGGGGTGTCATATGGAATTTCACTAAAGTTTAGCTCTTGAGGTTCATGAAAATCCAAGGAGGAAGTAATGGAAGCAATGATCTCAATATGAGGGTAATCATAGTCTCCACTTGAGCAAGCTTCAGAAAAGTACTCATCACAAACTTCATCAAGAAGATCATCTTGTGTTTCCTCCTCATATACAATATCAATATGTTTTACCGCTTCGGGCTCATTAGACTTTTTGGACAACTTTCCCATGTTAAACACAACTCTCTCGTCTCCTACCCGCATTGTAAGTTCTCCTTCCGCCACATCGATTAAAGTACGACCCGTTCTCAAAAATGGCCTACCAACAATCAAAGGCACTCTAGGATCCACATAATAATCAACTACCACAAAATCCGCGGGAAATGTAAATCTATCAACCCCAACAAAAACATCTTCCGCAATTCCCACCGGATAAGCTATAGTACGGTTAGCCAACTCAAGAGTCATCTTAGTAGGAGTGAGCTCGGGAAGTAAAAGTCTCTTCCAAACCGATAATGGCATAAGGTTTATGCTTGCTCCTAAATCCGCTAAAGCCATACAATTTTCCACCCCCGGAAAATTGCAAGGAATCAAAAATCGCCCCGGATCTCCAAGCTTAGTAGGTAACTTCTTAAGTAACACCGCGGAACAATTTTCATTCAAAGAAGCATTAGGCAAATCCACCAATCTTTCTTTGTTAGAAAGCAAATCCTTAATCATCTTAGCAAACTTAGGCATATTGGCTAAGGCTTCCGCAAAGGAGATATTGATGTTAAGTTGCTTGAACATCCTCAAAAAGTTAGAAACTTGGATATCATCCTTGTTCTTAAGCTTTTCTTTTCTCAATCTTGAGGGATAAGGAAGACTTGGTTTTGGTTGTGGTTGAGGTGTGGATGAAGGATTTTCCTTATTGAGTACTTCATGAATAGGCTTTGAAATTGGAGAAATGGGAGCATTTTGAGGTGGTGAAGTAGAAGTAGAGGGCTTGTCACAAGTAGGAGCACAAGTGGGTTGAACAATAGTAGGTTTAGGAGGTGAAGGATCCTTTGTTGTTGTACCACTCCTTGTTGTAATAGCATTGACATTGGCCCTGGGGTTTGTTTGTGTGTTAGAAGGTAAAGCCCCTTGTGGTCTTTGAGTTACCGCCATTAAAACCTTATTGAATTGGTCATTCATTTTCTTTTCCATAGCTTGGAATTTCCTTTCATTCTCTTGATTCATCTTTTGCAAAAGATCCATTGTGTTAAACTCTTGTGGCACATAACCTTGAAAACCTTGAGGTTGGAAAGGTAAAGGTTGGGAGTTAAATCCTTGATTTGGTGGATAAAAGGTATTTGCTTGAGGTTGAAATTGATTGGGTGCCTTGTAGTTATTTCCTTGGTATGGTTGTCTTTGCCCTTGATTCCGTGCTAAAATTTGAGGAGGATTTTGTGGAATTTGGGTGGGTGGTTGGGGTGGGAAGCCGGGTGGAGTAAGGTAATTTTGGGATTTGTAAGAAAGATTATTTGGATTGATGTTAGGCTTGAAGTGTTCACGATGTTCCTCTTGGTAAGCATAGCATTCCCCTTGATACCCTTGCACCTTATCACATTGTTCATAAGAGTGGGGGCCTCCACAAGTAACACAAGAAATGGTGATGGCATTCACATTATTTGAGGAATTGTTCAATGTCATGCTCTTAAAATTTTGAACCATGTCATTAGTCATTTCTTGTCCTTGTTTGACTGTTTGAAGGATCTCTTTAAGAAGTTGTATTTCACAAGGAGTTTGAGAAGTGTTTTGGATGACATGAACTCTTTCTTCAAATGTATTGTTTGTTTGAACCATTGCCTTAGTCTCAATAATGTGCAAAGCCTCGTGGTATGTTTTGAAAAGAATACTCCCTCCCGCGGAAGCATTTAGTGAATCTTGGTGGTGAGGTTTAAGGCCATTGTAGAAGGTATTGATTTGGTTTAGATCATCCATTCCATGGTTAGGGCATCGCCTCAACAACTCACTATACTCTTCCAAGCATCACTAAAGGATTGACTAGGTTTTTGTGTAAAGCCCATAATTAAATTCCTCAAAGCCATAGTCTTTTGTGGAGGAAAGAATTTGTTCAAAAACTTAGTGGTAAAATCATCCCATGTGGTGATACTATCGGGTGGTTGGGTGTCTAACCAATGCTTAGCACTCCCATCTAAGGAAAATGACACTAACATCAATCTAATGACCTCATGTGGAACCCCATTATGCTTAATGGTATTGCAAAGTGAAAGAAATCTCTTAAGGTGAGCATGGGGATCCTCATTTTGTTTTCCCAAGAAAGGTGATGAAGAAACCATATTGATCATAGATGTATGTAGCTCAAATGTGTTAGCGGGAAAGTCGGGAATCTTAATGGCACTAGCATATCCATGAATGTTGGATTGCATCCGTTCATACAAAGTACGATTATCAATAGCCATGGCTTCTTGTGGTGGTGACAAAGCACGATTCTCGTGATCGGCTTGGTGGACGGTGGTGGTCTTACTCTTTCTCTTTTTCTTCCTTTTCGGAGGAAGAGGTTGTACACCAATCGGTATTTGTGCACGCCCGCGAGTGAGCATGCAACTCAATACGAGGAATGAGAGAGAAGCTCTCGTGTGACTTTGAAGAGAAATGGATTATTCTCTTCGAGTTTCAATATTAAATATCCACAAGAAAATAACAATATATGTATTACTACTTTGGGTGCAAGACCCTCAATGAAGCCTTCCTTCTTAGAATACTCCCAAGTGAACGGGGGGTTAGGTGGCGCGAAGCACTTAAGTACCTATTGACCCTTAGATGGCATTTTATAGCACATCGCCTTTCTATTCACTTAAATGTTCGTATTCTTCGAATTGTTGCTTATTGAGAGTATTTATCTATTCTTGCTTTATTTTGTTTGATCGATACGCGTGTCAAGGACCGGAACGCCCCTCAACACGGTGTATTGCCTCGGCAATACTTATGGAGAATATGTAGATTGGTGTTCTTATACGTATACGTATTTACTTATAATAATATATGGAAAATATTTTTGTATTTATGAGTTTTTTAAGAGAAAATACTATATGTACATAAAAACCGAGAGAATCCAATAATATATATTTTTGGTTGTAATCTTTTAGGAAAAAGATTACTTTTTGGATTTTTTTATTTTTTTGGTCAATTCTTTAGGAAAAGAATTGTTTTGTTAATTTTTTAGTTTTTATATATTTTTATATTTTTGATTTTTTTTTATTTGTTTTTGATTTATGATACGTAAAAATAACGTTCACAAAGTGAATGGATCCCAAAAGCCAATGAAAACCGTCAATCGATAGTCTCTCGTGTAGTCAAAGAACCGGCAGCGGCGCCATTTGAAATGTAATATAATGCAAGTTTGTTTTCTCAGTTCTTAACTAATAGAAAGTCCAACCAATATCGGATTTGTAATTGTTCTTGGTTGTTTAAGCTTGCTTGGTAATCTATGCTAATTCAAACGACACTATTTAAAAATGAAAAATATTAAACTACTTATACGTAAAACATTTTGCAAATACCAATTTTATTCAAGTAAAAGTCTAAAATGCAAAATATAAAACTAAAAGGACTGAAATTGTAACTTCTATGAAAGATAAATGCCCAAAATGTAAATTCTAAAAATTATAAGGACTAAAAATGCAAAACAGTTAACTACAAGGACCAATTATGTAAAAACTATAACAAACTAACTAAAAATGTAACAATCTAACAAACTACTAACTGAATTTTAACAAATTGCAAAGTCCAGGGACCAAAATTATGCAAACCCTAATTACTTGGAAGATTAGCCAAGTTTACAACACTATTAAAAATGGAAGGACTAAAGAGTAATTATGGAAAGATTTTAAGCTAAAACGGGGCACAAGAAAGAATAAGCTCGTTTGAGCTTATTACTCAACCAAAATCAGTGAAACAACTTGCAAAACGTTTCAAATCCAAATTAAGCTATGTGTGTCTGAGGAATCTTGCTAAAAGTCAAAAATAAGCAAAAGAGTGCTTATTGATAAGCTCAAAATAAGCTACTGCTTAAACCAAACAGTCACAACTTGATCTTTGTAATGAAACTGATTAAGCAACTTATTACAAGAATGGGAAATCAAACCAGAACTATTTTCATCAAGAAATGAGCTAGAAATCTGAAATAAGCTCAAAAGAGCTTATGTTGACCAAGTTTGACCGGATTTTTGGAAAAAGCTCAAATCTTCAAAAATCGATATTCAACACTTACTAACTGGTTTTGTGAAAGAAAATCATGACTTTTATGAAGTAGATTAGGAGATATGAAAAAACAGTCACTACTTTATCTCAGAGAATGGAATTTGCTCAGACTTGGACCAAAAAGCTTATCACCAGCTTATTAACTGATACTGTGTAAATTCCTTTTAGAAACTAAAACTATATGATATTAGCTAGGACTGGAAACAAATTTGAGGAAATTTCATCTAGGAATGAATGAGAAATAAGCAAATCAAATTGGCAAGTTTTTCAAACCAAAGCTGAATAAAGGCTAACCCAAACTATTCTATTGCCATTTGCCTGTTTGACCTTTTATTTGACTTGCAAAAGGTCTAAAACCACTTGTTATCAACTAAGGACTGGAAATGAACTCTTAAACACCAATTCTCAAAACTTGAAATCCACTTTTAAGCTATTCCCAAACACACCTTTATCTGCTATGAACAAAATTTTTCAAAGACTTATTTAATTCTGACTTAAGCTGATTCAAATTTTATAGCAGACTAGATTTAATGTACAAAATGAAAAGAATTAGAGCTAAGTGCAGTCAATTATCACAACAAGAACTACAATTAAGGTGCAAAGCTAATAATGACTGAAATTATGCAATTAACTAGAACAAAATCCAAATCAAATCACAAGAAGGCAGGATTAGGCTACAAACACACTAAGATCAATCAAACTTCAACTACAAGCAGTTATATCATGCAGCCATCAAGATTAACTAGGAAAATGAGCATGGCAGTTGACTGTTTAGAGGAACAAAAACAAGAACTATAGAACCTATTGAAGATAGCCTTTGGGAAGAAGAGGAGCGCTGAGCTCTCTTGCCCTAGTGATAACCACCACCTATCACTAGTATTCAACAAAAATCAATCAACAATCAACTGGAATCAACCAATCTGCTTGAAATCTTCAAATGAACTAGGCTATGGCTGAATTGTGATCAAACAGCTACAAATCTTCACAAATGTCAGTTATGATCAATGGTTGATCATAACAAACATCAAACAACAACAATAACACTCAACAGCAGCAAGATCAAACTGGAATATGAAGAACAGAATTTGGCGGGAAAAAGGAATTTGAATTTTATTGAAGGAAATCAGTTACAAAGTTTGTTACAAGCTATCAACTAACTAACTGACTCAAGAGTTTGTCAGACTCTTGAGTAGCTAGGGGAAAAGTGAGGGAAAAAGGAAAGGAAAGTAAGAACTAGGTGTTTTACAAAATTAGGCTACACTACACAAATGAAGACTAGTCTAGGTATTTATAGGCAAGAAGGGAGAGTTTGTTGGAGTTGGTGACGTGTCAGGGCCAATCTCTGAGCTCCACGTGGCAAATTCTGCATTTAGCACTTTGAAGGTATGAACAATGATTTGGGGGTTTTTGATTGGATGAGTGATTTGTTAATTGGTTTACACCGTTGAACTCGTCTCTCAAAATTGAGCAATATTGGTGTTTTAATCTTTCAATGAAATTGAGTGTAGAAGAAACCCGATCCTGGCAAATTTTTACTTTGAAGAAGAAAACACGTGTCGCTTTCTGGTTGGCTTAAAACATGTCACACGGATTAAAACTGTTTAGATTTGGTGTAATAAATGTGGCGGCAGTAGTGGGTATTAAATGAGATGAAGTGGCAATCCGTGTGAGGTAATATCTCTCTTCCCATTGGCTGCTTTTCTTGTCTCATGGATTAAGCTTGCATATCTTTCCAAAGTTGGCAAAACAAGTCCTTGTACTTGGCAGATTCTTGTTTCAAGCTAGGATCTTCATTCCTTTGACATTTTTGGTCCTTTAACTTCCATAACTTGTACAAAATGGTCCTTTGACTGAGTTGACTTGATAGTTGACCAGGTTTGACTTGAATCTTGACTTTTACAATATTTCACTTCTAGTCCTTCAACTTTCATAACTTGTCAAGATAGGTCCTTATACTTCAAAGTCTTGTCACTTTTGATCCTCTTTTGTCTTTTCATCCATTTGAGCTTGATTTTTCCTTGTTTGCTTGAAAATGTATCTTCTTACCTACACAAGTGCACACAAACACAAACATACCACATAACATTGTTTTTGCCAAATAAATTGGTATTTTGCTTCATGTTTTAGGGTTATTTGTTGATAAAAGGATATGAGTTTAAGCTCATATCAAATTCCCCTACACTTGAGCATTGTCATGTCCTCATGCAATATTATATTTCAAGGCTTAAAAAAATTTACATTTCCCTCATAATTAATCCACCTTGGCCATATGAGATGCATCTACACTACTCTAAACTAGATGATGCATGATTTTGACTTTTAATAATGCAATGAATCAAAATACAATTCTATCTATATCTTTTTGATTTTTCTTGAAATGGTTTTGATGGAAATAACTCATAAAGAATTCAATGACTTAGATTAGGGCTTGGGTACCATGGATACTTATCACCCTCAAGTTTCACTTTCCCCATACCAAGCTTATAAATGGGATCATTGCATTCACAAGTAAAAAGTGCATCAACTTATTCATGACAATTAAATGTGGAACCGGTTATTAATTGAGCAAATTGCTTGTGGGCAAATTTGTCATTATTCAAGTGTGAAATATAAGAAGTGTAAAATCCAAAAATAAGGAAGCACGGTTTTAATCCTAAGTAATCTTCTCATCCATTACTTGAAAAACCGCTCACAATTAATACAAGTCCGTATTAAGAGTAATAAGTCATTCGCCTTATGTGTAAAATCCTCATGTCATGCTTTCATAAGTAACTACACACTCGCTAAGGAAAGAAAAATAAAACTCACGCAATAATTTACATCCGCATCTTTTTGAGATTTTGGATCTTCAACCCCGCAACCCGTCAAGGTAATATTGGATTGGAGCAATCTATTGAATCCCCGCAACCCGTCAAGGTAATATTGGAACTCAATAGTCACTATAATTAACACCACACTGCCCCTCTTGGGAGTCTTGCATTATTTTTTTTCTTTTTCTTTTTTTTTTCTAGCCACTCATTTTTTTTTCATAAGCCGCTCTTATTTTTCTTTATTCCTCACCAAGAAATTTGCAAAGAAGAAAAGGAAAAACACCCGCTAAATATGGAGCATGACATAAGTCTAGTACACATAAAACGTGCTAACTTAGAATCTTAAGACGTACTCATATCAACCATAAATGATTAGCCAAAAATGCATAAGAGATTACAAACCAATTAAAACCGTACTTGATTATTTATTAACAATTATATACATGCGAAGAAAGTAGAGGTAGAGAAGAGAAGGGTTTAGCCACAAGTAATTGCCATGAAGTCTATCTAGCCCTTTTACACTTGCTTCAACTCTATCATTTCCCATTCTCCACAAATTTAAAATTTCAAAGAATGAAATTGGTGGAAGCTTAGCCTAATAGACCAATGAAGGACTACATGGTTAAGGATACTAGCTAGAGAGTGCTAAGATAAGCAAACTCGGGTTGAGTAAAAATATCCATGGCGGGCCTAATATGTCAAAGAAGTCTAAATTTGTTAAAACCATGTTTTATTATATTTTTCCTTTTTATATATTTTGGATGAAAAATAAGAGAAGAAATATATATACACTGCAAATGTGATATGCAAATGAAAAATGATTGATGCAAAAATTATGAATGCATATTTTTGGTGGCCAAAGTAGATCAAAAATTTGAAAAATGTTGAAAATTCATTTTTCCATGTTATCATGCAAGACAATGACAAGTTCTAGGTAAGGTCACTTCGATAGAAGACCCCCCTACACTTAAGCTAAACATTGTCCTCAATGTTTAAGAGCATGGAAGTATAAAAACTTCCCTACACTTATGACAATGAATAGACTTTGCTTAACCCAAGTTAAGGAAAGGACAACTATTAGTGAAATCATGTTTAAGCACAAGGTGTCAATGAAAATTCACTAAAGTAACAAAGTGAACCGGATACAAGGGCCTCCTCCATAAGCTCCAAAGCATGAGATGAGTGAGCAACCCTACAAACAATGCATGAAGACAAAAGAAGATCTCCCCTACACTTATCTCCACGTCTATGCCTTTATTTCTAACCTACAACACTCTAAACCTAGTTATACGATGCTTGAGTTAATGAGTCTCTAGCTCGACTCGTCCCACACTTAAAAGTGTCTAAAACCTATCATGGAGAAGAAAATTTTTGCCCTTTTTAAGAAAAATCTCCATGATGAGGTAAAACAAGTGTTCATTTATCAAAACTCCATAAATATCCCCCAGGATCAAATACATAATTACCCTCCCACTTATAACTCAAGCCAACAACTAGCTTCCCAATCAATGGTGACAAGAATGAAGTGTAGTTCTCTAAAATAGTTTCCCATATGTTCTTCCCAAGGTGATGGTGTAAAGTTCTCAAATCTTTCACAAGGGTTCCTTTTGTTGCATCAGATGGATACTGAGATGATTTAGCAAGCTCTATGCCAGGATCAAAAATCCGTTCCTTGATGGGAAAACAACAAGTGATGGTTGCCTTAGAAGATTCTCCTTTGTAGTTCACATGGTGAGAGAAAGGTTGTGAAGTGATTGGTTGTAAAAAGGTTTGGGTGGACAAAGAAGGTAAAGGATCTTCAAGCAATAAAGATTCTAGATAGAGTATGTCCCCCTCCTCATCAAGGTAACCAAGAGTATACTCAAAAGATATATCCTCCAATAAAAACTCATCACTCTCATCAATGATAGAATCCTCCTCATCACCATAAACATCATAGATTGGTCTATCAAAGATGAGTGATCCCTCAAAACCAAAGGAAGTATGATCATCAACAAATGGAGAGTCACAAGTAGAAAGCTCATCATCACTATAATCATCATATGTTGGTGAATCACAAAGAAAAGATCCCTCATTACTTAAGTCCTCATCAAAGTGATTAGTATGGTGGAAAAGTGGGGTGTCATATGGAATTTCACTAAAGTTTAGCTCTTGAGGTTCATGAAAATCCAAGGAGGAAGTAATGGAAGCAATGGTCTCAATATGAGGGTAATCATAGTCTCCACTTGAGCAAGCTTCAGAAAAGTACTCATCACAAACTTCATCAAGAAGATCATCTTGTGTTTCCTCCTCATATACAATATCAATATGTTTTACCGCTTTGGGCTCATTAGACTTTTTGGACAACTTTCCCATGTTAAACACAACTCTCTCGTCTCCTACCCGCATTGTAAGTTCTCCTTCCGCCACATTGATTAAAGTACGACCCGTTCTCAAAAATGGCCTACCAACAATCAAAGGCACTCTAGGATCCACATCATAATCAACTACCACAAAATCCGCGGGAAATGTAAATCTATCAACCCCAACAAAAACATCTTCCGCAATTCCCACCGGATAAGCTATAGTACGGTTAGCCAACTCAAGAGTCATCTTAGTAGGAGTGAGCTCGGGAAGTGAAAGTCTCTTCCAAACCGATAATGGCATAAGGTTTATGCTTGCTCCTAAATCCGCTAAAGCCATACAATTTTCCACCCCCGGAAAATTGCAAGGAATCAAAAATCGCCCCGGATCTCCAAGCTTAGTAGGTAACTTCTTAAGTAACACCGCGGAACAATTTTCATTCAAAGAAGCATTAGGCAAATCCACCAATCTTTCTTTGTTAGAAAGCAAATCCTTAATCATCTTAGCAAACTTAGGCATATTGGCTAAGGCTTCCGCAAAGGAGATATTGATGTTAAGTTGCTTGAACATCCTCAAAAAGTTAGAAACTTGGATATCATCCTTGTTCTTAAGCTTTTCTTTTCTCAATCTTGAGGGATAAGGAAGACTTGGTTTTGGTTGTGGTTGAGGTGTGGATGAAGGATTTTCCTTATTGAGTACTTCATGAATAGGCTTTGAAATTGGAGAAATGGGAGCATTTTGAGGTGGTGAAGTAGAAGTAGAGGGCTTGTCACAAGTAGGAGCACAAGTGGGTTGAACAATAGTAGGTTTAGGAGGTGAAGGATCCTTTGTTGTTGTACCACTCCTTGTTGTAATAGCATTGACATTGGCCCTGGGGTTTGTTTGTGTGTTAGAAGGTAAAGCCCCTTGTGGTCTTTGAGTTACCGCCATTAAAACCTTATTGAATTGGTCATTCATTTTCTTTTCCATAGCTTGGAATTTCCTTTCATTCTCTTGATTCATCTTTTGCAAAAGATCCATTGTGTTAAACTCTCGTGGCACATAACCTTGAAAACCTTGAGGTTGGAAAGGTAAAGGTTGGGAGTTAAATCCTTGATTTGGTGGATAAAAGGTATTTGCTTGAGGTTGAAATTGATTGGGTGCCTTGTAGTTATTTCCTTGGTATGGTTGTCTTTGCCCTTGATTCCGTGCTAAAATTTGAGGAGGATTTTGTGGAATTTGGGTGGGTGGTTGGGGTGGGAAGCCGGGTGGAGTAAGGTAATTTTGGGATTTGTAAGAATGATTATTTGGATTGATGTTAGGCTTGAAGTGTTCACGATGTTCCTCTTGGTAAGCATAGCATTCCCCTTGATACCCTTGCACCTTATCACATTGTTCATAAGAGTGGGGGCCTCCACAAGTAACACAAGAAATGGTGATGGCATTCACATTATTTGAGGAATTGTTCAATGTCATGCTCTTAAAATTTTGAACCATGTCATTAGTCATTTCTTGTCCTTGTTTGACTGTTTGAAGGATCTCTTTAAGAAGTTGTATTTCACAAGGAGTTTGAGAAGTGTTTTGGATGACATGAACTCTTTCTTCAAATGTATTGTTTGTTTGAACCATTGCCTTAGTCTCAATAATGTGCAAAGCCTCGTGGTATGTTTTGAAAAGAATACTCCCTCCCGCGGAAGCATTTAGTGAATCTTGGTGGTGAGGTTTAAGGCCATTGTAGAAGGTATTGATTTGGTTTAGATCATCCATTCCATGGTTAGGGCATCGCCTCAACAACTCACTATACTCTTCCCAAGCATCACTAAAGGATTGACTAGGTTTTTGTGTAAAGCCCATAATTAAATTCCTCAAAGCCATAGTCTTTTGTGGAGGAAAGAATTTGTTCAAAAACTTAGTGGTAAAATCATCCCATGTGGTGATACTATCGGGTGGTTGGGTGTCTAACCAATGCTTAGCACTCCCATCTAAGGAAAATGACACTAACATCAATCTAATGACCTCATGTGGAACCCCATTATGCTTAATGGTATTGCAAAGTGAAAGAAATCTCTTAAGGTGAGCATGGGGATCCTCATTTTGTTTTCCCAAGAAAGGTGATGAAGAAACCATATTGATCATAGATGTATGTAGCTCAAATGTGTTAGCGGGAAAGTCGGGAATCTTAATGGCACTAGCATATCCATGAATGTTGGATTGCATCCGTTCATACAAAGTACGATTATCAATAGCCATGGCTTCTTGTGGTGGTGACAAAGCACGATTCTCGTGATCGGCTTGGTGGACGGTGGTGGTCTTACTCTTTCTCTTTTTCTTCCTTTTCGGAGGAAGAGGTTGTACACCAATCGGTATTTGTGCACGCCCGCGAGTGAGCATGCAACTCAATACGAGGAATGAGAGAGAAGCTCTCGTGTGACTTTGAAGAGAAATGGATTATTCTCTTCGAGTTTCAATATTAAATATCCACAAGAAATAACAATATATGTATTACTACTTTGGGTGCAAGACCCTCAATGAAGCCTTCCTTCTTAGAATACTCCCAAGTGAACGGGGGGTTAGGTGGCGCGAAGCACTTAAGTACCTATTGACCCTTAGATGGCATTTTATAGCACATCGCCTTTCTATTCACTTAAATGTTCGTATTCTTCGAATTGTTGCTTATTGAGAGTATTTATCTATTCTTGCTTTATTTTGTTTGATCGATACGCGTGTCAAGGACCGGAACGCCCCTCAACACGGTGTATTGCCTCGGCAATACTTATGGAGAATATGTAGATTGGTTGTTCTTATACGTATACGTATTTACTTATAATAATATATGGAAAATATTTTTGTATTTATGAGTTTTTTAAGAGAAAATACTATATGTACATAAAAACCGAGAGAATCCAATAATATTTATTTTTGGTTGTAATCTTTTAGGAAAAAGATTACTTTTTGGATTTTTTTATTTTTTTGGTCAATTCTTTAGGAAAAGAATTGTTTTGTTAATTTTTTAGTTTTTATATATTTTTATATTTTTGATTTTTTTTATTTGTTTTTGATTTATGATACGTAAAAATAACGTTCACAAAGTGAACGGATCCCAAAAGCCAATGAAAACCGTCAATCGATAGTCTCTCGTGTAGTCAAAGAACCGGCAGCGGCGCCATTTGAAATGTAATATAATGCAAGTTCGTTTTCTCAGTTCTTAACTAATAGAAAGTCCAACCAATATCGGATTTGTAATTGTTCTTGGTTGTTTAAGCTTGCTTGGTAATCTATGCTAATTCAAACGACACTATTTAAAAATGAAAAATATTAAACTACTTATACGTAAAACATTTTGCAAATACCAATTTTATTCAAGTAAAAGTCTAAAATGCAAAATATAAAACTAAAAGGACTGAAATTGTAACTTCTATGAAAGATAAATGCCCAAAATGTAAATTCTAAAAATTATAAGGACTAAAAATGCAAAACAGTTAACTACAAGGACCAATTATGTAAAAACTATAACAAACTAACTAAAAATGTAACAATCTAACAAACTACTAACTGAATTTTAACAAATTGCAAAGTCCAGGGACCAAAATTATGCAAACCCTAATTACTTGGAAGATTAGCCAAGTTTACAACACTATTAAAAATGGAAGGACTAAAGAGTAATTATGGAAAGATTTTAAGCTAAAACGGGGCACAAGAAAGAATAAGCTTGTTTGAGCTTATTACTCAACCAAAATCAGTGAAACAACTTGCAAAACGTTTCAATCCAAATTAAGCTATGTGTGTCTGAGGAATCTTGCTAAAAGTCAAAAATAAGCAAAAGAGTGCTTATTGATAAGCTCAAAATAAGCTACTGCTTAAACCAAACAGTCACAACTTGGTCTTTTTAATGAAACTGATTAAGCAACTTATTACAAGAATGGGAAATCAAACCAGAACTATTTTCATCAAGAAATGAGCTAGAAATCTGAAATAAGCTCAAAAGAGCTTATGTTGACCAAGTTTGACCGGATTTTTGGAAAAGCTCAAATCTTCAAAAATCGATATTCAACACTTACTAACTGGTTTTGTGAAAGAAAATCATGACTTTTATGAAGTAGATTAGGAGATATGAAAAAACAGTCACTACTTTATCTCAGAGAATGGAATTTGCTCAGACTTGGACCAAAAAGCTTATCAACAGCTTATTAACTGATACTGTGTAAATTCCTTTTAGAAACTAAAACTATATGATATTAGCTAGGACTGGAAACAAATTTGAGGAAATTTCATCTAGGAATGAATGAGAAATAAGCAAATCAAATTGGCAAGTTTTTCAAACCAAAGCTGAATAAAGGCTAACCCAAACTATTCTATTGCCATTTGCCTGTTTGACCTTTATTTGACTTGCAAAAGGTCTAAAACCACTTGTTATCAACTAAGGACTGGAAATGAACTCTTAAACACCATTCTCAAAACTTGAAATCCACTTTTAAGCTATTCCCAAACACACCTTTATCTGCTATGAACAAAATTTTTCAAAGACTTATTTAATTCTGACTTAAGCTGATTCAATTTTATAGCAGACTAGATTTAATGGACAAAATGAAAGAATTAGAGCTAAGTGCAGTCAATTATCACAACAAGAACTACAATTAAGGTGCAAAGCTAATAATGACTGAAATTATGCAATTAACTAGAACAAAATCCAAATCAAATCACAAGAAGGCAGGATTAGGCTACAAACACACTAAGATCAATCAAACTTCAACTACAAGCAGTTATATCATGCAGCCATCAAGATTAACTAGGAAAATGAGCATGGCAGTTGACTGTTTAGAGGAACAAAAACAAGAACTATAGAACCTATTGAAGATAGCCTTTGGGAAGAAGAGGAGCGCTGAGCTCTCTTGCCCTAGTGATAACCACCACCTATCACTAGTATTCAACAAAAATCAATCAACAATCAACTGGAATCAACCAATCTGCTTGAAATCTTCAAATGAACTAGGCTATGGCTGAATTGTGATCAAACAGATACAAATCTTCACAAATGTCAGTTATGATCAATGGTTGATCATAACAAACATCAAACAACAACAATAACACTCAACAGCAGCAAGATCAAACTGGAATATGAAGAACAGAATTTGGCGGGAAAAAGGAATTTGAATTTTATTGAAGGAAATCAGTTACAAAGTTTGTTACAAGCTATCAACTAACTAACTGACTCAAGAGTTTGTCAGACTCTTGAGTAGCTAGGGGAAAAGTGAGGGAAAAAGGAAAGGAAAGTAAGAACTAGGTGTTTTACAAAATTAGGCTACACTACACAAATGAAGACTAGTCTAGGTATTTATAGGCAAGAAGGGAGAGTTTGTTGGAGTTGGTGACGTGTCAGGGCCAATCTCTGAGCTCCACGTGGCAAATTCTGCATTTAGCACTTTGAAGGTATGAACAATGATTTGGGGGTTTTTGATTGGATGAGTGATTTGTTAATTGGTTTACACCGTTGAACTCGTCTCTCAAAATTGAGCAATATTGGTGTTTTAATCTTTCCATGAAATTGAGTGTAGAAGAAACCCGATCCTGGCAAATTTTTACTTTGAAGAAGAAAACACGTGTCGCTTTCTGGTTGGCTTAAAACATGTCACACGGATTAAAACTGTTTAGATTTGGTGTAATAAATGTGGCGGCAGTAGTGGGTATTAAATGAGATGAAGTGGCAATCCGTGTGAGGTAATATCTCTCTTCCCATTGGCTGCTTTTCTTGTCTCATGGATTAAGCTTGCATATCTTTCCAAAGTTGGCAAAACAAGTCCTTGTACTTGGCAGATTCTTGTTTCAAGCTAGGATCTTCATTCCTTTGACATTTTTGGTCCTTTAACTTCCATAACTTGTACAAAATGGTCCTTTGACTGAGTTGACTTGATAGTTGACCAGGTTTGACTTGAATCTTGACTTTTACAATATTTCACTTCTAGTCCTTCAACTTTCATAACTTGTCAAGATAGGTCCTTATACTTCAAAGTCTTGTCACTTTTGATCCTCTTTTGTCTTTTTCATCCATTTGAGCTTGATTTTTCCTTGTTTGCTTGAAAATGTATCTTCTTACCTACACAAGTGCACACAAACACAAACATACCACATAACATTGTTTTTGCCAAATAAATTGGTATTTTGCTTCATGTTTTAGGGTTATTTGTTGATAAAAGGATATGAGTTTAAGCTCATATCAAATTCCCCTACACTTGAGCATTGTCATGTCCTCATGCAATATTATATTTCAAGGCTTAAAAAAATTTACATTTCCCTCATAATTAATCCACCTTGGCCATATGAGATGCATCTACACTACTCTAAACTAGATGATGCATGATTTTGACTTTTAATAATGCAATGAATCAAAATACAATTCTATCTATATCTTTTTGATTTTTCTTGAAATGGTTTTGATGGAAATAACTCATAAAGAATTCAATGACTTAGATTAGGGCTTGGGTACCATGGATACTTATCACCCTCAAGTTTCACTTTCCCCATACCAAGCTTATAAATGGGATCATTGCATTCACAAGTAAAAAGTGCATCAACTTATTCATGACAATTAAATGTGGAACCGGTTATTAATTGAGCAAATTGCTTGTGGGCAAATTTGTCATTATTCAAGTGTGAAATATAAGAAGTGTAAAATCCAAAAATAAGGAAGCACGGTTTTAATCCTAAGTAATCTTCTCATCCATTACTTGAAAAACCGCTCACAATTAATACAAGTCCGTATTAAGAGTAATAAGTCATTCGCCTTATGTGTAAAATCCTCATGTCATGCTTTCATAAGTAACTACACACTCGCTAAGGAAAGAAAAATAAAACTCACGCAATAATTTACATCCGCATCTTTTTGAGATTTTGGATCTTCAACCCCGCAACCCGTCAAGGTAATATTGGATTGGAGCAATCTATTGAATCCCCGCAACCCGTCAAGGTAATATTGGAACTCAATAGTCACTATAATTAACACCACACTGCCCCTCTTGGGAGTCTTGCATTATTTTTTTTCTTTTTCTTTTTTTTTTCTAGCCACTCATTTTTTTTTCATAAGCCGCTCTTATTTTTCTTTATTCCTCACCAAGAAATTTGCAAAGAAGAAAAGGAAAAACACCCGCTAAATATGGAGCATGACATAAGTCTAGTACACATAAAACGTGCTAACTTAGAATCTTAAGACGTACTCATATCAACCATAAATGATTAGCCAAAAATGCATAAGAGATTACAAACCAATTAAAACCGTACTTGATTATTTATTAACAATTATATACATGCGAAGAAAGTAGAGGTAGAGAAGAGAAGGGTTTAGCCACAAGTAATTGCCATGAAGTCTATCTAGCCCTTTTACACTTGCTTCAACTCTATCATTTCCCATTCTCCACAAATTTAAAATTTCAAAGAATGAAATTGGTGGAAGCTTAGCCTAATAGACCAATGAAGGACTACATGGTTAAGGATACTAGCTAGAGAGTGCTAAGATAAGCAAACTCGGGTTGAGTCAAAATATCCATGGCGGGCCTAATATGTCAAAGAAGTCTAAATTTGTTAAAACCATGTTTTATTATATTTTTCCTTTTTATATATTTTGGATGAAAAATAAGAGAAGAAATATATATACAATGCAAATGTGATATGCAAATGAAAAATGATTGATGCAAAAATTATGAATGCATATTTTTGGTGGCCAAAGTAGATCAAAAATTTGAAAAATGTTGAAAATTCATTTTTCCATGTTATCATGCAAGACAATGACAAGTTCTAGGTAAGGTCACTTCGATAGAAGACCCCCCTACACTTAAGCTAAACATTGTCCTCAATGTTTAAGAGCATGGAAGTATAAAAACTTCCCCTACACTTATGACAATGAATAGACTTTGCTTAACCCAAGTTAAGGAAAGGACAACTATTAGTGAAATCATGTTTAAGCACAAGGTGTCAATGAAAATTCACTAAAGTAACGAAGTGAACCGGATACAAGGGCCTCCTCCATAAGCTCCAAAGCATGAGATGAGTGAGCAACCCTACAAACAATGCATGAAGACAAAAGAAGATCTCCCCTACACTTATCTCCACGTCTATGCCTTTATTTCTAACCTACAACACTCTAAACCTAGTTATACGATGCTTGAGTTAATGAGTCTCTAGCTCGACTCGTCCCACACTTAAAAGTGTCTAAAACCTATCATGGAGAAGAAAATTTTTGCCCTTTTTAAGAAAAATCTCCATGATGAGGTAAAACAAGTGTTCATTTATCAAAACTCCATAAATATCCCCCAGGATCAAATACATAATTACCCTCCCACTTATAACTCAAGCCAACAACTAGCTTCCCAATCAATGGTGACAAGAATGAAGTGTAGTTCTCTAAAATAGTTTCCCATATGTTCTTCCCAAGGTGATGGTGTAAAGTTCTCAAATCTTTCACAAGGGTTCCTTTTGTTGCATCAGATGGATACTGAGATGATTTAGCAAGCTCTATGCCAGGATCAAAAATCCGTTCCTTGATGGGAAAACAACAAGTGATGGTTGCCTTAGAAGATTCTCCTTTGTAGTTCACATGGTGAGAGAAAGGTTGTGAAGTGATTGGTTGTAAAAAGGTTTGGGTGGACAAAGAAGGTAAAGGATCTTCAAGCAATAAAGATTCTAGATAGAGTATGTCCCCCTCCTCATCAAGGTAACCAAGAGTATACTCAAAAGATATATCCTCCAATAAAAACTCATCACTCTCATCAATGATAGAATCCTCCTCATCACCATAAACATCATAGATTGGTCTATCAAAGATGAGTGATCCCTCAAAACCAAAGGAAGTATGATCATCAACAAATGGAGAGTCACAAGTAGAAAGCTCATCATCACTATAATCATCATATGTTGGTGAATCACAAAGAAAAGATCCCTCATTACTTAAGTCCTCATCAAAGTGATTAGTATGGTGGAAAAGTGGGGTGTCATATGGAATTTCACTAAAGTTTAGCTCTTGAGGTTCATGAAAATCCAAGGAGGAAGTAATGGAAGCAATGGTCTCAATATGAGGGTAATCATAGTCTCCACTTGAGCAAGCTTCAGAAAAGTACTCATCACAAACTTCATCAAGAAGATCATCTTGTGTTTCCTCCTCATATACAATATCAATATGTTTTACCGCTTTGGGCTCATTAGACTTTTTGGACAACTTTCCCATGTTAAACACAACTCTCTCGTCTCCTACCCGCATTGTAAGTTCTCCTTCCGCCACATTGATTAAAGTACGACCCGTTCTCAAAAATGGCCTACCAACAATCAAAGGCACTCTAGGATCCACATCATAATCAACTACCACAAAATCCGCGGGAAATGTAAATCTATCAACCCCAACAAAAACATCTTCCGCAATTCCCACCGGATAAGCTATAGTACGGTTAGCCAACTCAAGAGTCATCTTAGTAGGAGTGAGCTCGGGAAGTGAAAGTCTCTTCCAAACCGATAATGGCATAAGGTTTATGCTTGCTCCTAAATCCGCTAAAGCCATACAATTTTCCACCCCCGGAAAATTGCAAGGAATCAAAAATCGCCCCGGATCTCCAAGCTTAGTAGGTAACTTCTTAAGTAACACCGCGGAACAATTTTCATTCAAAGAAGCATTAGGCAAATCCACCAATCTTTCTTTGTTAGAAAGCAAATCCTTAATCATCTTAGCAAACTTAGGCATATTGGCTAAGGCTTCCGCAAAGGAGATATTGATGTTAAGTTGCTTGAACATCCTCAAAAAGTTAGAAACTTGGATATCATCCTTGTTCTTAAGCTTTTCTTTTCTCAATCTTGAGGGATAAGGAAGACTTGGTCTTGGCTTTTAAAGATAATCCGTTTGTTCAAAAGCTTATTCCAGCTTATTGAATAAGCTAATTTCCACCATTTCATTTTTCTTACATTCCTGCTTTAGTTAAAGACTTTTTGATACCAAGTTTGCATCAAATCAATAACCCCTCCCAATAGACAACGATGTCAAAAAAATTAAGTCAACAAGAAGGATCGATAAACACGGTTTTATAACGGTTTTGAACATGAGACTTATTACCAAGACTTTTATACGCCCCCTAACGGAAGGGCCTTATTATATTTGGTTTACCTCCATCTTTTATTCAACTTCGCCATGAAGCTTTTATTATGACTTCGGTCTTGCCTTGCCTTTTATTATCCGCCTCATCGGTGGTTTTATTAGCCAAAGACGTATATCCTCACGCTAAAGCGAATTTTGGATCTTTAAAGCTTCGAAGATTAAGGCTTGATTCACTTTCAATTTGGGCATAGATTTTTCGGCCTTGTGAGCTTCAAATTTTTGCTTAATTTAGGTGAGCACTTGAAATCTTATTATTAGGTGAAGCTTTCGATTATTCGGGTGCCAATACTTCAAAACCGTGACACTGGCGATACCTTAATGTTTTCCCAATTTAATTACATGGAAGCTACCAAAACAAATTAGAAACCCAACAATAGTGACTAAACCGCCAAATCAATATTTATTAACAATTTATTATGCAAAAGCGTTGGGAGAATAAGCTAATAATTACTACACATAAGATCGTGATGATTACGAGACTTATAAATAACTCTATCATTTCTCGTCCTCATTTAAGAGACTTAGCCTAAAAAGTTAAGGAATCGAAGCTAAGTGCTCAACACGCACGGTCGAGTCAAAAATTACTCTCGTTCTCACCATCGGAAAACCTACATTCGTGTCTTAAACACTTATGAAAAACTAGAAAAATTTTAAAATTTGGCCATTTTTAGCCTTATTTTCCAACAAAACGATAGCAAAAAGATGAATATTGGATAGCGTGTTGACGTAAGCAAGGTGAAGTATCTACTCACCCCCCATACTAAAACTAAACATTGTCCTCAATGTTTCGAGTCTAGGGGTGTAAACACCCCCATACTAGAGACGAAGTCGAATGCTTAATCTCGAGCATGGAAAGGGTAAAACGAATAACCTAAAAGCCGTTTATGAATTATGCTAATAAGATAAACGTTAGAACATAAAAAGGATATCATCGGATATCGGAATCTCCAAAGGCAACGATCGAAGCTCGAGTGATCCGTAAAACGAACACGAGAGGCTTAAATGGTGTCGATGAACCTAATAAATCACAATCACAAACAACCACGAAACAAAGGTAGGAAGAGCACAAGTCCCCTCGTTACATTAACTAAGAAAGCGATAATATTTACAAGGATAAGCATGAGAATCCCCCACGAGGCACCTTGTTTTTGATAACCGAGTCAAAAGCTCGACTCGAATCCCCATAAATGTGATCATTTAGGGATAATCTTGGTTTGGTCATTTTTGGTGGGGCTTACATGATAAACAAGGCCCAAAAGTACATGGAGTACTTTAAAAACCCGATATACGTATACCGGGGTCAAAGATGGCGTCTTCGTTTTCGGATGAAAGACGAAACAACGCCACTCCAACTAGAACCTCAAAGAGGTAGAAGAAAAGAGATAAGAAGTAGAAAGGTGGGGCAATGGATAAGTCACTAAAATGAGCTACTCGAGGTAGACTCACACCAAGCAAATAGATAAGATTTCCATTTATTGCATCGGTGGAAGACCGAGATTTCCCTTTAAAAGCAATTCCGGGATCGTAAATCTCGTCCTCGGTGGAGAAACGTGAGGGAACATTTGGGGCTTCCCCCACACTAGATCCACACCAACCGTCGTCAAAAGGAGTAGACGAGGTGGTAGCACTCATAAAACGATGTGATGACGGAGTTAAACATGTAGAAAAATCATTTAAAACATTTTTAAAATCCTTTCCTTTTTCATCGTTTAAAAACTCTTTATGAAAACCCGATTGAATAATGTCGAAAATATTTGGCGTGTCAAATTGAAAATTAGTCGCGCTAAAAATCCTCACATTTAAGTCATTGGTGGGAGGGGGTGGCGGATTATATAAGTTCTCAAAACGTTTGTCAATAAAGAACACCGCCCCTTCGGGGTCTACATACTCGTCATCCTCATGAACGTCGATCTCATCGATTTCTTCATCAAAGATAGGCTTGTCAAACCAAGGTTTGTCATTCCCCTCCTTGAGTATCTTAGAAACTCTCTCGAAAAGATCACGATCAAGCACGAAACCATCATTCTTTTGTGGGGATCGTTGATAAGTTAGATCCTCACGAATGTGGTAAACGTCATTCTCAAATGAGGAGTGTTGATAAGGTAACTCCTCGAGAATGGGATTTTTAGTGGTCACATGAGTTGGTTCGTCATCGAAAATAAGACGCTCCAACTCATTAAGTTCATCCTCGATTTTGGAAAGATCGATCTCACTCGTAGGTGGAAGTGAAGGCATAAGAGCTAGCTCTCGTTCAATGATTTCCTCAATCTCGGGATCAAACTCATAATCATCATACTTCACATGTTTCTTCTTAGGAGAATCAAAAATAGCATGTGGATTTCGAAGTACGTGATCAAGCTCGGCAAAATCGCCATCGTCATCGTCAAAGAAAGAGTCGATGTGAGCACTCACAACCATGGACTTACAAGCACTAGGGCTATGCTTAGGTGACTTTTCTAAGACGAGAGGATCGATGTCGATAAACCCTTTAGCCTCAACGGGTGTTGGGCTAGGCAAAGGAGGCACTTCGATGTAGTTAGAAGTTGAAGCCTCAAAGTCATGGTCCTTCGAAGGTGGTGAAGACGAATCCATTTTGGTCATTGTCGTGATGGCATTAACGTCACCCTTCGGAATTGGTGGTTCACTTGTTTCGCTAAAAACATCCCAAAGTGAGTTTTCATCCATAAATTTACACATACCCTTTTGAATTAGGTACACGTATTCTTTATCATTGAAATCATCATCTTTAAAACCGTTTTTCTTAATTCTTTCAAAACATGCATCAAGCTTCATTCTTTCCGCTAAAGTAAACATTTTGAAATCATTAGAATTTGAATCATTAGGTTTTGAAACCTCGGTTTTTTCATTCTCATAAAATCCTTGGGATTTTCTAGCGAAAAAGTCTATTTTCTCATCCCCATATCTCATAGTAAGTCTCCCCTCGTGAACGTCGATTACGGTTCTAGCCGTTGATAAGAATGGTCGGTCTAAAATAATAGGACATTTAGGGTCACACTCGTAATCGGATATAACGAAATCCGCGGGAAAAACAAACTTTCCAATCCTAACATAGACATCCTCGGCTATTCCAATTGGTATTAAAGGTGTACAATTTGCAAGCTCGATTGTCATGTTCGTGGGGGTAAGCGAAGGCAATCTCATCAATTTCCAAAGAGAATGAGGCATAAGATTGATGCTAGCACCTAAATCGGCAAGGGCTAAACATCCCTCAATCTCGGAAAAATCACAAGGTAATAGAAATTGGCCCGGATCCTTTTCCTTTCTCGGCATACGCCTTTTGGGTTTTTTAAGAAGGATCGATGCACAAGTTTCTTCAAGGGTTACTTTGGTAAGGTCGACAAAGCTCTCTTTTTGAACCGTGGATGGAAATTGAGGTACACGAGGGCGTGCAATCTTTTCCTTGGTCGCCACGTTCACCCCATCGACTTTAGAACAAGAAGACGTCTTAGAAGTCGAGGGTTGAGAGGGATAAACAACACGGAATCCTTCAAGGTTAGGGGTAATCACACGACCTTTCTCACGAGACGAGGCGGCTTTACATTGTTCTTTCGGATTAGCAACGGTGTCACTAGGTAATGAACTCGATGACGAACCCGAAGCTTTGTTCATTATAGCCGAAAACATCTTTTTAATATCAATTTGCCCTTGCTCAATCTTCGTGTTTTGCAATTTCAAAGTATTTGTAAAGTCGTTTTTCAAAGTACCAATTTCTCCCTCTAATCGTCTCATATTAGCCTCATTCGTTTTCATGTAATTTTGAAAATCGTTTGACGAACTATTTTGATTAGAATTAAAGTTCCCTTGGTTTTGATTACTTCTTTGAAAATTGTTTTGATTCCCACTTGAAAAATTATTTCCTTGATTGTTATCTCTATTTTGCCAAGTTATATTACGACCTTGATTATAACCTCCTTGATTTTGATTCGAAAAATTTCCTTGTTGATTATTTCCTTGAAAATTGTTTCGGTTTTGATTAAAATTGTTGCCTTGGTTATAATTGCCTTGTTGTGATGGACCGGCGTTATTTTGATTTTGGTTAGAAAAATTGTTGTTTAACGCACTCACATTAGACGTTTGGCCATCCGTAGCCGCACACTCGTAATAATTATGAGGTCCACCACAAAACGTACACGAAACCTCAACCGCTTTCACCGTAGCGGGAGCGTCTTTCTTTTGCATCTCAATGAGATAAGACGTGAACACATTCGTAAGCTTGTCGACTTTTGCATCAACTCTCTCAATGTCGCGATTAGAACTACTAACATTGGCGACATTGGCAACACTCGGTGCGTTGCGGAGTTGGTAAACCTTGGATCGGTTCTCGATAATTATCAAAGCTTCTCTCGGAGTCTTACACAAAAAGTTGCCACCGGCGGCGGAATTCAACGAGTCTTGTTCGTGAAAATTAAGACCGTTGTAAAACGTATCGATTTGGTGCAACTCGGAAAAACCATGGTGAGGACATTGCCTAAGCAATTCCTTAAAACGATCCCACGCGTCTCTAAAAGATTCATTCGGTTTTTGCTCAAATTTTGTAATCTCGTTTTTGAAAAACGTTGTCTTAGACGGTGGGAAGAAATAATTAACGAATTTGGAAACGAGATCCTTCCACGTAGTTATGGAATTAGGTGGCTCTTTCTCGTACCAATCCTTGGCGGCACCATCGAGCGAGTATGGAAAAAGCATAAGCTTGACGACATCGGTGTCGACGTTCTTAAACTTGCTCGTGGCCAAAAGACGATCAAAATTCCGAATATGGTCGTGAGGATTATCGGCTTCACGACCTCGAAACTTCGTAGCTTGGATCAACGAAAGCATTCCGCTTTTGATCTCAAAATTCTCCGCCTCGATAGCGGGAATTACGATCGCGTCTCCATAACCCTCGGTGGGCGCTTGGAGCAATTCCATCATAGAACGATTGTCGGCCATCTCGTCTAAGGTCTCTTCAACAACGATATTAGGAACGTCGGTTTCTAATTCTCGTCTACGTCGTCGATTCCTTCGATTACGATTGCGTTGATTCGAAGCTTCACTAGAATTAGAATAGTCCTTCGATCGAGTGCGCATGCACTAAGCGTAGAATGGGTGGTAGCAAAGAAGATTCTTTTTGCGGCTTTTTGATTTTTTTTTAATTCTTTTGGTTTTTGATTGTTTTTTAACTTTTTTTGGATTTTTTGTTGTATTACGTAGACAGAAATCTACAAATCTCCCCTCGAATCGACTTTCTCGATTAAAGGAGCCTCAAAGAATGAAAACGATCACGTGGAGTGAACGTTCTCGATGACTTTAGAACGTTGGTGGAACACCAAAACGTTCAAGAGGGTTTAATCTTGAAAACACAAGCAAATATAATATACGTAGATAATACTTGGGCGGCAAACCCTCGATTAGCTCTCTTTCTCAAAACACGCACAAGCAAGCGGAGGAAACGAGGCGGCGCGAAGCACTTAAGAGCCTTTTTCCTTTAGGTCGTGAAATACAACCGCCTTATACCCACCTTATAGTTTGTGTTAATTGAAATTAAGCCTCACGAAAGTATTTATCTATTTTGCCTTTAAACTTTTGCTTTAGATTCGAATACAATGATCGAGTGATGAAATCCCGAATCAAGGTTGTGATTTCTCACGTATTTGGAGTACTTGTATATTTATTTGTTCTTACGTAGTACAATATATTAATAATATATTCACAATAAAAACGAAAACCAATATATCTACAATATAGTAAAGATTGTTTTGTGTTTAATTTAGGAAAACTAAACACGATTTATTTGGATATTATACTATAATAGAGAAAAATAACAAAAATGAGTATGTACGATATTCACGCTTTCCAAAAAATGAAAAGCAAAAACGCACTACTCAAACAAACACGATACTAATAATAATGGCACACAAAACACCTCCCCGGCAGCGGTGCCAAAAATTGATGTAGAGAATAATATACGTGTTTAGGAAAACAACGTATAAATGCGGTAAGTATTAAACTTGACGATTTAATGAAAAACCGACAAATCGAATAAATTCCAAGTTCGTTCTCGAAGGAGGTGTGTATTATGTATGCCAATTATGTAAAATAACAATGTTTGGATTAGTGACGTTTTTTTGGTTTAAGAGAAAAAGAAAAGACGAGCTACGATTACGATTAAACTACGACGTTGACGTAAAACGCGAACGTAAATACGTAAAACGTGACGAAATTAAAAATTAAAACCTAAAAATTAATTAAATGATTAAACTAAGTCTTAAATAATATAAATAAGAATAAAAATCCAACAATTATATTTTAAAACCTTTTATTAATTAAATATTCAATTTTTAATGCTAATTAAAGCCCAAAAATTAAATATAATTAACAAAATGCTCAAAATATTAATTTATTGAACTAATAACTAACTTATATTATTTAAAGACTAAAAACTATTTTTCTTAAATTTTAAAAACTATTTTTCTATTTTTAAAACACTTAAAACTATTTTTAAATTAAAATAATCCTAAAAAATAATAAAATAATGCCAAAATTAATTTGACAATTTTAAAAATCCTAAATTACCCTAAAGAACAGTAGAAAATTGAAAAAGTTTGAAAAAAGTAAAAATTTGCACTAAAAGACAAAACTATTTAATAATTAAACCCTAATTAACTTAATTTAAATATAAAAAATAATTAAAAAAGTGAACAGTAACTAATTTTTAAACTAAAAACCTTAAATTAATATTCTAAGTCTAAGAAAAATTTTAAATCAGAAAAATAAAACTTTTTACACTAAAAGACAAAAACAGATATATTAAAAAGTAATTAAAAATGCAATTAAATATAAAAAATAGAAAATGAACAGTAACAACCAAATAAACTAAACTGAAAAATCAGAAATTTAAAAAGAAAAATAATGCAAAAAGAATCAGAGTCTAAATCCTAAATTAGTTCACTAAAGACAAAAATGTAAAATCTGATAGTGACACTTTTTGTGTTTCTGTCGTTTTGTGCAAGCAGTGGAAACAAACAAGCTAGCAGGGGGAAGTGAGTTCCCACTGCTAGTGTAAATAAGCTGTCAAAGAATTGAAAAGCTTAGGAAAGCTTTTCTTGGGCTTTTTCTTGGGCAATAAGGCACCCCCACAACCAGTTGGGTTGTGGGGAGTCAAGATAAGTAGAAAAAAACAACACTCAAACACAAAAATCACACTAAAATGGCCTTAAACAGTTGCTGTGATGGATGACTGTCTGATGAACAGTAACCTGTCAAAAGTGGCACAAATATGGATTTTAATGGGCCACAATTATCACATAAGCATACCAAATTACTATTAAGCTATCAGTAACCCTAGATTATACCAAACCCTAACAATCTACCAAGATTTAGATCAAAATCACTTAAAACAAAGCCCTACTGATGAACTTTCTGATTTATGCTATATTTACCAAATTTTAAGCATGCAAATGTTTGAATACTCCCATATAACTTAAACCAAATGCTGAAAGTAACCTATAACTGTCAAAAAGAGTGAGTTTAGCTAGATTAAATACCAAAAGCTGTCACAATTTCTTGGTTAAAACCACAATCCAAACACCCCCTTATTTTCAGAAACTTGGATTTAACAAACCAAAACTAATCAAAAGCAACCTAAACTGATTCTATGTTGTTCTAACATGCATATAAACCATAAATATACCTAATCAAACTAACTAATTCCACATACCAACATGTTTATACAAAATCACACACAAACACAAAAAATCACTCAAGTCATTCAAGCATGGAGGGTTCAAGCCTAAGGATTACCTTGTGGGACCCACATCCGGGCCCCACTATGGCTGCAATGCCATCTCCATTCAAGCACGGGCTTGAGCTGATCTTTTTTGGATGTAGAAATGAATAAGGTGGGACAACAGCAGTTCCAAACACCTTCAAACCTGAACTTTCTGAACCCTTGGGGGCTTGTTGAGCTGTCAAAAAGAAAACAAGAACAGTGACCTGTTACAATTGACAATAAGCTATAAGCTGGGCTTATAGATTAAGCTAGCTTGAGGCTTATTGCAAAAAAATTGAAAACAGATTTTTCTTTCTCTAAAATCTTTTGGAACCAAACCTAAAAACTTCTAATGACTGAAAATACTTTGAAGACACTTAAAACTTTGAATCAAAACCTAGTTCCACTTTCACTTCCCCAAAAAGCTTTATCCAAATTTTTAAAACAACCTCTCTCAAAAATCTTAAACTGAAATTCTGAAACGTGTTTAAAAACAAACTTGGAGATTTCTTAAACTAATTTTAAACTAAACTAGAAAACAAATAGAAGGAACTCAGTTGTATGCAATATTGAAAAACCTTTCATTATCATTAATAAGCTTTTAAAATTACATAAAACTGGAACAAACTGAAATAAGGCACATACCACCTCATTTTATACTAACTAGAAGAAACTACTAGAAGAACTAACTACATGAAACCCTAATAAACAAAATTCCAATCATGCCCTTGGTCTTCTTGTTCAAATCTTGGTCAAAATTAAGCCATGTGAAGTGTCAGCTGTTTGAATGTATCTTGGCCCTTTGTTTTTACTTGGAGAAGTTAACAATCACCTTGGAACCATAGATGAGCTGTGCCAAGCTTGTCTTGTTGCTAAACGAGTACAGAGAGCATGTGGGTGGGGTTGTATGGTGAGAGTGACATTGCTTGGGGAGTTGGGAAGGGTTTAGGTTAGTGTGAATTAAAGTCCTGGAAAGTATTGGGTTTAATTGTTTAGCTAATTAAAAGTTGATAATTAGGGTTCTTAGGATTAAGGAGGAGCAGTTTTAGGGGTTTAGTGGGTTTTGGAGGGAAGGTTAAATATTAATAAACTCGTTTAAACGAGTTTATTTAATTAATCTGGTTTGGGTGAGTGGAAGAATGAGGTGGCGTGGAGGGTGCACGTGATTGGTGGAGGGGTTAAGGAAGATGACGTGGCGGGCTGTGAGTGGGAGAGGGGAGAATGGATGTCTGGACGATTTTAGTCCCCCAATTCCTTTGTGCTTGTCTTTTTGTATTAAACTTCCAACAGCGCCCAAAATGCAAGTGACAACTTTGGGAAAGTTGTCATTTGTGGCACAATCTTGTTTACAACTTTTTCCAAGGGCTTTTAATGCACATTATGCATTCTTCAAGGACCAATCTTGCATAATCTCATCATTTTAGGGACCCAATGTGTAATTTTGATTTTGACAAGGGTTTAAAATGACAAGTCTTCCAAAGTAGAGGGACCAAAGTTGCCAAATCTTCAAACTTCAAGGACTTGATAGGAAAATCATGATTCGTGTCCGGTTCTTTGTGCGGCTTCGTTTCCCGTGTTCGTTTTTGCTTGATTCCTTTGATCATTTGGTGAATTCACGATATCCATACCTAAAATACACAATGAACAAACATAGGCACATATATGGGTATTTTGATGATATTTTAAGCGTTTTAAGCCCGATTTAGACGATGAGACTATGTATAAATACAGTCTCATCAACAGCTATTAAACTTTTCATTTTAGCTAATTTTTGATTTTATATGATTTTAGGGTTTTTAACCAACTTTAGAAATTAATATAAAATTATTAAAAAGGTTTTGGAAACTTTTGATTGCATTTCTGTCTTAGTTACATTTTTCTAGATTTTTGGTAATTTTTTAGAATTTTTTTATAAACTTTGAATTTTTTTGAATATTTTATTATTATTTTATTATTAAAAATTGAAAGTTAGTTTTTTCTACTTTTTCCATTTTTCCTAGTTCAAATATCTAAAGTTAGGAGTTTTGCAACTTTTAGAATATTTTCATTGTCCTTAGATTTCTTTTTATAATCATTTTAAGTTTTTATAGTTTTAATAGTTTTTAATTGTTTTAAAATAGTTTTTATTGATTTTAAAATTTTCAAAAATAGTTTTAAATTAAGTTAGGTTGTCTTAGAGGTTTACAAAGTGATAAAACTCATTTTGGGCTTTTTAGTAATTAAATTTATTTTTAGGGCTTTAATTAGCATTAAAAAAATCATTATTTAATTAATTAAAAGGTTTGAGTGATTTTTGATTTTTTGTAAACTCTTTATACATTATTTAGGATTTATTTGCAATTTTTAGAAATTTTTAGGATAAAATTTTAAATTTAGTGCTTTTTACGGTTTTACGTGTACACCTTTTTCGACTTAGTGTAATCCGTCATCGTAACCGTCATTCTCTTCTCATCCCCTTTCTATTTTCTTTTCTCATAACAATAAAATCACAAAGATAATCATCTCTAGACACAACGCACTAGCCTCCTCGAGAACGAACTCACTTTAGGGCCATAACTTGTGGTTTTCCTAAACTACTCGTTAACACTTGCCCTAATTGCCTCCTTCTCCTAAAGGTGTGCAAAAACTCAACCATCAAGCCTCTTCTCTTCCAACACTAGCCTTTTGTGTTCTTCCTCCCTCACATGATAATGTCATGCATCATGGGACATATTGTCATTGTTGTAAATATCAACATCTTGATATGGCTCACATCTATGAGGAATTGAATTACATCAAGAATCTCCTAGTCAAACCTCCTCTTCACTGTGACTATGGGATTACTACCAAGCCACCACCACCTCCTTCTGCCACTAATTTGTTTTTCAATATAGCATAAGGATTGCTTATCTCCAAGACATCTATTTCAAGCAAATATTAGAGTTCTAGTTTAACTAGGATTAGATTTATGCTTTTCTTTTGGCTTGTTTTCTTTTTCATACATCTTTGTATGATTTATTTTCTTGTATATTTATTTCATGTTTCCTTTTAACATGAATTATCTTGGATCTTGGTTATCTTCTCTTTTCTTATCTTATTTTTTTATGATCTTTGATATATCTTGTTGGGTGTTTCTTTCTTCTACTAACCCTTCTATGTAGCTTGTCACCATAGCTCGATTCCTTGGTGCCCCAAGCAAGGGGGAGTAAGCATCAAGGGGGAGCATTTGCAAAGTCCGATTCTTTTCTTCTACAAAAACTTTTGCATCCTTTTTGCTTCGACAAAGGGGGAGAAATGAAATAAACTCGTCTTTGAAAATCTTGTTTTTCATGTGATTGAGTTTACGTACTGTCGAAATCAAAAAGGGAGAGATTGTTAATGCAATGACGCCTAAAAACGTTACTTTCATTCTTCGGTCTCGCTTTGTTTTGATTACGACAATATATAAAAACAAGCACTTACGAAAACAACGAAAAACGAATTCTTGAGTTCAAGTATTTTTTTCATTTCAACAATTATCACTTAAGGTATGAACAAACAAGTTTTCATCTTAATTAAGTGATCATGGATTTAAGTTTTCTTAAAACTTACCTTTTATTAAATGTGACAAAGTTTTTTTTATTAAACTTTATTTTAAGAAAATGTTTTATTAAATTAAATATTTGAAAATTCGAAAATGGCATATTCCATATGGTTTAGGAATATCCTTTGTGGATAAATATTCCACTACATGTGACTACCTCACTAAAGACAAAAGGGCGCAGAGTCTACCTTCACGGTTTCTTAAATGCCTATGCGGATCCTTATCGATAAGGAACCGCAAGCATCAATATGGAACCGCGCCCAGAAAAAGCCGTTGGGATTTTGTCTTATAAATAGTGGACCATTCTCAGATTTTCTCTTCAGCTCTTTTGCACACAAATTTACAGATTTAAACATACTTCTTAAATCATTCAAATCCTTGGTTATTTGGTTGATTACTACTTGTTTAGAAGTGAATCTTTCTCCTCACATCTCTTCCTCTCCAATTGCAAAGAGAAGAACACTTTGATGCTTGAAGTGTTGAGTCTACCTCAAGATCTATTGAACATCAAGTAATATTTATTTTAGTTGTGTTGTGAAGATCCAAGTAGTTGTGTAATTTAGAAGTTGTGTTGTGAAGATCCAAATAGTTGTGTCTATTTGGAAGTTGTGTATGTAGTGTGGTTAATACTTAGTCCTTAAAGTATATTGGTGTAGATTGGTCCTAGCTAAGATTAGGGCTATACTTTTAGCTTAGAGTCGAAAATTGGTTAAGCGACGTATATGGTTTCTCCACCTTAAGGAGTTTGTTGATTAGTGAACTCTCGAGTAAGGAGTACTCGAGGAGTGGGGTAGGGACGAGGAGTGAGCTTCGTTGCCGGACCACTATAAATCCTTGGTGTTTGGTTTGGTCTTTCTTTTCCTAATTTCTTTACATTTATTATTCTTTACTTGCACATACTTGTGATTATTAGCTTAGTTTCACTATCCCTTGTCCATATTGTGTATAAAAAGATTTCACATATTTGCTCAAGCCTAAGTTTTTGAAAAGGATTTCTGAAAACCCATATTTAACAAGTATATTTAAGAAACTATTCAACCCCCCCCCCCCCCCTTTTAATTTCTACAAAATCCTATCATGTACAACGATACCATATCGCTTCATATCGGTGAAACGATACCCTATCGACTCATACCGTGTGCAACGATACCCTATCGACTCATATCATGTGCAAGGATACCCTATCAATTTATATCATGTACAACAATACCCTATCGACTCATATCCTGTGCAACGATACCCTATCGACTCATATCGTGTGCAAGGATACCATATCGACTCTTATCGTGTACAATGATATCTGATCGACTCATATCATGTACAACGATGCCTTGTAAAATTCTATCAAGTGCAATGATACCCTATCGACTCATATCCTGCAGAACGATACCCTATTGACTCATATCGTGTGGAAGGATACCATATCAACTCTTTCGTGTACAACGATGCCTAATCGACTCATATCGTGTACAAAGATACCCCATCAAATCCTTTTGTGTATAACGATACCTAATCGACTCATATCGTGTAAAACGATACCCTATCGACACATATCCTGTAAAACGATACCCTATCGACTCATCCGTTTAACTTGTCTTGTATAACGATATTATGTCGACTCATATGTTTAACATCTCGTGTATAAAAACTAATTTTCCTATTTTTAAATGACTTAAATAAAAACAAAAAAGAAAAATTATTAAAAATTAGTAAATTAAGAGGGAAAAATCTGAAATTAACACGAAAAGTCCAAAATACTATGTAGTTTCTAGGAAAAATAAATAGAAGATCCCAACTTATTTCAATAAGCTAGAAACGGCTTATTAATTCATGGCTTATTTAAACAAAGAGGAAATAAAAAGCTATTAAATATATAATAGAATGAGACCTTGACAGATAAAGAGTACTAGCACACTTGTAAAACCTCGAACCCTCACTCGATAGGTCACCGGTTCAAGCCAGGCTAGATACTTTTTAGATTTTTTTTTAATTTTCTTCTTGGACAAATACTACTCCCATAAGCAGTTTGGCTTATGGGAGGATAATAAGCTATAAAAAGCAAACAATAAGCTAACAAAAAGCAGATGAAAACATAAATAAGCTACAATTAAAAATCCTGAAATTGAACTTACAGTGGCAAGGCAAACAACACTAACAATGGTAAGAATGTTACCACTACTAGGCCACTCTTCATTGAGAACAAAGCTACTATTGAGCCCTTTTTTGAAAGTTGCTCGTTTTAGCTTATTTCGTTTTTAAGCATTATCTAGTCAAACACAAGTTAAGAGTATTTTTTATAATCTAATTTGACTAGTCCTCCCAATTATGCATTCCATTTTGTGTCAAATTTCCCATAAACAACTAATCTGTCTTATAATGGAATATGATGTTTGCTTATTCTAGTTCAAACATTGTGCTTAATTATTAATCAAACTGAAAATGGAAACTTTGAAACGACGGAAGTAGAATAAGAAACACAAGATGAAAACTTCGCAAACAAAATTCAGTTCAATAAAATAAATGATTAAAGTTTTAAATAAAAACATTCATTCGGTTTTTCTAATTAATCCAACTTCGTAGATTTTTCACGATCAAAAGGCAAATGAAGTTCATTGTAACCATGCGACTTTGAACTCTTCTTCTTCTTCTTCAATTTCCTGCTCAGAGTCGTAAACATCATCATCAATTAATTCCTTTTCTTCCTCCAATTGCCTCCTTCTTAAAAGAGCAGCTTCCTCCCTCTGGCGCTGTTCTTTCTCCTTTTGCCTCATTCTTAATGAAGCAGCTTCCTCCCTCTGGCGCTGTTCCAAATTCCTAGCATTTTCTTCATCTTCAATCTTCCATTGTTGCTGTTCTTCAGCTTCCATAACGTAGAATCTGTATTTGTCATATGGATCATGATAAGTAGCAACAATAGGGAACTTTCCTTCTTCATTTAACATTTGTAAACTCCACACAAGGTTTCCTGAAACATGTTAGAGTATTATTACTAATTATTAACCAAAATACAAAATCAAGAAAAATAATTAGATACTAAATTGTTTTCAACGACATTGGCATCTTCAAATCCAGCGGTAAAATAAGTTATTTTGGATGATGAAGCCATAATTTAGATTATCAAAATTGTTTGTATATGTTATTAGTTTTTTGTTATCTGTTTTTATGATTAATTTCATTAGTTAATCCTTGTTTATATAAACTAAGGATAAAATACAAAGAGTCAGACTACATGCCAACATCTAATGCATATTCATGCATGTAATTAATTTTTGTAAAGTTCCAAGAATTAGCATCATTATTGGGACGTGTTTAAAGTGTGTGATTACTGTGTTAACATCAAGTTTAAACCACAAATTAGTTGCACCTTAATGAAAACCATTTTGTTAAAGAAATACTAGTAACACCTTAATAAAAACAATATTGTTAAAGAAAAAGGAATTAGACATAATAATAATTGTCCAAATGGAAGACAATATCTTCTTTAATCAATCTAAGAAAAAGGAATTAGACATAAGAACCTTATTTTTAAGTTTATCTGGGTAAAACTTACTTAACCTAAGCCTAAAGGGGTGTTTGGGCCAGTCTCAACAGCTGAGTCAAAAACAATTATAGGACTTAAGGGTTTGTGATCATTTGAGATAGGCTTAGAATTAGTGGTACTCAGTTTTAATTATTGTCTTTATAGTTTAATTCAAAAAGTTTGATACTTTGTGTTTTTTTGTCATGATTTAATCAGTAGGATAGAAAGTGCTTGATGATTGTTGTTGTTTGTGTTGTCTGTGGTATTTTTCTATTGCTATCTGAGTTATATTGCTTCTCTGTTAGGCCTTGATAGGTGAAATCTAATTTAGAAGCAATTGAGTTCAAACTTGGTCATTTTTTACCAACCTTTGAGGTCAACTGCATCAGCAGCTTTAGTTTAGGTTAGAATAGGTTATAAGTTTTGATTTCTAATTTGTAGGTAGTTTATAATATATACTTTGTCTGTTTTAGGTTTACTTGGTGGCTAGAGCCCTTCTGTCAACTTAATTATAAGCCCAAAATTAGCTAAACAACCTTGCTATAGCCTCTAGTACTGTAGCACTTGTCTTATTTTCCAACCATTTCATTTTACTTGTTCTTGATGATTTGTGATTGTGTATGTGTGTTAATTTGTTTTTATTGATTATACTAACCGCCAATTACTTATTGGGGCTTATTGTATTTTCAAAAAAAAAATAGCAAAAAACAAAGTCTGGGACTCGAACCCACGACCTTCCCTTCACACACCAACACACTTAACCAGTTTTCCCTTTCGGTATTTTTCGTAAAGATTCAAGGGACATTTTTAACCTCTTTTTTTATTCTTTCATGAATAAGATGTTCTAAAACATGTGACTAATATTAAGGTTATTAAAAATTGAGATTACATTTGGTTCTAAACATTTGCCACATGAATATTTGACTGTGTGACATTTTTCAATGTATTGGTCACATATAATCATATTATAATGTGACCATAAATATAATTTAGTTACATATTGTAAAACCCGCATGCTTTTACAATAAATAGTACCCTTAAGATCGTACGTACTAGATTAAAACTTTCCTTTTATAACATGTTTACGTTTCACGTATAAGAATTTCGAATATTACGTATGTGTTAGAACACGATAAGTATTTATTACGTATGAACACACAATAATTATTCAAATAATAATCATAATCACGAACATGCGATCATGAAATCATGAACGTAGTTTAATCACGAGCTAATATTAGTTACGTATATATATTTATTACGAACACGAATAAATATATTAAGTCACGGTTAATAATTAATTAAAACACGTAAAACACGAACACGATAAAACACGAGAACACACTAAAATATTTAGACTCGAGAAAAGCACGGGTAACCCCATGTGGGCCCCATGCCACGAAATTAGGAGAGGAAAAGGGCCTAGCCCATCAATTTACTAAACAAGAAAAAGGGAGGAATCATGTTTCATTTTTGCAAAATCTAGAAAATAATTAAAACCCTAAAACTTTTCCTCCTCTTCTTTTTTTTCCTCTTTGGCCGCCACCTTCATGAACACCACAAGGGTGTTCGGGTTGATTTTTGATCTTGTATTTTGTGCAAGCATTCGTGTATGTTCGTCCTTGATTGATCCACGCATTCGGTATAACCTTTTTAACCTTTTTCTTTTATGTTTTGATTGAATAAATTACATAAGATCATGATGTTTTAAAAAAAACTAATTAAAAACATTTATTAAACATGTCTATGATTATGGGGTAGATCAAAACAAGGGTTTTTAGGGGTGTTTGTCTAGCCGACGCCTAAACCGAATCCCTAAGGGGTCTCGGCTTGGCTTGTGAACCACCACCGAGACCTCATGGTCTCGGTTTGGTGGTGTGGGTCCCACGGCAGCAACAAACAAGAGAGAACCCCGAAGTGGTTCGGGGTATGGTGTTGATTACGGGTCCGGTTCATGGTTTCTAGTCACGATCCGGTTCATGAGTTATGTTAAGGATATGTTTTTAATAATCATATGTTAAAAATTAAATTAATAAAATATGACATGATTAATTTAATAAAATATGACTTAGGTTATAATTTAATTATTAGATCATGGATTTTAACCTAAGTATTTATATTTTTCTAGACTTTATAATTAATTAATTATTGAAAATCATGGCTATAATTAATTAATTAACATGACTTAGGTTATATTATTAATAGTTAATAATACATGTTTTAACCTAAGTATTTAACTTTATTTAATTAAAAACATGATATATTTAATTAAATATTTTTAACCTATAGTTTATTTAATTTACATGTAATGATTAATAAACTATACCTTATATCAATATGACTTAGAAAAATAATCAGAAAACACTTAAGCTTATATACTTAGCTTATTTAACCAGCTTATATCTAATTATGGAAACTTTCTCTTTTTAGAAACTTATTTAATTCAGGCAGCTAATCTATTTATAGAAACTTTCTATTTTTAGAAACTTATTTAGTTAAGGCAGCTAATCTATTTATGGAAACTTTCTATTTTTAGAAACTTATTTATTTTAAGCAGTAATTCTATTTTTGGAAACTTTCTATTTTTGGAAACTTTCTATTTTTGGAAACTTTCTATTTTTGGAAACTTTCTATTTTTGGAAACTTCATATTTTTGGTAACTTTCTATTTTTTGGGAAACTTTCTATTTTAAGGAACCTGCTATTTTTAGAAAGTTACTTATTATTACACAGTAAGTATAATAATACATGAAATACAAGCAGTACTTAATCAGAATAGACAGAATATAAGATAAACACAGTTTAAAGCTTAAAACAATAAAACATGGCATGAACGTATAAAATAAGCTAAGACATGATATAAAACCAGTTACGTATTTAGTAATCAGATACTTATACACGTATGTATTTATGTAGCATTAGTGATACCGAAGTAGGATTCTCCTCAATTCGTCTTCTTCGTTCACTGGACATAAGGTACGGATTCCCGTCCTTTCAGTATGGACATTCTTTCCTTATTAGGATTCCCCGTATGCAGCCAACTGTTTTCCCATAGTATAAGTTTATATGTTTGATTTGCTTATGTTTAATTTAGAGTATCTATAGCCATATACATGCATGACCAGTTTCACCTAGTTATGGAGGTACCATAACCATAACATTAGAGGCACTGATGTTATGACTTCACCACGGCGGAGTGATTGCTCGTGGCGTCCCTTCAGCTTTTGGCCATATTATTATATTCATCATGTGGGGCGTATGGGTGCATCCTAGTTACATGTTTTTCAGCAGATTACTCAGTGTGAATGTGGTGTGTGCCTTGCATCCTTCACAAAGAGCTGATCCCTCCTACCCAAAACCAGTATATTAAATTAGAGGCAGCCCCTCTAATTTGCATGATGAGGTCACCCCTCCAAGTATTCATGCACGGTGGATTTTCATGACCTATATTGGCTAATGGTAAAATATGTTAAACAGTTTTCATAAGATAAGCATAAGGCTTTTCAAACTATAAAACCAGTTTTATGAACATGTTCTAGGTTTTCCAGGACTTATACATTTCCGCTGCTATCAAGTCTTTATTATGCTTAGTCATTCATACTATGTCTATATTTGTGCACTGAGCGTTTTGCTCAGCCGTTACTTTCCTTTCCATGTCCCAAAACGGCAGGTACCCTAGGGAAGACTCGAGCATTTGGAGGACGTGCATAGGATGGAAGCTGCTAGAGACTTCTTTTCCTTTTTGCCTTCATATACTTATGCTTGTTTAGTCTTTCATTCATTTCTTTTGCTTTATTATGTTTTGGGCTTATGTTTGGGAACCGATGTTTGATTCCGGTTATCCCTATGGTCATGTAATGTTTTAGACATTTACCCTTGTATGCTTTGATGACACGCCATAATTAGCGTGACATTCCATTAACAAAATAGGGTGTTACACATATTGATGAAATGGTGCGACTATTGTCCAACAAATAGTCACATAAATGTTTGACGATTTAGTGTGACCATATATGATATTTGATCATAGTGTTCAAGCGAGTGTAATATATTTGTCACTTTTAAATGAATATAGTGACTAATGCTTCAAAATTACTTTCCATTTGTCACACATACAAAATTCATGTGTGGATAATATTTAACAAAAAATACTAGTCACTTTAAAATAATGTGTGTGACAACCTTGTTTATCATTTAGTCACTTGTAAAATAAGTCCATGTGACCATATACGATTTTTGGTCACATTCAATATGTGTGTGATAAATATTTGTCACACATGTATACGTATAATGTGACTAATACTTGAAGCATAATTTAATTCGGTTACACTCCCAAATTATTAAGTGACTAATGACTCACCCAAAAATCAGTTGTTAGCGCTAGTCACATAAATATTCATATGTATGGCAAACAAAAAACAAAATGGTCATACAAACTGACTTCAAGTGTGACTGTTTATTTTTGTCTGACACCTTCAGTCACACAAACAATTTATTTGTGACTACACGAAAATCCATATGTGTGACCAAAACCACTTTTTGTACTAGTGTGTAAAGAATAATAGTTGGAATCTCGTTCCTCTACTTAAAGGTTTTGTGCCAATTGGGTTGAAGTGGTTGTTTAAGATCAAAAGGAACGTGGATGCTTAAATTGTGAAGTACAAAGCGCGTTTAGGTGCTTAAGGCTATGAAAAAGAACCCGGATAGAATTAGATAAAGTATTCGCCCTGATAGTTCGACTCGATCACTCGAGACAATATGACTATTGATTTCTCTCGCGACTGGGAAAGGGATGGAAGATTCATCATTTGAATGTGAAAACGGCTTTTCTGCATTCCGAACTAAAGGAAGAAGTGTATGTAGTTCAACCTAAAGGATTTGAAAAACCAGGAGAAGATAAAAAGGTATATAAGTGAGCTAAATCACTGTGTGGGCTAAGGCAAGCTCCAAGGGCATGAAACATAAAGCTCGATAATACTTTAAAAATATGGGTTTTTGACAATGCATGAAAGAAAATTCGGTTTATAAAAAGATATCCAATGGATAATTTATCATTGTTGCGGTTTATTTGGATGATTTATTCGTGACTAGGACAAGCTCAGGTCTTATCAATGATTTAAAAAAGAGAATGGTGTCTCAGTTTGAAATGACGGATCTTGGTTAGTTAACTTATTAGTTTGGTATTGAAGTCTCACAAAGAAAGGATTGCGTGGAGATCAAACAAGCAAGATATACAAGAAAGATCTTAAACGAAGTTGGTATGAAAGAGTGCAATGCAAGTTTATGTTCAATGGATCTGGAACTCAAGTTCTCAAAAGTGGAAGATGAACCAGAAGTTGAAGCTACTCAATATCGAAAGGTGGTGGGTTGCTTGCGTTACCTCTTACACACTCGTCCAGATTTAACTTACTCAGTTGTAGTGGTTAGTAGATATATGAAAAGTCCAAGAGAATCACATTCTCGTATTAAGCAAATCTCACGCTATCTTAAAGGTACAATTTCGTTTGGTATTAAATACAATAGTAGTAAAGACATGAAATTGGTAGAACATAGTGATAGTAGTCATAATGTTGACACTGATGATGGACGAAGCACTTCTGAACATGTGTTCTACCTTGATACATCGTCCATTATGTGGTGCTCACGAAAGCAAACTACCGTGGCATTATCTTCTTGTGAAGCCGAGTACATGGCAGCCACTACAGCTGCGTGTCAAGAAATTTGGCGTAGGGAGTTATTAGCGGACGTTCCAGGATTGGAAAGACAAAGAGTGGTAATAATAGTTGATAACAAATCGGATATTGCATTATTAAAGAACCCGGTATTTCATGGAAGGAGCAAACACATCCATACTTGATATTACTTCATTTGTAAATGCGTTAAAAATCAGCAAGTAACTGTTGAGCATGTATCTGGAGAGAATCAAATAGCAGAACCGTTTACAAAGGCCTTGGCGCGCATAAGGTTCAAGGAGATGTGATTGTTACTTTGTGTGCAAGATTGATAGGTGTGAAAACACCCATCTTTTCTACCACTTAATTACATTAAAACGGGACCTAAACGTATATTTTATGTCGTAAATGGCGGAATTATGCGTGGTTTGTGTTTTTATTGTGTTTCAGGGTCGAGAAGATGAAAAGTGGAGAAAACACGGCTTTCACGGGCTTTTATTGAAGAAAAAGACAAAAGACGAAGTTGAAAGATCAAGAGTGGAAAAAGAACGGAAGTCCAAGACCAATTCTGAAGATTTATCGAAGAAAAAGTCAATAGACGGAAGTTTACTAAAAAGCCAAAGAACTCAGGTTTAAATTATGAAGAAATTACAAGACGAGTTCAAAGAAATCCCGAGACGAAGTCTTAGAAGTCGAAGAATTTGAGAAGACTGAAAGACTGAGGAACAAGATAGAAAGAAAGAGGAAGCCACCAACCACTCCCCTCTCCTATAAATACCACCCTCACAACATGTGAGGGGGTTGGTTAGTTTTAGGATTAGATTAGGAGTAGGTAGTTTCTCTCTCTAAACTTCTACTTTCTCTCTCTAGATTAATTTGTGTTTTAAGCTTTTGTTATTGAATCCATACTTTTTAATTAAGCTTTTAATTCATCATCTTCTTCCTTTCTTGTGTGATTTGTTCTTATTTTTCATTGTTCATGTTCTTGAGTTTTTATGATTTTGATCAAGTGGGTTTTGATTAATGTGGTTATGTTTGTTAGTTTTGATGATTTATTTTGATTGATTATTGTTAGTTGATGCTTATTGGTTGTTTTGGTTTAATCGTTCGTTTGATTTTAATTGATTTAAGGATAATTAGTATTCACTGTGCGTCCCCTGTTTCCCAGATTGATGTTTCTGTATTTTACTAATTCCCAGGCAACCTTCATCCGGAACTTGAAAAGTTCCGAATGAAGGAACCTTCATCCGGAACTTGAAAAGTTCCGAATGAAGGAACCTTCATCCGGAACTTGGAAAGTTCCGAATGAAGGGACCTTCATCCGGAACTTAGAAAGTTCCGAATGAAGGGACCTTCATCCGGAACTTGAAAAGTTCCGAATGAAGGGACCTTCATCCGGAACTTGAAAAGTTCCGAATGAAGGGACCTTCATCCGGAAGTCCAAAAGTTCCGAATGAAGGTCTGTCGTCTTCTTTCTGTTTTTAATTTTAAGTTTTCCTCCTTTAATTTCAAGTTTGATTTTTCTCGCCTTTTTATTCATGTAAATCTTTTATTCACTTTTCTTTTAGTTTACGTTTTTATCTCATCGTTCATTTTTTGTTAAGTGTTAATTTTACGTCTTTTCTTTTCTCGTCATTTACTTTTAAAGTTTTAAATATCGCACCGTTTACATTTAACTTGTTTTAATTTCTCATCATTTATTATTTAGTCTTGCTCATTTATTTTCCAAAACCAAAAATATTTGTTTCACCAAGAACAACTAATCTCACACAATTAACCGGAGATCAATTCGATTAGACACCGAGAACGAACTTTCAACGAGTGAAAATCTTGTTATTAAAATGGCGCCGCTGCCGGCTCTTTTCGTGAAGATTGAAGGTTTTTTGTGAAGTGACGCGTTGGCTTTTGGGACCCGTTCACTTGTGAACGTTATTTTTCTTGTCAAACATTTTCAAAAATCCAAAAACATTTGAAAAATCATAAAAAGCATTTCTTTTTCAAAGTTTTGCACCAAAAATATTCTTCTTGCTTATCTATCTTTCTTTATGGATTTTTATGTCCTTTGCGCCCGGTGTGGGAAACAATTATCTGGGAACAACTCTTGTCAATGGTGTACATGTGAGCGGTGCGGAAACGATATCGACTACACACAATTCGGATTTTGTCCCTTGTGCAACTCGACTAATTCATTCTTTTTGAACCCACCTCCTGTTCCCCCGTGCATCTATTGTGGAAGCGATTCTCATTGGCATGTTTCGTGCCCGGTTCGATACCCGTATGATCACGGGCAAGAACCGGGGTACAATTATGACAATGACAATAGCTATCCACAAGACGCACCTGATTTTTCTCCACACCCGGTTTGCAACAACTGTGGGGGTCCTCACGATACCTATTATTGTCAACCAATGAATTATTATGAGCAAAATCCGGATCCTCAGTTTTCTTCACCTATGGATTATTATGAACCAAACCCGGTTTCTAATTATTCCCAACCGATGAACAACTATGAGCCACAACCTTGCTATAATTCAGGTTTTCAACACTATGAGCCCCCACCGCACTCACTCGATCATCAGCCTCGTCACGGGATGAGTTACCAAGAACCAATTGTCGATCTTGCTACAGCTTTTCAAGCGCAATCAAAAGAGCTTTTACACACGCTGCGAACTTGTATGGAGTCATTTTTACAGCAGCAAGATCAGACGAGTACCCATATCCCTGAGCATATTATTGACCCTAATGAGGAGAGTGATGATGATATTGAGGTTATTTTCGACGAGGAGGAATTTCTAAAGCAAAATACTTCACTCCTTAGTGATGATAGCTTTCACATTCCTGAGATCGATGAGTTTCTTGCTATTGATACACCCGTGGAATACACATCCGGGTATGCTGATGTGGATGGAGATATACTTTTTCTAGAGGATTTACTACACGATGACACTACACCTTCTATCCCAGAGGTGGAAAGATGTGAATCTACTGAAAAAGGAACACAGGTAGACCTTAATTGGTTTATTAGGCTAAGTATCCACGAGTCTCATTCCTTGAGATTTTAAATTGTGGAGAACGAGAAATGATAGAGTTGGTTACAAGTTTGGTATTCTCTCATTAACTTATGTGAGTTAATTATGATCTTTTGCTCCCATCACCTGCTAATAATTTATCTGCAATAAGTAAGGTCGTACGATTTGAAAAGTTACTTAGCTTCTAGCCCAAGATCGTTTAAAAGTTGCTCGGTAATGACGAGAGTTCATAGCCAAGGCATAACTTATGAAGCGGGGCGCGAAGATTGGCGAGTCCGAAAAGGCCCTAACAAGGCATGAGGATTCAATTTTATTGCTGAAGATCCAAAGTGATGTGAAAAGCATTATTCCTAAAGTCAATATGAAGGATCAAGACTCACGATGAAAAGTAATCAACTCCCATAAAGATCATGGAGAAGTCTATCCGAAAAGACCCTAACAAGGTATGAGGATAAATAGATCCAAGTCCGAAAAGGAGGCGGATCGTTGTATCTCAAAATCCCAAATAGAGATTGAAGAAATAATCATGAAGTCGTGGTCAACAAAGTTGGAGTACCTTTCAAAAGTCTCCAAGTGAAGAAACTCTATGAACGATGAGAAGACCATTATCTCAAGCACGTCTCTCAAGATATGAAGTATGAAGTACATGCCAAATATCGGCCCGAGAAAGGTCTCAAATCGTGAACCAAGTTATGCCAAGATATGAACTTTTTGATATCCCGAGAAGCAGTTTTAAGAGATTTTGTCCTTTAGCTAACTATTGATCAAATCGTCCTACTTTGCTTTCAGCCTAAATAAATTATCGAAATAAGTCAACAATGCATCCTCGTGATCATTCAAGACATCAATAAAATATAAGAGATACCCATAGGAATAAGGGAGTTTAAGTGATTAATTGAACCGCATGAGTAAATGTTTGTTATGCTAACTTGTACTAACAATGATCTTGTTTTTTAAGCTTGGCATGGGGAACGTGAAACTTGAGGGTGATAAACATTCATGACACACAAGCCCTAATGTAAGTCTTAGATTTCTTTACATGTTTCTTCCTTGTTGCATCTTGTTATTTTCTATCTTTTTGATTTTCCTTAGTTGTTTAATAAAGGCCAAGGTAGGTTGATTATGATGGAAAGTGTAAACCTTGCTTTATCACTAAGCATTGCATGAGGGCATTGCAATGGTTAAGTGTAGGAGATTTGATAGGTGTGAAAACACCCATCTTTTCTACCACTTAATTACATTAAAACGGGACCTAAACGTATATTTTATGTCGTAAATGGCGGAATTATGCGTGGTTTGTGTTTTTATTGTGTTTCAGGGTCGAGAAGATGAAAAGTGGAGAAAACACGGCTTTTACGGGCTTTTATTGAAGAAAAAGACAAAAGACGAAGTTGAAAGATCAAGAGTGGAAAAAGAACGGAAGTCCAAGACCAATTCTGAAGATTTATCGAAGAAAAAGTCAATAGACGGAAGTTTACTAAAAAGCCAAAGAACTCAGGTTTAAATTATGAAGAAATTACAAGACGAGTTCAAAGAAATCCCGAGACGAAGTCTTAGAAGTCGAAGAATTTGAGAAGACTGAAAGACTGAGGAACAAGATAGAAAGAAAGAGGAAGCCACCAACCACTCCCCTCTCCTATAAATACCACCCTCACAACATGTGAGGGGGTTGGTTAGTTTTAGGATTAGATTAGGAGTAGGTAGTTTCTCTCTCTAAACTTCTACTTTCTCTCTCTAGATTAATTTGTGTTTTAAGCTTTTGTTATTGAATCCATACTTTTTAATTAAGCTTTTAATTCATCATCTTCTTCCTTTCTTGTGTGATTTGTTTTTATTTTTCATTGTTCATGTTCTTGAGTTTTTATGATTTTGATCAAGTGGGTTTTGATTAATGTGGTTATGTTTGTTAGTTTTGATGATTTATTTTGATTGATTATTGTTAGTTGATGCTTATTGGTTGTTTTGGTTTAATCGTTCGTTTGATTTTAATTGATTTAAGGATAATTAGTATTCACTGTGCGTCCCCTGTTTCCCAGATTGATGTTTCTGTATTTTACTAATTCCCAGGCAACCTTCATCCGGAACTTGAAAAGTTCCGAATGAAGGAACCTTCATCCGGAACTTGGAAAGTTCCGAATGAAGGGACCTTCATCCGGAACTTAGAAAGTTCCGAATGAAGGGACCTTCATCCGGAACTTGAAAAGTTCCGAATGAAGGGACCTTCATCCGGAACTTGAAAAGTTCCGAATGAAGGGACCTTCATCCGGAAGTCCAAAAGTTCCGAATGAAGGTCTGTCGTCTTCTTTCTGTTTTTAATTTTAAGTTTTCCTCCTTTAATTTCAAGTTTGATTTTTCTCGCCTTTTTATTCATTTAAATCTTTTATTCACTTTTCTTTTAGTTTACGTTTTTATCTCATCATTCATTTTTTGTTAAGTGTTAATTTTACGTCTTTTCTTTTCTCGTCATTTACTTTTAAAGTTTTAAATATCGCACCGTTTACATTTAACTTGTTTTAATTTCTCATCATTTATTATTTAGTCTTGCTCATTTATTTTCCAAAACCAAAAATATTTGTTTCACCAAGAACAACTAATCTCACACAATTAACCGGAGATCAATTCGATTAGACACCGAGAACGAACTTTCAACGAGTGAAAATCTTGTTATTAAAGATTTAACCTCTTCGACTAAAAAATTTAGGGTTAATTGTTGGTGAATTATTGAGCTCTAGATGTGGTTGGAAGGCGTGTTGTTAGAAATCAAGAAATCTTAGTTAGAGTGTAAGTGTAACTCGACCTATTCTATAGTATTCAGAATAGAATAAATGTAATCCAGTTATAGTATGATACGAATAGATTAGCCTATATATACCATAGAGGGTAGAGCATTACATTGTACCCATTGAGGAGGCGTTTGGTATGCTAATTAGAATCACTATCGATATGGGTATTATTAAGGGGTGGAATGTGTATGGGTATAAATGATGGTATCATTTCCAATAATATTGTTTGTTTTGATTATGGAATGAAAATTTCATTGTTCATTTTTTCAATCTCAAACGAATAAAAACCAAAAAACTGCTAATAAATCAATATGGATAATATGCTTATTTAGCATAAAACAAATTAAAAAGATGACATATATCTTCCCGAACATTGAAGATAACAACAAAATATATCTTCTCATAGGAATCATCTATTTTAATTCTCAATTTTTTTTTATCTTTCATCATTTTCTTTGATTATATCATGAGAAGCAGAGGAGCAGATTAAGTATAGAGGAGGATATAAACCCATAATTAAACTCCGGCTAGCCTCATGATCTATGCACCTACTTTGGATCGTTTCTTCGATAGATCGGGATCTGATAAATGGTGATCTTCTCCAACTACGACGACGACTATGAACTAATTCTGGTGACTATGAACCAACTCCAGCGGACCTACGGTGGACCAACACCGACGTAAGTATCCTCTAACGAAGATATGAAGCATAAAAAATATGACTATGATTGATCATATACACATGTTTATGTAAGTTGCAAAGGAGTTGTATTTGTTCAAAAGCAATTAAAGTTGAGAGCGGGTAAATAATGGAATGAATATTCAAAGTCACCCATTACCCCTCATATGGTTCTATGGGTGTGCTGAGACATTTTCATTCCCATAGTAACGAGCTATTTTTAACCAAACAGATATAGCAAGGATTGATTTAGTTTCTTTCATTCCACGCCCCTTACCAAACAGGCCCTGAAGTTTTGAGTTAGTTTTTCAATAAAATAATATGTGTTAGGAAAACTATTACGTGTTCGTGCTTCCTGTGTGTGTCGTGTTTCTTGTTTTTTTTGTGTGTACAACCTCTGATTACCTTTAAATAGCACATTCTAATTGCATCGAAAAGTGTCGCCAGCCTAGTTAGTAGTCATATGATTATATGTTAACTAAGAAAATGCTCGAATAAGCTTAAATTTACTCTCACACATGTAATATATTTTTCATATAAATTACATGTACAATGTATTACTCCATCTTTGATGCATATAACTTTACATACATGTCACTTTAAATGAAGGCCAAACATTCCAAAGGTAGTATGCAGCATATGAATTTCCACATTGAGTTTTTTAGTGAACCCTTGTGTTTTAAAAATTTATTTAACAAAATGAGTATTTGTAAAAGTATTTAATTTATAATTGTATTTATGAGCACCCTCTTTCCACAAGTCTATCTCTATCCTTCCACACCAAATTCCTCCATGATTTTATTAGCACTGCTGGAAAACACAAATTTTATCACTAATTGACAAAACCACTCGAATTTTCCCAAACTTTCCGGCAATATATATTACGCGAGACCGATAGTCACTCCATTCCTTTTGCACTGTTATTGGACTATTTATCCCATGCCATATCACAGAATCTAAATTCGTGTTCTAAGTTACTTTGTCATTATATACATATTATGATGACTTTTAGTTTTTAGTTTTTTTTCACAATTCAAAGAAAGACAAAAATATACATGATAAAAAAGCGAGTAACATAATTTTTAAAAGCCTCGTAAATTTTGAAAAGTTTATTTACACATACAGTGACTCACATTATAAGTAACAACTGTTGGGATTTATAATACTAGTTAACCATTAACTACGAGTACGCAACAGAATGGATCTAGTATAATATACATGATTAAGTACATAATAAAAACAATTTAAAACCAACCTTTAATTAATTGAATAAATCAATTAATGCGTCTTGATCTTCATCTTGAAATTTAACGGTTAAATTACCGTCTCCATCGTTTGCTCACACGACACGTCAAACGAACATCACTACGATGCTAGTAGTAACTTCACTTCTCAAACAACAAGTGTATAATTTTGTAACTAGAAACCCTAGATCCAAAACCCTAATTGGGATTACGTAAGGATCGGTTTATAGAACTTTACAAGATTGATTAACCCAAAATCACATAAACCCTAATTAGGGTTTATGTATGTCGAACCACCAAGGGGAACCAAAACCCTAGATTTAGAGATCTAGAGGTTAGTTATAAAGCTTAAGACTTTATAAGAAAACCATCAAGAAGGATTAATCTTATAAAGGTTAAACCTTTATGTGATTTTAGGGTTAAAGGGAAAAAACATATGGTTTTAGTGTGGTGTTTGTTGCGATCGGACGGAACAAAGAAAACAAGGGAGAGGCATAAAATTATGAGCTAGGTGTCTGTGTATTTATACACATTCTCCACCTCCTCAAATCTCAAGGCCCAACACAAGAAAACTAATTAAGGAAAAGATTTCCTTAATCAAATATTCTTGAATATTAACATCCAAAAACCAATAACCAAAAATCTTCTAGAACCCTCATGTTACAATAATCGGCCGAATGGCCTAGGGGTGTTCTATAAGTCGTTTTCCTTCCAAATTTAAATAACGCACTCGTATTAAATTAATTAAATACCGTTAATTAATTTAACCACCGTTAATTAAATAATAGTGAAGTTTTTATTAAACGTTTAATTATAAATAATAAAACGTATAATAAAAGTGTGTTCTCCGCATTGAGTGTGTGCCCCCGACAGGTTCATGATGAGACTGCTTTTATACATGGTCTCATCGTCCAAAACGGCCTTAAATTGCATAAAATATCATAAAACATGCCAAATATATGCTCGTGTTTGTTACTTGTGTATTTTTAGGTACGGATATTGAGGAATTGGCAAAAGAACACAAGAATCAAGCAAAAACGAACACGGGAAACGAAGCCGCACAAAGAACCGGACCCGAATCATGATTTTCCTTTGAAGTCCTTGAAGTTTGAAGATTTGGCAAGAATGGTCCCTCAACTTTGGAAGACTGGACATTTTATGCCCTTGCAATACTCATAATTGCATTTGGGTCCTTGATATTTGAAGTTATGTGCAAGAATAGCCCTTGAAGAATGATGATTTTGCATATTATGTCCTTGGCATAAGTTTATAAAACCTTTGGTGGCCAAAATGAGAAAAGCATAACTTTCTTATCAAAGGAAATGTTTATTGAAGCTGTTTGACAACAAAATGGGAATACAAGGGCCTCTTTTGCCCAGACAACAAACTCCACCCCACCCAATACCCATCTGCCACCTCACCCCACTTAAATTTTCCACCAATCACAACCCTTCTACTGCCCACGTCACTTCCCACTTCCCATTTTAAACTGATTAGTTTAAATTGGAGGTAAACACATTATTTAAAAAAACCCTTCCCTAATTAAGCATCTAACCCCCCCTGCTAATCTTCAACCTCCATGAACCCTAATTACTATTTAATCAAGATCAAAGGGTTTTTACCCTTAAATTTCCAGATACATGATTAACCAAATCCTTCACCCAACCCCACCCTTATATTTGATCCAGCAAACTCGTGGGACCCTCCCACGAGGTCCCCTGCACCAAAAAGCGAGCCAAGACAAAATGTACTAGCAAAATCAACAGCTCTTATTTGTTCCTTGATCCCCAATGGTGAACAAACGGCCTGGATGAAGAATCACAGCTGTATTATCATGTGCTGTGCTCAGAAGTCACAAGATACCATTTGACCCAATAATTTTCACAAGGGCAGAAGAGGAAAATCAGCTAGATTAGGGTTTCATAAGCTTGTATTCTAGATCCTTCTGTATGCTATTATATAAAGCAGCCTAGGTTTTTCATTTATCTTGTTCCAGATTTTCCTTTAAAATTTTTGTAATCCTTTTTTTAGTTAATGCAAAGTTGGTATTTGAGAAAGAAATCAAGTGTAATTCCTTTTGGTTAGTAAAAAGTTGGTGTTAAGTTTAAGGAAAATCTGTGTTCCAATTTAAAGTGTGTTTGAATTTTTTTTTTTAAAGTTTTTAAAAAAAGTGTTTTAAAAATTCTGTTCAACTCTTAATCTAACACCCTTGAAGTGAAAGTGGAAAAGGTGGAAGATTTGTGAGTTTGTAGGGTATTCAAAACGTGTTTGTGAAGTTTTGGAAAGAGTTTAAGTAAGAAAGGAAGTAAAACAGAAATATCATTTTGCTTGTTATATTGTTCTTTTTCTTTGATTTTGATTTCAAGCAGGTGAAGGTTGTTGATATTGGTACTGCTCCAACCCGAGTTGGATTGGAGGAGGATTGACATCCTCTAGGGCTTAGGAAGTAAAAGCCCTAAGGTATCTTCTATTTCTTCTTTGAAATTTCAGAAAGTGCATATGCTTCATGTGATTGTTTGATTTAAATGATCTTTGTGTGTTAAGACTGTTTAAGTTGAGTTGTTTTATGTTTATATGCATGTTGATGATCTTTGGAATCAATTTGATTAGGTTTTATAAGGTTTTGAGTTGTTAAAAAGTGGAAATCAGAAATTAAGTGGTGTTTGGCAACTGGTTTTAACAGGGTTTGGAGTTTAATTGGTGATTCAAAAACGTGTGTTAGTAATTAATAATACTTGAGATGGGTTCTAAGTTAGTTGTGTTCTAATTTGGATCAAGTTTAAGCTAATTGGTGTGTTAAAAAAGCAAAAGAGTATAGCAAATCTGCATAACAACTTGCCTGCTTATTTTTCATGCAATTTTGATGCTTGAATGTTGAATTCTGTTAGGAGATAGTGTTATTGATAGATTGTTATTGATTGAGTGTCAGTTTGTGAGTTTGTGTGTTTATTTTGGAGCCTTGAATCACACTAGGGAGCAAGTTATAAACAAATAAGCCCACTGATCTGCTCAACCTGTTACAGCAACTCACTTTTGCTTTTGAGTGCCTGGTTTTGCTTGAATTGTTGTGCTAAGTGCTTATATTTGCTAAGTGACTGACTTCTTGTGCTCAAAGGAGCACAAGAGTGCCTTTGTACCAAGAAAAACAACACCAAAAAGCACTTGCCAAGCCCTCTTGGCTCAAAAAGTGCACAAGTGTGCACACTCACTCTTGTTCATCAGTTTTCAAAGTAATCTGTCGCGTTTAGATCCTCAACTTGGCATAATCTTGCATAAAAGGGAGTAGTGGATTGAGTTACAAGCTTGTTAAGGGTCACTGTTTGAGTTTAAAAAGAAAAAAAAAAAAAAAAAAGAGTTTTACAAAAACCACTAGCCTGGCTTCGAACTCCTGACCTCTCGTTGGAGGGTTCAGAGTTCTTACCAGTGTGCTAGCTTTCATCTTGTGAAAAGATGGGCAAGGCTCATTATATAAGGAGTAAGTGTTCTGGCTTTTCTTAAATAAGCCGTGGCTTATTTATTCAATTTTAGCTTATTTGCTCAGCTTTTCTAGCTTATTCCATTTTTCCTAGGTTTTAAGTAGGCTTTAGGATTTTTCTGATTAAAAATTTCATTTTTCCTTTTATTTAATTATTTATTAGGATTATTTCTATTTTTAATTTTAGAAAGTCTTTAAAAAATATTAAACAGTAGTAAAAAATTACAAAAAAATAGTTTTTAGGTTTTAATTTGTATTTTTGAGGTTTACATGTGAAAAAGTTTTCAAAAACTTTAATTTTTGATTTTATTTAATTTTAGGGTTTTTTAGCAACTTTAAAAATTAATATAAAATTCATTAAGAGGTTTTAGAAACTTTTGTTTACATTTTCTTTCTTGTTAGAATATTTAGGATTTTTGAGAATTTTTTAGAATTTATTTGAGGAATTTTAATTTTTTAGAATATTTTAATATTATTTTATTCATTAAAATAAAAAGTTTTATTTTAATTTCTTTTTCATTTTTCCTAGATTCTATAGCATTTATTAGGACTTTTCCCATTTGTAGAATAATTTTTAGGCTTTTCAATTAATTTTTAGATTTAATTTAAGATTTAATAATTTTTAATAGTTTTTAGGAGTTTAAAAATAGTTTAATTTGGTTTTAAAACTTTTAAAAATAGTTTTTAGTTTAATTAGGTCATTTTTGAGGTTTACAAACTATAAAATCTTGTTTAGGGCTTTTTAATATTTAAAAGTGATTTTTAGGGCTTTAATTAGCATTAAAAAGTCATTATTAAATTAATTAAAAGGTTTTGGCAAGTTTGAATTTTTTGTAAACTCTTAGAATATTATTTGGGAGTTTCTAGTAATTTTTAGGATTTTTTAGATTAAAATTTTAAATTTTGTGTTTTTCACGTTCTTCGTCGTAATTTTCTAGTAGTGTTTTGCCTTATTTTTCTAATTTTTTTTTTCGTCTTCGTCATTTTCTCTTCTTTTCTTCTCATTAATAACCAAAAACATAATCAATCATTCATTACACAACGCACTAGCCTCCTCGAGAGAACGATCCCCACTCATTGGGTCATAAGTGCTTGGTTTTCCTAAACCGACGCTTAATACTTACCGCTTTTTGTGTTGCTTTGTTTTTCCTAAAATAAAGTATATACAAAATCACTACATCAATTTTTGGCGCCGCTGCCGGGGAGGCGTGTTGTGTTTTGATTGAACCATTGTTGTTTTTATATATTAGCCATAAATATAATTGTATTAATAGCACTCTATTAATACGTATTATCGTTTTTCGGTTTTTGTGTGAATACTATTAGTATATTGTATACGTAGAACAATAAATACACAAGTACTCCAAATACGTGAGCAATCACAACCTTGATTCGGGATTTCATCACTCGATCATTGTATTCGAATCTCAAACCAAAGAAAAAGGCAAAAATAGATAAATACTTTCGTGAAGCTTAATCTTGATAATACAAACTATAAGGTGGGTATAAGGCGGTTGTATTTCACAACCTAAAGGAAAAAGGCTCTTAAGTGCTTCGCGCCGCCTCGTTTCCTCCGCTTGCTTGTGCGTATTTGATTTTGAGAGTGAATCGAGGGTTTTGCCGCCCAAAGTATTACTATATATCATATATATTTTCTTGGTTTCCATTTGATTAAACCCTCTTGAACGATTTGGTGTTCCACCATCGTTCTAAAGTCATCGAAGGCGTTCACTCCACGTGATCGTTTTCATTCCTTGAGGCCTTTTTAATCAAGAGATTTGATTAGTGAGGAGATTTGTGGACTTGTTGTCTACTTAATACATTCACCAAATTCCAAAAAGTTAATACAATCAAAAACCACAAAAAAATTGAAAAAACACAAAAAACCAAAAAGAATCTTCTTTGCTTGCCTTCTCGTTGTACGTGACGTTTATGCAAACTCGCTCTAAAGCTAGACGTGCTCGTAAACGAAGAAACAAATCACTCACTCATTCTAGTGAGGAGTCTCCTATTGACGAACCCATTGTACGAGAAGAACCAACCATGGTGAATCGAACTATGATGGAGTTACTTCAAGCACCCACCGAGGGTTATGGAGAAGCTATTGTAATTCCCGCAATCCTTGCGGAGAATTTTGAAGTTAAAACGGGTTTGTTGTCGATGATCCAAAACAACAAATTCCGTGGTGATGAGAAGGACAATCCCCACAACCATATCCGCCAATTTAATCGTCTTACCGCCACGTGCAAATTCAAGGATGTCTCGAACGACTCGATTAAGATGATGTTATTTCCGTATTCCTTAGCGGGGCCCGCTAAAATTTGGTTAGAGAAAGAGCCACCCAATTCTATATTGACGTGGAAGGATCTCGTTTCGAAGTTCGTGAACCAATTTTTTCCGCCCTCTAAGACTACGCATTTGAAGAATGAAATTTCTAAATTTTCACAAGAATCAAATGAGAGTTTTTCTACGGCTTGGAATAGGTTTAAGGAGATGTTACACGAATGTCCTCATCATGGTTTTTCCGATTTGCACCAAATCGACACGTTTTACAATGGACTTAACGATCATGAAAGAGATTATTTAAATGCCGCCGCGGGTGGTAATTTTTTGTGTAAAACGGTTGAAGAAGCTTTGGTCATAATCGAGAATAGGTCTAAGGTTTATAGCCCTCGTCACACACCGAGTGTTGCCAAAAGGGGCTCATCATCGTCTCAAAGTATCAATGCATTACATGATGAAGCAAATGAAGAAAACCGATTTTTCGATAGATTTGCAAACCTTATGTCCCATTGGAAGGCTCAAGAAGCTTCCAACACCGCTTCGGTTAAAGCGGTTTCTAAGAGTTGTTTGTCGTGTGGGGGAGCTCATGATTTATCCGAGTGCATTACCGCGGATGGTAACACTTCGAATGCTTTTGTAGCCACGGGAACTTATAACCAAATCGGTCAAGGTTCACGTTCAAATCAAGCTCCACCCAATCAAAATGCTAATAATTATCGCAACAACAACAATCAAGGTGGAAATTACCAAGGAAATCAAAGAAACTATAACAAAGGTAATTACCAAAGTGGAAATGGGCAAATTTCAAACCAAAACCAAAACCGTGATTTTCAAACTAATGCCCAAGGTTTTCAAAACGATCACACCAAAAATCTTCAAGGAGAATTTTTGAATTATGCTAAGGCTAATGATGCTAAGTTTGATAACATGCAACGTGAAATGGTTAGCTTAAGATCCGAGTTGAAAAACGAGCTTAAAACCGAACTTGCTAATGAACTTAAAACTCATGCTAATAAAATGGAAGGAAATGTCACACGACTCCAACAAAATCAACAAAAAATGGAGCAAGGACAACATGAGATTAAGCAAGAGTTGTTGAAAGCGGATGCTAGGCAATCTAAGTTTGAAGACCGAATGGCTAAAATGTTTGAAGCTATCATGTGTAAGCCCTCTTCTTCGGGTGGTCTTCCTAGTGATACCATCGTGAACCCGAAAGGAGAATTGAAGGTTATTGCCACTCGTAGTGGTAAAACTTTCAAAGAACCCATTTCTCGTCCAAGTACTTCTATGGTGAAGGAGAAAGAGAAAGAACCCGAGGTCGTGGTTGAAAAGGAGCACATTACAAGCCCACGAAGTATCGCTCAAACCACACCTACGGTTGAACCAACACCCATAATGGAACCCGAGATTCCAAGGCCGATGCCTATGCCTAATTTGCCCCAACCCACACCACCTTTACCCTACCCATCAAGACGAGACAAGGAAAAGGCACAAGAACGAAATAATTATCAATTTGAACTTTTTATGAAAATGTTTCGTGACTTGCATTTTAATATAAGTTTTGCCGACGCCTTAGTCATGATGCCTCGATTCGCCGCGAACTTCAAAAGTATGTTGAATAACAAAGAAAAATTGCAAAAATCATCTAGTTGTTCTTCGGTTTTTCTAAGCCGCATACCTCAAAAAGTCGGTGATCCTGGAAAGTTTTTAATCCCATGTGCTATCCAAGACATGGAAGAATGCTACGCCTTGGCCGATCTTGGTGCTAGTATTAATTTGATGCCTCTCGAGATTTTTAAATCGCTCAATCTTCCAAATCTCACTCCTTCAAGAATGTCAATCGAAATGGCCGATCATTCTACGATTCTAGCTTGTGGAGTTGCCGAGGACGTCTTTGTGAAAGTTGGGAAATTCTATTATCCCGTGGACTTCATAGTTGTTGATATTCCCATCGATCCTAAAGTTCCGTTAATTTTAGGTCGATCTTTTTTGGATACCTCGAGAGCACTTATCGATGTGCATGCAAGAAAAATCACTCTTCGTTTCAATGAGGAAGAACTCGTCATTAATGCAACCCAAAACTCCACTCTTTCTCATGTTTATTCGATCACATCTTTGTACAATGTCAATCCCATCAAAAACATTTGTCAAAAGATTTCCAATAGAGTTTTAGGAGTTGATAAAAATGAAGTTCCGTCCCCTCCGCCGATGGAGGTTAAGAGTGTTAAGCCGATAATTCCAATCTCGAGTGATTCTTCGGATGATGAATACGTTGATCCCGATGGGGAGGTTTTCCTTGTTGACAAAAGATTTGAAAACTTGCCACCACCTAAACCAAAACGCTTTCAAAATGTGAGAATTTTTAGTGTGACTAACATTGTTTTAGATACACCAAATATTTTTGACATAATCAAATCGGGTTTTCACAAGGAGAGTTTTAAAGATGAAAAAGGAAAAGATTTTGAATCTAATTTAAAAGATTTTTCTACAATCCTAACTCCGTCATCACCGCGTGTATTGAGTACTACAAGCTCGTCTTCTCCTTTTGACGATGCTTTGTGTGGACCTAGTGTGGGGGAAGCCCCTTATGTTTCCTCCCCTTTCTCCACCGAGGACGAGATATTTGATCCTGGAATTGCTTTTATAGGGAAATCTCGGTCTTCCACCGATGCAATAAATGGAAAATCTTTCCATTTGATTGGTGCGAGTTTACCTCGAGTGACTCAAGTTGTTGTTGACTTACCCATTGTCCCACCCTTCTATTTCTTCTCTCCTATTTTCTTCTATCCCATTGGGATTTGTGTTGGAGTTGTGTTGTCTCGTCTTTCATCCGAAAACGAGGACGCTATCTTTGACCCCGGTATACGTTTATCGGATTTTTAAAGTACTCCACGTGCTTTTGGGCCTTGTTTATCATGTAAGCCCCACCAAAAATTGACCATACCATGATTATCCCTAAATGATCACATTTATGGGGATTCGAGTCGAGCTTTTGACTCGGTTATCAAAAACAAGGTGCCTCGTGGGGGAGACCCATGCTTATCCATGTACATATTATTGCTTTCTAATTAGTTTAATGTGAGGGGATTTGTGCCCTTCCAACCTTTGTTCCGTGGTTGTTTGTGCATTGTGTCTTTTAGATCATCATCTTCACGATTGGAGCCTCTCGTGTTCGTTTCATGGGAGCACTCGATCGTTTGCTATGGAGGCCTTTCCTAATATCCATCATGATATATCCTTTTATGTTCTAACCTTAGGTTTTTAGCACACTTCATAAACGGCTTTTAAACTTAATGGTTACACCCTTTCCATGCTAGATTAGGCATTCGACTACGTCTCTAGTATGGGGGTGTTTGCACCCCTAGACTCGAAACATTGAGGACAATGTTTAACTTTAGTATGGGGGGGTGAATAGATACTTGCCTTGCCAAACCTTCACGCTTTCTAAAGTTTATCGTTTTGTTATCATTTTCTTGCAAAATAAGGCTAAAAATGGCCAAATTTTAAAATTTTTCTCATGTTTTATAAGTGTTTGAAGACACGAATGTAGATTTTCCGATGGCGAGAATAAGAGTAATTTTTTACTCGACCGTGCGTGTTGAGCACTTAGCTTTGATTCCTTAACTACACATTAGGCTAAGTCTCTTAAATGAGGACGAGAAATGATAGAGTTAATTATAAGTTACTATGCTAAACGTAGAGTACTCGTATTCTTTCAAAAACTCATGTGTTCTCGTTGTTTGCTTATTCTCCCTTCGCATGTAAATATTTTTTGCTTAATAAATATTGATTTAGCGGTTTAGTTAGGATTGTTGGGTTTCTAGTCTTTTCTAGTAGCTTCCGTGTAATTAAATTGGGAAGACATTAAGGTATCGCCAGCGTCACGGTTTTGAAGTATTGGCACCCTAATAATCGAAAGCTTCACCCAATAATAAGATTTCAAGTGCTCACCTAAATCAAGCAAACAATTTGAAGCCCCACAAGGCCTAAAATCTATGCAAAATTGAAAGTGAATCAAGCCTTAATCTTCGAAGCTTTAAAGATCCAAAATTCGCTTTAGCGTGAGGATATACGTCTTTGGCTAATAAAACCACCGATGAGGCGGATAATAAAAGGCAAGGCAAGACCGAAGTCATAATAAAAGCTTCATGGCGAAGTTGAATAAAAGATGGAGGTAAACCATAGATAATAAGGTCCTTCCGTTAGGGGGCGTATAAAAGTCTTGGTAATAAGTCTCATGTTCAAAACCGTTATAAAACCGTGTTTATCGATTCTTCTTGTCAACTTAATTTTTTAACATCGTTGTCTATTAGGAGGGGTTATTGATTTGATGGTCTTAGTTACACCGTTAGGACTCTATTTTTAGACCTAAATCTCTATTATCGCATAAGTCAATGATGTATCCTCGTGATCATTAAGACATAATAAAATATAAGAGATACAACTTAGGAATAATGGGAGAATAAGTACGTGATTAGGGCATATGAGTAGTGTTAGCATTACTAACTTATAATGACAATGATCTCGTTGCACGCTTGGCATGGAATTAAGGTAAAAATCGAGGACGACGAAATTATTTCTAACAAAGCATTCACGTGTTCTTATTCTATGAACCTAAACGTCCCATTTTGCGATGAAAATCATACATTATGTCTAAAACGCAAGTAGTAGCAATAGTATAGTATGTAGCTAGTTATCATTTCAATAAAAGTCATAAAATTAAATTTTGGAGATGCTTTGATACTTTATTCTTAGCATTGCGTGAGGGCACGGCAATGGTTTAGTATGGGGGAGTGATGAGACTGCTTTTATACATGGTCTCATCGTCCAAAACGGCCTTAAATTGCATAAAATATCATAAAACATGCCAAATATATGCTCGTGTTTGTTACTTGTGTATTTTTAGGTACGAATATTGAGGAATTGGCAAAAGAACACAAGAATCAAGCAAAAACGAACACGGGAAACGAAGCCGCACAAAGAACCGGACCCGAATCATGATTTTCCTTTGAAGTCCTTGAAGTTTGAAGATTTGGCAAGAATGGTCCCTCAACTTTGGAAGACTGGACATTTTATGCCCTTGCAATACTCATAATTGCATTTGGGTCCTTGATATTTGAAGTTATGTGCAAGAATAGCCCTTGAAGAATGATGATTTTGCATATTATGTCCTTGGCATAAGTTTATAAAACCTTTGGTGGCCAAAATGAGAAAAGCATAACTTTCTTATCAAAGGAAATGTTTATTGAAGCTGTTTGACAACAAAATGGGAATACAAGGGCCTCTTTTGCCCAGACAACAAACTCCACCCCACCCAATACCCATCTGCCACCTCACCCCACTTAAATTTTCCACCAATCACAACCCTTCTACTGCCCACGTCACTTCCCACTTCCCATTTTAAACTGATTAGTTTAAATTGGAGGTAAACACATTATTTAAAAAAACCCTTCCCTAATTAAGCATCTAACCCCCCTGCTAATCTTCAACCTCCATGAACCCTAATTACTATTTAATCAAGATCAAAGGGTTTTTACCCTTAAATTTCCAGATACATGATTAACCAAATCCTTCACCCAACCCCACCCTTATATTTGATCCAGCAAACTCGTGGGACCCTCCCACGAGGTCCCCTGCACCAAAAAACGAGCCAAGACAAAATGTACTAGCAAAATCAACAGCTCTTATTTGTTCCTTGATCCCCAATGGTGAACAAACGGCCTGGATGAAGAATCACAGCTGTATTATCATGTGCTGTGCTCAGAAGTCACAAGATACCATTTGACCCAATAATTTTCACAAGGGCAGAAGAGGAAAATCAGCTAGATTAGGGTTTCATAAGCTTGTATTCTAGATCCTTCTGTATGCTATTATATAAAGCAGCCTAGGTTTTTCATTTATCTTGTTCCAGATTTTCCTTTAAAATTTTTGTAATCCTTTTTTTAGTTAATGCAAAGTTGGTATTTGAGAAAGAAATCAAGTGTAATTCCTTTTGGTTAGTAAAAAGTTGGTGTTAAGTTTAAGGAAAATCTGTGTTTCAATTTAAAGTGTGTTTGAATTTTTTTTTTTAAAGTTTTAAAAAAAAGTGTTTTAAAAATTCTGTTCAACTCTTAATCTAACACCCTTGAAGTGAAAGTGGAAAAGGTGGAAGATTTGTGAGTTTGTAGGGTATTCAAAACGTGTTTGTGAAGTTTTGGAAAGAGTTTAAGTAAGAAAGGAAGTAAAACAGAAATATCATTTTGCTTGTTATATTGTTCTTTTTCTTTGATTTTGATTTCAAGCAGGTGAAGGTTGTTGATATTGGTACTGCTCCAACCCGAGTTGGATTGGAGGAGGATTGACATCCTCTAGGGCTTAGGAAGTAAAAGCCCTAAGGTATCTTCTATTTCTTCTTTGAAATTTCAGAAAGTGCATATGCTTCATGTGATTGTTTGATTTAAATGATCTTTGTGTGTTAAGACTGTTTAAGTTGAGTTGTTTTATGTTTATATGCATGTTGATGATCTTTGGAATCAATTTGATTAGGTTTTATAAGGTTTTGAGTTGTTAAAAAGTGGAAATCAGAAATTAAGTGGTGTTTGGCAACTGGTTTTAACAGGGTTTGGAGTTTAATTGGTGATTCAAAAACGTGTGTTAGTAATTAATAATACTTGAGATGGGTTCTAAGTTAGTTGTGTTCTAATTTGGATCAAGTTTAAGCTAATTGGTGTGTTAAAAAAGCAAAAGAGTATAGCAAATCTGCATAACAACTTGCCTGCTTATTTTTCATGCAATTTTGATGCTTGAATGTTGAATTCTGTTAGGAGATAGTGTTATTGATAGATTGTTATTGATTGAGTGTCAGTTTGTGAGTTTGTGTGTTTATTTTGGAGCCTTGAATCACACTAGGGAGCAAGTTATAAACAAATAAGCCCACTGATCTGCTCAACCTGTTACAGCAACTCACTTTTGCTTTTGAGTGCCTGGTTTTGCTTGAATTGTTGTGCTAAGTGCTTATATTTGCTAAGTGACTGACTTCTTGTTCTCAAAGGAGCACAAGAGTGCCTTTGTACCAAGAAAAACAACACCAAAAAGCACTTGCCAAGCCCTCTTGGCTCAAAAAGTGCACAAGTGTGCACACTCACTCTTGTTCATCAGTTTTCAAAGTAATCTGTCGCGTTTAGATCCTCAACTTGGCATAATCTTGCATAAAAGGGAGTAGTGGATTGAGTTACAAGCTTGTTAAGGGTCACTGTTTGAGTTTAAAAAGAAAAAAAAAAAAAAAGAGTTTTACAAAAACCACTAGCCTGGCTTCGAACTCCTGACCTCTCGTTGGAGGGTTCAGAGTTCTTACCAGTGTGCTAGCTTTCATCTTGTGAAAAGATGGGCAAGGCTCATTATATAAGGAGTAAGTGTTCTGGCTTTTCTTAAATAAGCCGTGGCTTATTTATTCAATTTTAGCTTATTTGCTCAGCTTTTCTAGCTTATTCCATTTTTCCTAGGTTTTAAGTAGGCTTTAGGATTTTTCTGATTAAAAATTTCATTTTTCCTTTTATTTAATTATTTATTAGGATTATTTCTATTTTTAATTTTAGAAAGTCTTTAAAAAATATTAAACAGTAGTAAAAAATTACAAAAAAATAGTTTTTAGGTTTTAATTTGTATTTTTGAGGTTTACATGTGAAAAAGTTTTCAAAAACTTTAATTTTTGATTTTATTTAATTTTAGGGTTTTTTAGCAACTTTAAAAATTAATATAAAATTCATTAAGAGGTTTTAGAAACTTTTGTTTACATTTTCTTTCTAGTTAGAATATTTAGGATTTTTGAGAATTTTTTAGAATTTATTTGAGGACTTTTAATTTTTTAGAATATTTTAATATTATTTTATTCATTAAAATAAAAAGTTTTATTTTAATTTCTTTTTCATTTTTCCTAGATTCTATAGCATTTATTAGGACTTTTCCCATTTGTAGAATAATTTTTAGGCTTTTCAATTAATTTTTAGATTTAATTTAAGATTTAATAGTTTTTAATAGTTTTTAGGAGTTTAAAAATAGTTTAATTTGGTTTTAAAACTTTTAAAAATAGTTTTTAGTTTAATTAGGTCATTTTTGAGGTTTACAAACTATAAAATCTTGTTTAGGGCTTTTTAATATTTAAAAGTGATTTTTAGGGCTTTAATTAGCATTAAAAAGTCATTATTAAATTAATTAAAAGGTTTTGGCAAGTTTGAATTTTTTGTAAACTCTTAGAATATTATTTGGGAGTTTCTAGTAATTTTTAGGATTTTTTAGATTAAAATTTTAAATTTTGTGTTTTTCACGTTCTTCGTCGTAATTTTCTAGTAGTGTTTTGCCTTATTTTTCTAATTTTTTTTTTTCGTCTTCGTCATTTTCTCTTCTTTTCTTCTCATTAATAACCAAAAACATAATCAATCATTCATTACACAACGCACTAGCCTCCTCGAGAGAACGATCCCCACTCATTGGGTCATAAGTGCTTGGTTTTCCTAAACCGACGCTTAATACTTACCGCTTTTTGTGTTGCTTTGTTTTTCCTAAAATAAAGTATATACAAAATCACTACATCAGTTCACATATTTCCTATGGTTAAACGATCGCATATCCCAACAGCTCCCACTTGTGAGAGTTTAGACATACAGCGTCCATAATGAAGTATCTAGCAACACTTCATTATAACCGAAAATGACTGAGGTATAGTTTCAAGAAGAATATCTCAAACGTATTAATGGTATACGATTATGTGACTTGCTAATAATCATCCCTTTGTTACTAGTACCGTTTAAACCATGGATATGGATCCTAACTCATTCCATGAAGTTTAAATTTTAGTTTCTCGTTATAGAAGTTAATTCAGATATACCAAATGTAAACAAGTATCATCCTGATTTACTCTTTGGGTGCGGCCACACAATTATCTGATTAGTTCTGGAGAGGGCCCAGTGGTACTAATCTTCACTATATCAAGTGGAGGAACAAATTCTATATTGACTACAAGTGTATGTGGATGCTGCTTCACAACACTTCCAATTAAAGTCTTTATAACTAGGTCTGGCGAACTAGCGTTGGACATAGAATCAAGAAGTGATATTCACACATTCACAAACTTGTTTGCATCTCAAGTCTAAGGATGATGATTTAATCACCATTTTCGAAATCTTACTCATGACAACGCTATGCTTTATAATTTGTAAACATTTGTATTAACAATATTCTAAATACTCTCAATTAGATATTGTTGCTATCATCTCACTTTGCTCTTGTACAAAAGTGATAACAAGTCGTATACACAATATAATATATACATAATGAATCCTTAGTTAAAAACATAAGATTTCCATTCATGTTATAAATTATGTCAAGTGAAATATATCAATCAAGACTTGCTTCAATGATGTATTGCATTGTGTTGAACTTAATTACCGTATATGCTTATTTCAATAAACATTGATGGAGGCCCAAGTATTGAAGAACGGGCTGACTTGTTTCTGGAGGCCCGAGATCGCGTGACGAAGAGGGGTTTAGTAAAATGGGCATAACTTTTGCATCCTAAGTCCGTTTTCGCCCGTGACCTGTCAAAACGTGCGTAAAAAGGAGACCGCCGACGCTGTAACCACCTTTAAGCTGGTTGCGGATTTTTCAAGGCCCGAAAAGCCTTTTTACTATCAGTTTTTTGCATTTTTATGTTTTTTTCACTTTCAGTTGGACTTTGTCATTGGGCTACGGTCCAGCCCGTTGGATTTGTAGGGTTTTTCTTTGTTTGCAGTCATTATTTAATGAATCTGCTGTAACCCTAGCAAGACAGTTATCAGTTTAATAAAAGTTAAACCATTGGCCGTTGAGTTGCCGTGTTTTACCCTAATTTTCGGGCATTCTTCAGAATCAACGATTATTAGCAGAATTGTTTCTGGCATTTTTGTTGAATCAACAGATCCAATTACTTATCTTTGTTACTTTGTTTTTTAGTCTACATCAGTTGGTATCAGAGCCTGGTTCCTGATCAAGATGCCTCCAAGGAGAACTAGGCCTATTCACGATGTGAATGAACATGAATTTGAGCAGCGTATGATGGAGAGAATGGAGGAGCGATTCGATCAAATGTTTAATCAATTGACCGACCAGATAAACACTTTGATGAGCAATAGGAGGCCTCGTAATCGCCGTCATGAGGAAGAAGATGCAGAGTGGAAGAAAATCCGTTTGGTGATGGTTTGTTTGATGATGAACAATCAGTAGGGTGACGGATGAGAGATCGCAGTGGGAATAATGATAGGCGTTGGGAGACTAGAATGAGGGTTAATATTCCCGAGTTTAATGGGGACACTTTAAAGCCTGATGAGTTTATTGATTGGCTTGTTGTTGTTGAAGAAGTATTTGAATTCAAAGAAGTTCCAGAAACAAAAGGGTTTCGTTGATCGCTACCAAGTTACGTGGTCGGGCATCCGCGTGGTGGCAACAATTGAAACTGACGAGGAACAGAGTTGGGAAGTCAAAGTTCACGAGTTGGCAGAAGATGAAGAAAGTCATGAGGGATAATTTTATTCCTCATAACTACCAGCGAATGATGTACCAGCGGTTACAGAATCCAAAACAGGGGGCCAAGTCTGTTGAAGATTACACGACCGAATTTTACCAACTAATTGCAAGGAATGACGTTCAAGAGACAGAAGATCAGCTTGTCTCTCGATACATTGGTGGTTTAAGAGTCCAGATCATGGATTCTGTTAACATGTTTGATCCGATGACACTTTCTGAAGCGTATCAACGAGCATTGACTTTTGAGAGAGTTCTTCATCTCCTGCAATAACAGGTGCTTCTGGTTCGGGTAATGCGGCATCTCGTTTTGCCCCAACTCAGGCTAAAGTAGTTGGTGAGAATACTGGACCAGTTCCTAAAGCGGCCGGCAGTGGTGGGTTCAAGTGCTTTAACTGTGGTGAACCTGGTCACCGAAAATCAGAGTGTAAGAAGGCTGGGAAGAGGCAGTTATTTATTGAACTTGAGGAAGATGATGATGTGGCTTATGATGACTACGTGGGAGACGCAGTTTATGATGCAGAACCTGAGTATGAGGAGGAGTATGTGTCTGGAGATGTGGGGGTGAATTTGGTGGTAAGGCGCTCCTGCTTAACACCTAAAGCCGATGGTGATGATTGGCTCAAACACAACATCTTTCAGTCAACTTGTACCATTATGGGTAAGGTTTGCACTTTTGTATGCGATTCCGGTAGTTGTGATAATTTGATAGCTGAAGGAGCAGTCCAGAATTTAGGGCTGAAAACTGAAGATCGTCCCAAACCTTATAAGTTACAGTGGCTTAAAAAGGGTGGGGAGATAACAGTTTCCAAGCGTGTCCAAGTTCCGTTTTCTGTAGGAACAACTTATAAGGATAATATTTGGTGTGATGTGATACCTATGGATGCTTGTCACTTATTGTTGGGTAGACCTTGGGAGTATGACCATGATGTAACTCACCATGGGAGAACTAATACTTATAGTTTCCTGTTTGAGGGTGTGAAGATTACTTTGATGCCAAATAAACCTAAGGAAGTAGTTAATAAACCCATTGGTACTTTACTAACTCTTTCGCAGTTCGAAGACGAGCTGGAGGTGGGAGGTGATGTTTTTGTATTAATAGGGAAGGAGGTTTCTGAAGACGGTGAAGTTCCTGAAGCCATGATCCCTTTACTTGAGGAATTCTCTGATGTTTTCCCTGATGAATTACCTGATGGTTTGCCACCATTGCGTGACATACAACATCATATTAATCTAGAGCCTGGGTCACAGTTGCCTAACAGGCCACATTATAGGATGAGCCCGGGAGAACATGAGGAGTTGCGCAGGCAGGTTGAGGAGCTGGTTTCCAAGGGTCATGTTCGTGAGAGTATGAGCCCGTGTGCTGTTCCTGCCCTATTGACTCCAAAGAAGGATGGTACATGGCGTATGTGTGTTGATAGTCGAGCCATCAATAAGATTACTGTGAGGTACAGGTTTCCTATTCCTCGCCTTGATGATTTGCTTGACCAGATTAGTGGTGCTACCATTTTCACGAAGTTGGATTTGAAGAGTGGGTATTACCAGATTCGTCTTAGACCTGGTGACGAGTGGAAGACCGCTTTCAAGACCCGTGAAGGGTTGTATGAGTGGTTGGTCATGCCTTTTGGTTTATCAAACGCACCAAGCACATTTATGCGTGTGATGAATCAACTGCTCAGGCCTTTTATTGGCAAGTTTGTGGTTGTTTATTTTGATGACATTCTTATTTATAGTGCTTCTTATAATGAGCATGTCAATCATGTGAGGCAGGTCTTGACCTTGCTTTGGAAGGATAATTTTTATGCAGCCACGAAGAAGTGTGTGTTCATGACCCCTAAAGTTTTGTTTTTAGGGTATGTTGTTTTTGGTGATGGCATACAGGTGGATGAATCTAAGGTAGCAGCTGTTCAGGAGTGGCCAACTCCAACTACCATTACTGAAGTTCGGAGTTTGCATGGTCTTGCTTCTTTCTATAGGCGGTTTATCCCTAATTTCAGTTCCATTATGGCCCCTTTGATAGACTGTATGAAGGGTAAGTCATTTGTGTGGACGGAGGAAGCAGAGATGGCTTTTCAGGTTGTCAAGAAAAAGCTTACTACAGCGCCAATCCTGGTATTGCCTGACTTTTCTAAAGTTTTTGAGCTTCATACCGATGCTTCTAAGGTTGCAATTGGTGGAGTTCTTAGTCAGGGTGGGCGGCCTGTTGCCTATTTTAGCGAGAAGTTGACAGGGCCGAAGTCGAGGTACTCTACTTATGACTTGGAGTTTTATGCAGTGGTCCAAGCTGTGAAGCATTGGCGCCATTATTTGTTTCATAAGGAGTTTGTTTTGTTCACTGACCATGATTCCTTAAGGCATATTCGTACTCAAGATAAGGTTTCACATAAACATGGGCGTTGGTTGGCTTTTCTTGAGAAATTTACTTTTGTGGTGAAACACAAAACGGGTGCTTCCAATCGTGCTGCTGATGCCTTAAGTAGGAGAAGTAGTTTACTTGTAACCATGCAGGTTGATGTTCCTGGACTGGATGTCATTCGTGACATGGTGACTGTGGATCCATACTTTTCAATTGTTCTGCAAGATTTGCAATCAGGAGAGAAAACATATTTTGTTATGCATGATGGGTTCCTATTCAAAGGGAATCAACTTTGTATTCCTGATTCAAGTCTTCGCTTGCAAATTATTAAGGAGTTGCATGGTGAAGGACATATTGGTCGTGATCGCACTTTACAGTTGGTTCAAGCATCTTATTTTTGGCCTACTATGAGGAAGGAAGTGGATCGTTACGTCAAGAGGTGTCGTATTTGTCAAGTTTCAAAGGGGACGGCTACTAATGCAGGTCTTTATATGCCTTTGCCAGTTCCTTTGCAGCCCTGGGTTGATATTAGCATGGATTTTGTGTTGGGACTACCTCGTACTCAAAGGGGTAATGATTCAATATTTGTTGTTGTTGATCGTTTTTCTAAGATGGTTCATTTTATTCCTTGCAAGAAGACAACAAATGCAGCTAATGTATCCCAACTTTTCTTTAGGGATGTGTACCGTTTACATGGTTTACCTTCCTCCATTGTTTCTGATCGGGACACCAGGTTTTTGAGTCATTTTTGGCGTAGTTTGTGGAAGATGGTGAATACTCAACTCAATTTTAGTAGTGCTTATCATCCTCAAACTAATGGGCAAACCGAAGTTGTTAACAGGTCCCTTGGTAACCTGTTAAGGTGTTTGGTGGGTGATCATGTGAAGGCATGGGATCAGAAGTTGTATCAAGCTGAGTTTGCTCATAATCATGCTGTTAATCGGAGCACTAGGTTTAGTCCTTTCCAGGTGGTTTATTCTGCTCAGCCACGTGGTCCTCTTGATCTTATGACTCCTCAGATTTCTAGGTCTGTTCCGAAGAAAGTGCAGGATTTTGTTGAGGGGTTGCATGATGTTCATAAATCTGTTCGTGACAACTTGGTGCGCGCTAATTCGAAGTACAAGCAGGATGCAGATCAAAAGAGGAGACATGTTGACTTTGAAGTAGGAGACTTTGTGTGGGCTGTTTTGACTAAGGATCATTTTCCAGTTGGTGAATATAATAAATTGTCTGCTAAGAAGATTGGTCCAGTGGAAATTGTGGATAAGATGAACTCAAATGCTTATCGTTTGAAGTTGCCAAGTCATATTCGTTGTTCTGATGTTTTTAATGTGAAGCACTTGTTGCCTGACCATGGTGATTCTTCCGATGATGATACAGCTGGGAATTCGAGGGCGAATTTTTCTTATCCAAGGGGGAATGATGGAGGCCCAAGTATTGAAGAACGGGCTGACTTGTTTCTGGAGGCCCGAGATCGCGTGACGAAGAGGGGTTTAGTAAAATGGGCATAACTTTTGCATCCTAAGTCCGTTTTTAGCCTGTGACCTGTCAAAACGTGCGTAAAAAGGAGACCGTCGACGCTGTAACCAACTATAAGCTGGTTGCGGATTTTTCAAGGCCCGAAAAGCCTTTTTACTATCAGTTTTTTTGCATTTTTATGTTTTTTTCACTTTCAGTTGGACTTTGTCATTGGGCTACGGTCCAGTCCGTTGGATTTTTAGGGTTTTTCTTTGTTTGCAGTCATTATTTAATGAATCTGCTGTAACCCTAGCAAGACAGTTATCAGTTTAATAAAAGTTAAACCATTGGCCGTTGAGTTGCCGTGTTTTACCCTAATTTTCGGGCATTCTTCAGAATCAACTATTATTAGCAGAATTGTTTCTGGCATTCTTGTTGAATCAACAGATCCAATTACTTATCTTTGTTACTTTGTTTTTTAGTCTACATCAAACATTTATTTCAAAGTCATTTGTTTTATTCCATAAATTCTCAAATGAAGTTTCATTCCAAGTTTAAGGATTACATCTAGCTTAAATGGAATGTTGTCTTCAATATGTTATACAACATATGAATTTTAAGGAAAAACATAGTGCTCCCACTCAATGTCAAGTGTACTCCAAACTATCTAAATTTAAACAAAATCATATTGAATTAAATTCCAGATTTAGTTTCTAGATGCATGATTTAATCCATACTTGGATTATTTATCTTGTATACCCAATAAAGATTTTATAGAATCTTAACCCCTTTGATTTCACACCGTCCTTGCTAAGGTAAATCATAATGGAAAAACTATAAAGCTTAATTTCCATATTCCATATACACAGAAACATGTATGACAATTAATTATCTTTATTTAATCAATGCGTGTATGGAAGAATGATTTAATCATAGTCAATTGCTTGAGTATAATTAAAAGCTTCCTATTATTAGCTATGCATTAATTATGTATACCATTTTGTCCTTGTGAGTCTTTCTTCAAAAGAAACTCCTTCCAACCTCATAGGTTTATAATTAGAAGAAATATCAATCAAGTTTAAAATGATTGATTTTCCCTTTAAGGACTGCATCTTATCATTCATCGTTCTAAGACATTTATCAGATTCAAGATATGATAATATTCATTAGCAGTTAGTAGATTACAAAGATCTTCTAACTTATATTCCTCAGCATTGATATTAAAATATCAAACAAGTGATGAGGTATCTTTGCAGATTTATGAATGAGAGTAACTTTTACTTTGGTTTGACATTTCCATGCTTAACCAAAATAAAACATCACCAGGTGGATTTTGAAGGTTATGTATTTTGCTCTTGAATATCTTCAAGATTTTTTATAACTCCCACTTACTTTTGTAAGTAGAGATCATTCTCCAAATACTAAGTATTTAAGCAACAATAAATTATTCTTAACAGAGAGAATACAAAAACACATTTTAAATTCTTATCTCAAGTTTGTTAATAGTATGCTTCATAAGATATTAATAAATTAAAGAATTTTCAATCAAGACAGATTGGGATTTCTCCCAAGAACCCTAATTAGGGTTTGTAGTATAAACCCTAATTCTTGCATCACTTTTAACCAATAACCTTCGGAAAGGTTTGTGTTACGTCAAGCTAGGAGGAACACCAAAACTACAATCGTCAAGCACGGAAGTGTAGGAAATCGAAAAACTTAAAAAGGTTTTAGGATTCGATTGGTCTGAGTGGAACAACCGAAAGTCCCTAATAAATTAGGGGTTTTCAATTTGTGGGTTGTCTTGAATACCTTCTAGGTTTGAACTATATTGAGTGTATCAATGACACACGCAATTTTCTAACCTTGATAGATCATGGAGGTAGAATAATTAAAGCTATCATAGATCAAACTATACTAATATAGTTCGTTTCAACTCTTTAGACATACCATAATATTTTGGTATTCTATGAGTATTGGAATTGTGAGATTACATCAGAATTCAATAGATAACTTAATACTCTTTGGATTAAAAACTTTGTCAATTGGATCATGTACCAAATTACAATATCAGTATTTTAAATCCAGGTGCATGCTATAATGTATATTTCTTGATCAATGCGAGAACCATGTGTTTACAAGAAGACATAGCAGTTCAAGAGTTATATGTTCATGCGTTTACAAGAAAACAGAACATATCAAGTATACATTTTAAGTCTTTGAATAATTCAAAGATCTAATGTTTATGTGTTAACAAGAAGACATAACTATTTACTACATACTTTATGTTATATGTCGATGCGTAATTCAAGGACTTTATAATTATGTGTTATCAAGAAAACATAATTATACTAACTAAAGTAATCATGAACGCAAACTCTTGAGTTTAATAGTAATTTCAAGTTAATTTTATACTTCAAAATTATGATTATTATATCTTAACCATAATTGTATTTACTAAACATGTAGTAAAAATGTTGAAGTAGCTTTTCACTATATCATGACATTTGAATGTAGTAGGACAACAAACATCTTGTCTGTTTAAGTCCTAGTAGAATTATTAGCTTCCTTACCTTTTGGGCAAATGAAACTAATCATATGTTGATCCTTGCACACACTTTACGATTTCTCCCACTTGTGTAAGGCACAACATCATATTATGAAGACAAGCAATACAACATGTGGTTGATTGTGTAATTAATATGATAATGTCATTGATATTATAAGTAGATTTAGAGCCATAACTTTAGAAAAGGAATTGTGGATTATTATTCTATAGATAACGTTTCAGAAGGCGACACGAAAAGGCAACGTGCTATCATATAAAATAAAATGCAATTTTCCTTTATGCAATGGTCGTTCATATATGGAAGTGATAATTTATTTTAAAGCAAGTTCGAAATAATATGGATGACTAAGCAAGAAAATAAATCTTGTAGCTCCCACTGAAATTGACAATATTACATGGATATTATTTTAGTAATAAACTGCAACGCTCCCACTGGATTTGTCAACATAAGAGATGTTACATCACCAGTAAAAAGTGAATAGCAATTTATTGACTTCCTTATCTTTGAAAAATGCCTACAAGTATACATTTACTTAGGTATTTGAACAAAGTATATGAAATTCTACTTGTGTAGATGAGGGACTAGTCGTTCATGCTTTCAATTAACTTGATTATTTAGCATGCAGTTCCTCCATTATCGTCTACATAGCCACAAGGGTATTTAGCACTTTAAGAAATAATAAGAGTCCAAGAAAGATACCTAGCGAAGTGCTAGTAAATTCTTTACTCTTTACGGTTTAAACTCATACATCGTGACAAGAGCAAGATGTCATTTATTTTGGTAGCTATAGACATTAGATACACAAAATATGTTATCTTTCAATGATTTCAGAACCGGGTTAGGATAATAAAATATTAAAAGTGAGTTTAAAAAAATCAATCACGATTCGATTATGGTCCTATCTTATTCTTGTCAACTAATGAGAAGAGATAGGAGTAGGTCTCGCTTTTCTTACCAAAAAAAGAGACTATGTTTGTTTTCTATAAGAAAACAACTTTAGTTTACGAATTATGTTGCAATAACACAATTAATCGGAACATTAGAAAGTTCAATTTAGTATTTTCGATAATTAAATTCTTAATAGAATTAACTACCCAATTAATTACTAATAAGACTAAGATCCTACTTGCAACCCGACTCAATATTAGAGGTCTGACCGTCTAATAGCAAGTAGGGCAAGAGGTAAGCGTCGAGCGTTAATTGCATTACAAGTGCAACTCTTAGATTTATGAGACGATTCATGAATATTATTGTTGTAGAGTGTTTGGATGGGATGTTCTCACAACTCTTTCGAGTACCAATGAACATCTCAAACAAACTTGTTCTACATCTAATAAAGTCATGAGTATGTTTCAGCTCATCTTATACCTCGGGTTCCGAATCTGATAGGTAACTCGACTTAAGTCGTACCAGTTTAAAGCATGCAATGATTGGCAAAGGTCTGACCAGTGATAAAAATCGCCTTGGGTGCATGATTCGCCCTAGGTCTGACCAGATGACAAAAATAGACTACAAGTGCTATTAAATTGGATGGCATAGACTTAAAAATTAAAACAGGTATCACATAAGTTTTAGAAAACACATGTCAAAAACATGTAAAAGATGCATGCAATCATCTTTTAGCACAAGTTAAGAAAACCTTTTGTTAACTTTGATTTAAGCGTGTTTACCGCGAGAAAAGATTAAAGAAGGATCAACCCCTATATCCTACTCTTCATGCGCCAGAGGGCGCAAGTGCTTGGGATAATTATCATATAGATGCCGAAACATGTACATGACACGGGAAAAGATTAAAGATTGTGCAAACCCTAGATAGTTTGACTAGAACACGAAGTGTAATAGCAAGTCCACCATTAGTAAAGCACACAAAAGTTGTTTTTAAGTATTATAAACCAATTAATTTTGCAAATCACGTCGTTGAGAAGATAGTTTATAAGCCATCATTACGGTATGTAAGCCCAACTCGAGTGACAATATGATTTCGCAAAACAATTTAGATTATAATAAAAACAAGTTTAATAGATCTTATGTCCATATTAATCTTTGTTCAAAAAACAAGTTTTAACAAATAACACATAGCCGATTCGCAAGGAAAATATGTTGTATTAATATGACATACTTTTAAAGCTAGTCTCGATATAAGCAGAGATCCTTTTTTATGATTCCTAGAATCTTGAATTATTATGTTTTGCAATTCATTATGGAAAACAAATAAGCACATAAAAACAGACTAGAAGGGGGTAGAAGCAGAAGACAGACTCTATATGAAAACGATAAATCATATAAGATCCAAGTCTCGAATGAGTCTTCCCCAAATTGAGGACCAAAAACCCTCATCAAGTTTTCGAGCAAGGTACTTGATGACGTACAAAGTATCACAAAAGTGAGATGCAAAGGTCTTTGACGGATAATAAAAACAATCGTAATTATTAACCGGTTCAATTTAACCTACCCAATTTTAACCATTATATAGATCAAGATTAAAACTTTATGACAAGTATGCATGTAATTGTCATAAAACATAAATAAAAGAGATTTTAAAGCGAAGAAAGCGTGTTTTATTCTATGTGTAACCCATGAATGCCATACGAACCGACTCGTGATGCCACTGTTGGGATTTATAATACTAGTTAACCATTAACTACGAGTACGCAGCGGAATGGATCTAGTATACTATACATGATTAAGCACATAATAAAAACAATTTAAAACCAACCTTTAATTAATTGAATAAATCAATTAATGCGTCTTGATCTTCATCTTGAACTTTAACGGTTAAATTACCGTCTCCGTCGTTTGCTCACACGACACGTCAAACGAACATCACTACGATGCTAGTAGTAACTTCACTTCTCAAACAACAAGTGTATAAATTTGTAACTAGAAACCCTAGATCCAAAACCCTACTTGGGATTACGCAAGGATCGGTTTATAGAACGTTACAAGATTGATTAACCCAAAATCACATAAACCCTAGTTAGGGTTTATGTATGTCGAACCACCAAGGGGAACCAAAAACCTAGATTTAGAGATCTAGAGTTTAGTTATAAAGCTTAAGACTTTATAAAAAAACCACCAAGAAGGATTGATCTTATAAAGGTTAAACCTTTATGTGATTTTAAGGTTAAAGGGAAAAAACATATGGTTTTGGTGTGGTGTTTGTTGCGATCGGACGGAACAAAGAAAACAAGGGAGAGGCATAAAATTATGAGCTAGGTGTTTGTGTATTTATACACATTCTCCACCTCCTCAAATCTCAAGGCCCAACCCAAGAAAACTAATTAAGGAAAAGATTTCCTTAATCAAATATTCTTGAATATTAACATCCAAAAACCAATAACCAAAAATCTTCTAGAACCCTCATGTTACAATAATCGGTCGAATGGCTTAGGGGTGTTCTAGAAGTCGTTTTCCTTCCAAATTTAAATAACGCACTTGTATTAAATTAATTAAATCCCGTTAATTAATTTAACCACCGTTAATTAAATAATAGTGAAGTTTTTATTAAACGTTTAATTATAAAAAATAAAACGTATAATAAAAGTGTGTTCTCCGCATTGAGTGTGTGCCCCCGATAGGCTCACGTATTTCTGATGGTTAAACGATCGCATATCCCAACAACAACTAGTATTGCATTTGTACGATACATTGGGAGAGTTTTATGTCAACACTTATTATGGAGGATCAAGTGTTGAACAGCGGGCATACTTGTTTCTAGAGGCCTAGGTTCGTGTGAAAAAAGTGGTTTATTAAAGTAGGCATGACTTTGGCTCGAAAAGGAGTTAGAAGGCTCACAACCAGTCAAATCAAAGGCATAAACGAGACTGACACAGCTGTAACAAGATTTTGAATTTTAGAGGCCCAAAACAATATATTTTAGAAGTTGTTTATATTTATATTTTTTAATTTACACTTTATGTTGGACTTGTTTTTGTTCCATTGATAAGGCTAGTGGGAGTGGGGATTAAATCCCACTCGTGAGTGTGATGTGGCAAACAATCAACCATAAAACTTACTTATACCCTACACGTGGGTTAGCAAAAAAAACCAGCAGTGGTGAGTTTCTCACCACTCGACAACAGTGCCCACTTTTTATTCTTAATAATTTTTAATAAATTGTGAGTGTTTTTGAATATTTAGTGGGGTATATTTTTTATAAAATTAAGGTGGAGTATAGGTGGATTTTTTTGTTCCTTACTCCTATGGTATGGTGAGTTTCTATGGGTTGTTTTGTTACCACTCCTCTCGGCCTAAGGGCGAGAAGCATAATATATAAAATAAGGGTTGTGTTATTAAGACACCTCACGATCCACTATTAAATTACAAAAAGTAACATCCACTTGTCTTTTTCTCCTTGCTTATATTCCAGCGTCAGTTTTTTATCAGATTATGTTTCACATTCTTTGTCTGTTTAATACTTTTGACTCGTAAAAGTTTATTATATTCTTCCATATTTCTAGTTTTACATATTTATAACAAATACAAAATTATAAAAATAAATAAAAATAAAATAAATAAAATATGTCAAAAGTACAAATGTTAAAAATAAAGTCTTAATAATCTCCCCATAAAATAACTGTAACACTAAATCAATGTGTCAAACGAAAATTTTATATCGACAAGAATAATCAGAAAAATAATATGTCAAGTTAGCCTTTATTTTTTTAGTCTACTACGAGGAGTTCCCACCGCCCTTAGGACAAGTGGACTAATCTCCCGCGAAAGTTTGCTCGGTACCTTGTCAAGTTAGCCTTTATGTAACGGCATTCGTCATCAATTTATTACTAGCTTATTTGATAAGAGTTGAGATCAACATATACCTTCTTTTTAGCATAGACCATATCAACCAATCACATTCATTCAAATTAATTTTCCACCTTTTTCTTAAAAATTAAATAACTCACAAACGGTAAATCGTCAAGTGACAAAAAATACACCATTACAACGAAAATTAAATCATCTTTCTATCGAGGGGCACATGTATATACTTTCGACGAACTTTTTTTTTCGACTTTTTTTCTTAAGTCATGTCTGAGAGAATCATATATGATTCGTCACGAAACATATATGATTCGTCACTAAACATATATGATTCGTCACGAATCATATATGATTTTCAGAAAATCATATATGATTCGTGATATGAATTATATATGATTTTCTGAAAATCATATATGTTTCGTGACGAATCATATATGTTTCGTGACGAATCATATATGATTCTCTCAGACGTGACTTAAGAAAAAAAGTCGAAAAAAAAGTTTGTCGAAAGTATATACATGTGCCCCTCGTTTGAAAGATGATTTAATTCTCGTCACGATGATATATTTCGTTTTGCGTAACGGTTAACGGTTTGTGAGATATTGAATTTTTAAAAAATATATTTTTGTTGTTAGATTAAAAAAATAGGTGATTTTGATTGGTTAATTGAGTTTATGCTAAAGAAAGAGTCTATGTAGAACTTTTTCCTATTTGATAAACGAAACAACAAAAGAAATCATAATTTTAATATGTTATTTGTGAACGAAAATAAATTCCGGCTGTTATGGGAAATTAGTACTGTACACTAATAGTATAATGACCAAAATAAAGTTTTTTTTTTAAAAAATAAAATAAAAAATAAGGTCCGGTTTATCTTTTATTAATAATTATAATTTATATACTAGGATAAGTCAAACGGGCAACAAGCTGCGCCGCTAGCCTTTTTTGTATAGTAAAACCAAATCTATTAAATACAACGTTTGTGGATTTAGGAGTCAAAACATTACTATTCATAACACGTTGTATTCTGGTAAGTAGCTCCACCACCTTAGGTGCAAGGAAACCAAATGTATCAAACGCGAAAGGAATAAACACGTGTTGATTTTCAACACATGCTTTCTCGTGTTTAGTCACTTTGCACGAGACGACTTTTATAGCAGCCTCACCCGCTGTAAAATCTCGACTGCCTAGCCCCACGAGAGGAGAAACCCCTGTCAAATCAACGCACGCATGTTTACTAGGGGTGTTAAAAAAACCGAGAAACCGACGAACCGAGCCGAACCGTTCAATCCGAAACCGAAAAAATCTGAAACCAAATAAACCGAAACCGAAAAAAACCAAAACCGAAAAAACCCGCTCATCACGGGTCGGTTTCGGTTTTTACTTTTAAAAATCTGCGGTTAACCGAACCGAACCGTGCATATTATACATGCTTTTTTTAGTTAAATATTCAAATAATCATTCAAGTATTAAACATTTTATGACACTACTCTTATTATATTAAAACTTTTTAGCTCCTAATATAAGCTTATGTAATAATTTGTGTGTAAAAATTTATTAATGTAATCGTAATATTAAACGAAATAACTTTTATACGATTAAATTCGATTATATTATTTTTATATAACTTTTATCTACTCGATGTCATTTGATTATATTAAAATGACATATTATCTTCTAATCCATGTTATTCTTTATACGGTTAAATTCAATTAAATATAAAAAATGGTTAACCGCGAACCGAACCGGGGGTAACCGCTCACTTCGGGTACCCCATGTCCGGTTATCCGCCTAGTGTGGTTCGGTTTCGGATAGTAAAATTAATTACCCGCCCCGCGATGGATAGTTAAAAATTTTCAACTAACCGAACCAAACCGACCCGTAAACACCCCTAATGTTTATCTCCAACCCATAAAAAAAACAAAACATCAGCGGGTCTCGATATGTATCTTCCATCTAACGGGTCGGTCAAAATAAAGGACAAAAGAAAAAACATTCTTCGAAAATATTGTAGACTCGATACTTTCTTTAGTTTTACAAGAGATCGACTGATAATTCCTTTTAAACAAAAACATTTTGTTTTTTTAACACAAAAAAAAAAAAAAACCTTTGTTTTAAATGTTGACACTACAACTTTCCGGCCATTGTGATTCGACTTAAAGTGAAACGTAATCGCTTCATGGAAACATCGAAATGAATTGTTTGTCTGTATCTGTTGCCCTTTTCACGAACGTGGCGGTCACGTTGAGAATCCCTTATGTTTTGTTCAAATTTCTTTTGATTTATATAAGAACTATTTCTCATTATGCCACCAGACAAGAGCCGTTTGTGTTAAATGTTGTCCGATTCACTTTGAAAAGAGCAACCTCTTATTTATATCCAAAGCATCTCATTTAAAAAAAATATATATATATATATAATATATATATATATATATATATATATATATATATATATATATATATATATATATATATATATATATATATATATATATATATATATATATATATAGGAGCGTTATTATATTGATCAGACTTAAAATAAAAATAATAGGAACCATTTTGAACCGTTAGATTAATTAATATGAATGATATTTAATTTTAATAATTAATTAATTGATAATGACAGTTCTGTAATAAAGTTCTAATAATAGTGACAAGTTACATAGTAAATGCTAATTTAGCCTTTGGTTAAAATTATGTAACGTCTTAAACTTGTTATGTCTAATAAATATCTAGCATGTATTATGCACCCAATTTTTTTAAGTTTGAGGCCTAGTGATGATGCATTTTCTTTTTAGCACAATAAGTGCATGGTCATATAAAGTCTTTTTACAAATTTGTAGTCACGTTATACTTAGATACATGTATTGTGGCATGCATTACATATGTAATGACACATATTTTAGGTAACAAACTAGGTTTTTTGATTTCATCATTTTATGACACATTTTTATAACGCATGAAGTCAAACGTATTTTGAATTTTTTTTAATTTTATAAGATGTCTTAAAAAATATGTCAGAAGACTTAATTTATTAATAAAAAAGACTGCATCTAAAAATAATAATGTTTCACTATTTTTCATTTATTTTATGTGTCATAACGTTTATAAGGAATAATATTTTATCATTAAAAGCGTTTAATTTTTATGTGTCATTACATAAATAGAAAAAAAACGTGTCACCATTTATCATTAAAATATATCATTTTTATGTGTCAGTACACCTAAATATAATGTGCCACACTATATATCACTAAAAATGTGTCACATTTGTGTCTACATAAAAAAAAATATACCAATATTTATCACTAAAATGTGTCATTTTTATGTGTCACAATATCGTAAAAAAATAATGTATCACTATTTATTAATGTGTCACTACATCTGAAAAATAATTTGACACTATATATATGTCGAAAAAATATATGATGTATCATATACTTTGATGTCAGTATATAGTGACACTACATGTCTACGTTCCTATCGCTAATAAATAAGAGAATTTTCTTAAAAACTAATTCCACAATCCACATTGATACACTTGAAGCAAAATTGATTTCGTAACTTGTTTAACAAATAAATATAAGCAACAACTTTTGAAGATCAGGAGTCATGCGTGCCTTGACTTTCGTTGTAACTTGAGGTTCACTTCTTTTTCCAATACTTAATAAACTCCAGACAAAATGTACATTTTAACAAGATAAAAGCCTAATAAAGTTAGATCTGATTAAACTAAGCGAAAAAATGGATCACGATGCTAGAACAACGAATTCAAAATCAAGATATTAAACTTTTTGTTACATTATAGATGGATGATTAGTAAACAAAGGCTATTTTCATGTAGCAGTGAAAAGTATGTGGCGTTTAATATAGAATTGAAGAAAAAAGTAGGTTTAAGCGTACTAGGATCATGCCATGTAACGTAAGAATTTTTTACTACTAATTAATCATGGAAAAATGAGAGATTACCATAATACCCTTAAATACAGTAACATGAATTTGCATTCTCTTTTAAATAAAAATGACACTTGGCAATTTTTGGTTGGTTCCTATTGTTTTTATTTTAAAGTTGGTTCTTATATGAACGTAAATATATATATATATATATATATATATATATATATATATATATATATATATATATATATATATATATATATATATATATATATATATATATATATATATATATATATATATATATATATATATATATATATATATATATATATATATATATAGATGGGATCGATAAAAAACTTTATTTATATAAAAAACTTAGAAAACCTGCTTTTCAACCCTTGGATTAAAAGTTCCCAGCCCCTTTTTTTTTCGTCCAAACTTCAGGGATCGTTTTGCACATTTGCAAAACTTAATGTCCACATTTTGCGAAAGCTGAAACTTGTTTTATATACTCGTTGTTTGCACCTCATTTTGAACAAACATATCTCCAAAAATCTCTCACACACATCTTGTTCGTTATTTTCTCCCCGAATTTTTGGGATCTGGGTTTTTTTCTCCTCAATCACCATTTTCATGGCTGAACCAGACCCTAACTGTAAGAATAACATCTATAATCATTGATTTATTGTTTTTCTTCCCGTTATTGTTTTACCGATTTTTGTGGATCTATTGTTCTTTGTATATGACACACTGCATAATCTTAATGTTATTTTGTTTTATGGCTTAAGCTGACTGTTTATTGCGTATTCGAATATAGTTTGTTGATGATTGATGTATTATTGGTGTTCGGCTTATTATTCATAAGCTCTTTTTGTCACTTTATTTCAAACTTTTATGATTTTAAGCTTATTAAGTATAATAATCTTTTATAAGCCTAAAAGTTTGAAAATAAGCTACAAAAATAGCTTATGAGTAATAATCCGAACATTAAATTAGCTTATAACCCAAATATAAGCTACACATAACACTTATGGTTATTTTTATTTTATTTTTGTTTAAATAGATTGTTGATGGCTGATATCTTATTTGTTTTCGGCTTATTATTCATAAGCTATATTTTGTATTTTTATTTTTCAGACTTTTAGGCTTTTAATCTTATTAAGTCTAAAAAAGCTTTTATAAGCCTAAAAGTATGAAAATAAGCCATAAAATATTGGTTTTCGCCTTATGAATAATAAGCTCACTTTTTTGTAGCTTATATTTAATACTTTTATGCTTTTAATCTTATTAAGTCTAGTAAGTTTTTATAAGCCTAAAAGTTTGAAAATAATCTGCCAAAAAGTGAGCTTATGATTAGTAAGTCGAACATTAAATAGATTGTTGCTGGTTTTATGCTTGTTGGTTTTCGGCTTATTATTCATAAGCTCTCTTTTGTATCTTATTTTCAAACTTTTAGGCTTATAAAGGCTTATTAATTCATAATAAGCTTATAAAAAGCCAAAATATTCTAAATAAACCACAACAATCGAGCTTATGACTTCCGAAAGCCAACTATAATCCTGACTTTATAAGTTTCATTACGCTTTGAAGTTTTTTTTGAACAGATAAATTAAGCTAATTAGATGTTTCTGAAAGTGTATGCAAAGGTGCAGTAGTGGCACCATGTTAAACTTGTTTTGTTATAAAGGGTCGTTAATACCTTTTTGATACTATAGTTCGAACACTTGCTGCTCAAAATAAATCAAATATCAAGGCTTATGAATTTTAAACCGAACTTTACTAATCTAACAGACCTTTTTTAAAAGCTTAAAGAAACACCCATTTAGCATTAGTCTTGACCTATAAGGTAATTTCTAATTGATACGTTGCAAATTCTGTGAGCTCTCACATCTCATTGTTATTATTTTATATATGGAGCTATAGTTCTGTTTTTTTTATGTTATAGGTATTTGAGTCTTACATGTACAACTGACTACCGCATATGTATTTACAGGTCTTCCACCGAGGCATCCAACCAGCTCTGGAGTGTCGTCGGGTGTTGGCAGAGCATTGTCTTTAAGCACATCAGGCGTTAACTCGGCTGGCAGCAGTAGTTTGTTTGATTTTGAAGTTACAAGTGTTGTTAACCGTGGTAGGAGTTGGGTTCCGGATGTTGTCCCTGATATGAAACCAACCAAGGGGCATGTGTTTGGTTCATTGCGCCAAGCACATGACTTCTACACCCACTACGGGAAACTTGGGGGTTTTGATGTTAAGCTAGGAACTGAAAAGAATTACCATTCTACTGAGTTTCCGAACATCAAATATTTTCACTGTTCAAGAGGTGGGAAAAAAAAGGAGTCAAAATATGATAGTCATAGTGTTGATGTACATAATATTAAGGGCAAGGGAAAAAGTATTTCTGTTGATGGGGGTGGTAGTGATAAGGGCAAGGGAAAATATATTTCTGTTAATGGGAGTGGTAGTGATAAGGGCAAGGGAAAAGGTATATGTGTTGATGATTGTGTTAATATTAAGTCCAAGGGAAAAGGTATTTCTATCGATGGGGATGTTAGTGATAAGGGTAAGAGTGCGGACGTTAATTCTGATGGTGTTCCTAATGTTGATGTTTATGTTGGTGATAGTTATAGTGGCAAGGGTGGTAGATTAGATGTTTCTGTCGATGATAGTGCTAATGGTAAGTGTGGCGAAACAAATTCTAAGAGGACACCTAGGAAAAACACATCTTCTAAAACTGATTGTTTAGCTCGGATGTGTGTTAGGAAGTTAGATGGTGACCTTTTTGAGGTTTATGGATTTATTGAAGAACACAACCATCCATTGGTTTCACCAGATGACAGACAGTTTATGTTGAGTTCTGGGGAACTTAGTTTTTCAAAACAGCAATTCCTATGTCAGGTTTCGAACGCCAACGTTGGGCCAGTCAGGGCTTTTAAGCTTATGAAAGAGATGTACGGTGGTTTTGAGAACATAGGGGCTACTGCTGTTGATTGTAAAAACTTTAAGCGTGATATGAATTTGTTTATAGGAGATAGGGATGCACAAATGGATGTTGAGAAGTTAGAGAACCGAGCGAGAATGTGTGGTGATTTTTTTGTAGATTATTACCAGGGCGAGGGTGGCGCGTTGTGTGGACTTTTCTGGGCTGATAAGACTGCAAAGATAAACTACAGGCGGTTTGGCGATGTCATCTCTTTTGACACGACGTTCAGATCCAACAGGTAATAAGGCTGGTTTTTAGTTGTATTTTCATACAAATAATAGCACTGATGCATCATTTATTTACATTCTGATGCCCTTTTTAAATATATGAATTTCAGATACAAAATGGTTTTCGTGCCATTTACTGGTATCGATAATCATAACCGTTCCGTGACATTCGGCGCCGGCTTGTTGTCTGATGAGACTGTCAGCTCATATAAGTGGCTCATTCAAGCTTTCAAGAAGGCATTTGGTACTGAGCCACAAGTTGTTGTGACAGACCAAGATCCGTCTATGAAACAAGCAATCGAAACCGAACTGCCAAACACACGCCACCGTTACTGCATGTGGCACATCATGCAGAAGCTGACGACCAAGGTAATTTTATATTCTAAAAAAAACAAATTTTTTGATGTACATAATTGTTGATGAACGATATTATAATGTTGACGAGTTTTTTTTTATTTTTTATTTTTTTATTCAACAGGTTGGATATGCCATTTGCAACCAAGACAACTTCAAGATAAGGTTTTGCAGTATTGTTTGGACAGATCGCATATCACCAGAGTTGTTTGAGGAACAGTGGGTATCTATAATGAGGGAGTTTGATCTCATTGATCATAAATGGTTGTCTGACCTTTTTGCCATGAGACACCGATGGATTCCTGCTTTCCTGCGTGATGAGGATCTATCCGGGCTTATGCGTACTACGTCGAGATGAGAATCTGAAAACAGTTTTTTCAATAAATGGACAAACCATGATTTGACACTTGTTGAGTTTTTGAGCCACTACGATTCTGCTATGGACGCTCAAAGGTATGCTTTAATAAAATTTAATAGTGATGCCGTATTTGTTTTGTTATATGTTGGTATAATTGTTAGTATACTCTCCAATTACTAAGTGTTACATTATGATAATTTTGTTTATCGATATTTTTTACAGGTATACTCAACGTAAAAACGATTATGAGTCGCGTGTCAACCGACCTGATTTACGTACTGGGCTCAAGATGGAGAAGGATGCGTCTGAGCTGTACACTTTGAACGTTTTTTATGATGTGCAGGAAGAAATTGTTGCATCAATGAATCATTGTTTGTCTCTTAGTGTTGAAGAAATTGGTCTCTTTGAAAAATACTTCATTCGTGACACAGACCTTAAAAAATGGACTGACCAACATGAATTTGAAGTTTATGAGGTATTTGGTCATCTAACTTTTACATTCAAACATAACAGCATTTAGGTTTCATATGTATATTTGCATAATTTCGTACATTAAGACTTGTATTTTTTTGCTTTAATTTGTGTTATTGTTCTTTTATTGTGTACAGGTTGTGTACGGAGACGACCTGACAGTGACATGCTCTTGCAGACGATTTGAGTTATATGGGTTGCTGTGTCGCCATATTTTCTATGTGTTGAGATTGAACAACGTCGAAGACTTTCCAATGGAGTATGTACTTGACAGGTGGACAAAAACTGAACACAACGAATGGTTTGATAAAAGTTACGAGATGTGTGAGTCTAGCTTAGCTGCTGGTGTCCGTGAGATTCGTCAGATATTTGAAAGTACTGTTGATAGGTTGGTGCCATTCCAAGACAAGATGAATGTTTACAAGGCAGAGTTGTTTGGGTTGTTGACTAAGGCGGAAGAAGATGTACCAGTTATGAAGCGTGTAGACAGAAAAGATGTTTTCTGTACCATGCTTGGTGTTACAGAGCCCGTTGGTGTTGGCATTAAGGTTCCAAGACAATCAAAGAACAAGGGCAGTGGTTCTCACTCTAGGTGGAAAAGTGCTGATGAGTTGGTACGGAATGAAGTATTGGCCTCGAAGAAACGCACGACTTGTCTCAGGTGTGGAAAAGCTGAAGGTCACAATTCTAGAACATGCACTAACCAACCAATTGATGGTTCCTCTTCTAGCAGACGTCCAACCCGCAGCACCCGTTCCACTGATGTCGACTATAGAGATTGACCACTTGATTGTCATTCCAGCATAAACTATCAGTTTGATTTTTTTATGTTTATCCTTTTGTGTGTTAAGACTTATGCATAATAAATCTCATGTGTAATGAGTGTGCTTGCTATGAATTTTCATGGTACTTGCTTTTCATTGGTTTTGTTTTTTTTACACAGTTGAAATCGAATGATATTTTTTATTAATGCTTATAATTTTGTGGTTGATATGCTTTTTTTTTATGTTTTTTAGTAAATGTTATGGTTTATATTTTAGAAAATCGACAGACTGTTGATTTTGTTTTTTTTTTCCTTTTTTATTATTATTATTATTTTACTTTATTTTTGTTAACAAATATATGCCTATAAATTTATGAAATTGATGCCTTAATATCGTAATGAATACAATTAATAAAAAAGTCTAAAATATATTTTTCTAAAAATGACAAGTACTTTTTTTATTTTTAATCTAATTTCTAAAATTTTAAATTAAAATATTCTTAATAAATAAATTAATAAATATACAAAATTTTATTGTATTTTGTAAAAATCCTAAATGGTATATTGATTAATGTAAAAATGTAAAAATGCAAAAAGCTAATAAGATACAATCTGCTTATTTCTGGGTTGGACTTTATTTAAGTTAACCTAATTAAACCAATCCTTAAGTATCACCCTAGGGCATATCTAAACGATAAAGACCCTAGGGCGCAGTGGTGAGTATGTTTGTGTGTGAGAGTGAGGGCGCAGGTTCGAGTCCTGTCTTCTACTTTTTGATATAATATTTCTGAAACGATGCACTTTTCTTTTTCTTTTTCTTTATTCTTTATTGTGTTGGGTGATATTGTATGCCCGGCTTGGTATCTTAGTTTTGCTTTGGACAAACAAAAAATAACACCAAATTAATAACATCAAATCCACAAATCAAAAAAGTTTCAATAAGGAATCAGAAAAATTGAAGCGTGCTGGTATTATGATGCAATAGTGAGCTAATAGGCATTTTTTATCAGCCAAATGTTTATCACCAACTAGATTGTTGATAACACCAGCTAGTATACTGATGCAATAAAAAATATCAAACTGATGCTCTAATTTTAACATAATAATATGATAAACTCAAATCATCGACCGTCGATAAACCATAATCATGATATCAGTAAAACATTCATACACCCATATATGACATCATATCTGAAATACATGGTACGTACATGTATATAAAAGTTTCAAATACACAAACATAACTCCTGATTATCTTATTCTATACGGTTTAAAAACTTAAACCCAAATTTTTTTCTTGAGAAATGCCCACTTCCGTTTGATATTTGATTCATGAGTATCATAATACTGGGTCACTCTTTTTTGAAGTTTGTTGAACGCGTATGCCCGAAAATTGATCTTTTGGTTGTTGTTAAACTTTGTGTACCTGTGTGTTTCCTCATCAACTTGAGCCTTTTTTTCGTTGAGAACTGTTGTCAACATCTTCACAACATATTTCTGACGAAGGTTAGTTAATTGTTTCGCTTGGACAGTAGATGCTTCATTTTTGAACCCCGCGTTGAAAGGCTTTTTTCGTCCATTGAATATCTTCATATGCCACATAACAAAAATCCCAGAGTCCAAGTCGTTGAACTTTGTTTTCCATTGAATGTCCATAATCTTTGGTATCGTTTTGGATATTTTGTCTGCACTTTTGTGATCCACTGATCTAAGGTATGCAACGAACTGGTTCGTCTGTCACATATCAAATATTTGTTTTTTAGGCTCGTAACTTTACATTTATAAAACATATACATTATATTTTTTTATAATCGTTATATGATGCCGTTATTTAATAAATACAACATTAACATAAATGGAGAATTGAATATTACCAGTAATACCGGAAGCTGACCATATCGATTGTATATGTTTGTTTCTTTATCCATCACACTATCGATTATATCTATCTCCGACGACTTAAGGTTATAGACAATAAAAAAATAATGATTATGCCCTTCTCCAGCTAACATGATTGGAAAGAATACCTGTTTCAATTGTTAATTTAATTGTTTAAAACTCATGTTTTCTTATATATATATATGGATTTGTTTTGTTATAAAACTTACCAACTCGACTTTTTCAAGAGATGTCTGATTGGCATATTCTAAAGCTTCCTTCATACTCGTCTTGAATTCTGCCATCTTGGATGATATCTTTAATACATGATACAATATATCATAGATATATGTTATTCAGGTTGTGTTAAACAAAGTTTCGCATAATAATTTAAACTTTATGTTATAAACTTTATGTACTTAGCATCATGCCGGTTTTCCAATATAAAAACTTTGATTTCGTCTTGTTTTTAAGTCGTTCTTCGTGGTTCTGTATTATGCTCCAAACGTCAATAGCGGCACTTGTTACTGCAAATCCTGTATGCATGCTCTCAAACGCGGCTCTTGACACTTCCATGTTGCGTGATTTGAAAATTATATCCCTGATCAAATGATACGGTTAAATTAAAAAACAAAACAAAAAAAAATAAACAAAATTTACAAAGACTATAATAAATAACTAATTAGGTAGAATTAAAAAAAAACATATAGATGCACCAATTGTAATATACAGATGCAATATAATTATATGTTCATCATTGACATTACTAGACCACTTACGTTACAGGAAGCCTTGCTGTGAATATGTTGTCAGCTACCGGCTGTTCATCGTGTTGCAAAAACCTTGTTATGTTAACCTTTCTGTCGACATAGGGAGAACACATTGATTCTGGGAATTCGCGTGTCCTTTGTTCTCTCACTCGAGCTCCCCCATCGTTTGTAGGCATAACGTAGCTTACCGGAACTGCAGCGATGGCTCCATCCATACTCGCGTCATGTTGGTCTCGCACGATTATAGTACCAGATAATAATCCTTCTTGGGCTGCGCCACTTGTTGATACAATGTTATATTTATCTGCACCTTCTACAGCTTTTCTTTTCAACTTAAGCTTCGAATTCTTCGTGTAAGCTTGTTTTATGTCTGATTGCATGTCTTTTTTTTTGAACGCAACATCTTCAAGTGGATCCATTGTTTCTTTTGTGCCCTTATTCTCGGTATCTTCTCGAATTGATTTCTGGTAAATTGTGAGAGAGTTGTTCTTGGTGAAAATAATATTTTTGGTTTTGGTAAAATAAATGTGCAAGACTTAAAAATAAATGACGAGAAATTAAAACTAAAACTAGTTTAAACGTAAACAGTGCAATATTTAAAGTGTTAAAAGTAAATGGCGTAAAATTAACTGACGTAAAATTAAAACTTAGCGAAAAGTAAATTGACAATCAAATAAAAATACAAAGCGAAATTAAGATGAACTTAAAAATAAAACGAGAAACATTAATCCTTTAACTAGAACAAAGTATTAAAACAAACCAAAACCACCCAAATTGGAAAACACCCAAAAAGGTGTCCCGATCGGAATGTATTCCGATCGGATGATCGGAATGTGGGAATAGATGGTGATCGGAATACACAAAATGAAGACAATCGGAATATGTAAACAAACACTAATCGGAATATATGGGAACATCTAAATCGGAATATTAACAAACATACCAATCGGAATGTTCAACATAAGCTACAATCGGAATAAGGCAAAACGGAGCTGATCGGAATAATGAAGAAAAAGGCAAATCGGAATGTATGAAAGCATGCATAATCGGAATAAGTAAAACCCTTTTCCGATCGGATGATCGGAATAAGGGTGCTGCTCGGTCGGAATGTACGATCGGAAAGGGGTTTGTACCCTTTCCGATTTTGGTGGGATTCGGTTGGAAAGCAAGAGAATAAGCTATAATAAGCTTATCACCAAACTACGCCGAACCAATGACTAAATTGGATCGAATAAGCACTAATCAACTTATCTAATCCGAAAATAAACAAACTTTAAAAATCAAAACATAAAAAGATGAACTTTAAATCACGAAAAATCAAAAAGATCAAAACTTTAAATAAGAACTTGATGGAAAAGATGAAAGGAACAAGATTGAGATAAACAAGAAGGATTAACAACATGAAGATTAAGACAAGATTAAGCTTAAAAAGTAAAAGTTTGATTGAAAACAAGAAAGATTAAAAGATGAAAGATTAAAGTTCTAGAGAGAGAAACTGTCACTTTCTCTCTCTAAACTACTCCTACTCCTAAAACTAAAACTAATCTAAAAATTGACTGACTCTCTTCATGTGGTGAAATGAAGGGTATTTATAAGAAAGGGAAGTGGTTGGTGTCTTCCTCTTTTCTTTCTTTCTTTCTTCACGTCTTTTCGTCTTTTAAGTTCTTCGACTTTTTCGACTTTGTCGTGGGATTAATTAAAACTCGTCTTCTAATTTGTTTATTTATTAGACTCGAGTTCTTCGGCTTTAAGTAAACTTCCGTCTTTAGACTTGTTCTTCGATAAATCTTCAGAATAGGCCTTGGACTTCCGTTCTTTTTGCACTCTTGATCTCTTGACTTCGTCTTTTGTCGTTTTCTTCGATAAAAGCCCGTGAAATCCGTGTTTTCTACACTTTTCACCTTTTCGTCCTAAATCACAACAAAAACGCAAATCACGCATAATTCTGACATAAATGATATAAAATACACGTTTTGGCTCGGTTATTATTGTAATAAAGTGGTAAAAAGGATGGGTGTTTTCACACCTATCAGTGTTCAACTTTACAAATCAAATGTATGCAAAAGATTTTCAAATCAAACAGATGTGTTTTCTCTAAAACAAACAGATGCCTTTTTTCTTAACTCTTTAATGTTATACAAATTGATGTCACACATACCAACACATACTGATGTTGGTTGTGTACATATTAGATGGTGTATCATAAAAATTCAAACAACATTAAAATAATAATGATAACTTTTTTTTACCATATACACACTATATTTAATATTTCACAAACCAAAATTTTTTATTACTTAATATATAATGTTTTACAAACCAACATAGTTAATAATATACAAGCTAATATATCCAAACTATAGTTGTTAATACACAACATAAAGCATCCCAAATATCCAACTAGTTAACCTACATAATATCCGAATAGATAATCATTAACAAAACGTGCATTTTTTAGATGTCATTTTTTTTCCTAAGGTAGTAAATGCGAAGGGGTTTTGTGGACCTTGTATTGGCGTTTTCACGTATGGTAACTTGGTCGATTACCCTTTTGGTTATTCCAGATCCGTCGCCAACTTCCCCTTCTGGTTGAAGCATTGGAAGATCCATCACCCTTGATATGTCGTCCGTCGTGTCAGGTGGTGTTGGGGTAAGCAGATTGAAAGTTGGTGGTGAGTAATCAGGTGCTATGAAATCAAAAGATACTTTTTTTGATTTTGAGGCACACCCTTCATCAGATGCGTTTTCAATGTTTGTGCCTTTATTTCCTACAACTGCAGACCTGCTGATAGACCCTGTGTCTTCGTTCGTGCCACCTGCATTGACCGTCTGATCATTTATGTCACAGAATGCGCTTGATGGAGCCTTCATTTTATTCAGAATCTGGCTTAATGATCTGCTTTCGTCCTTACTTTGGCTTCGAGTGACACGTCTGATAGTTTCTTGGTTTTTCTCATTCACCGTTTTGTCAGCCTTTTCAGTAATGCATTCATCAATGTTTGTCGGTATGGTTTCGTCGTCATCTGGGCTTTCGTTTATATCGTCCAATGACACCATGTTTTGGTCTTCTAAATCATTTGCATTTTTTTGACCAGCCACATTCATTTCTTCATTATTGTTTGTCTCAACATCACCTTCGATTGTGTCCGTTATTGAATTTTCATGTTGAGGTGACCCCGAAAAATCGTTTGCGTCCTCAGTAATGGATTTGCTTGTTTCTTTTTCGACATTGTCATTGTCAGCCCGCATATAATATTGACCGATTTCAGCCGTTATTTTACCAGGTTTAAAAGCATTCATCATCTTTTCATTCCTTGATCGTACCATATCAGCGATCGATGTGTTTCCAGGATATGATATGGTTGCTATTTCCAGCATCTCGTCGATTTTTTCTCGGACACCTTCTGTGAATGCCAATGTGTTGCTAATAGCACTTATCATGCCCTGTTACATATGGTGATACAGATAGATTGGTTAGAAACAGACGCACTTATTATATTAAACAGATGCATCTTTTTTTTAAATTTATTTATATATTTCTCTTTTTTTTGTATAATATATTAAACATTATCTGTACAACTATCCAACATTACCTAACTACACATATACGATCTCTGTTATTATGTATTTAATTGTATAACATATAACACGCACTATATATATATAATTACATTTTTTATATAACTAACTCAATATTTAGTTGTCAACAAAAAATGTATATATAATCATACCTCTGCCGACTTGGTCTGAAATAGCTTAATTGCTTCTATTTTGTCTGAACCTTCAACATTCTGGAATATGCCATCTGCAATATCAATCATTGGCGTGTACACATGGCTGATGATGTCATCTTTGGTATATTCTAGTGCTTTAACTGCAATATAAATTTTTAAATTTTTTTGGATGTTAATAAAAAATATATACCAAAAAGAAAATAAAAGAAAATATATATATATATATATATATATATATATATATATATATATATATATATATATATATATATATATATATATATATATATAAAATGAATAAACAATTAAAACAATTACATTATATTATTGTTTTTTTGTTTACCTGGCGATTTGAGTCTCGATCGGATTGAAGCTTTTGTTCTCATTTTTTGCGGCTGTATATACTCAAACCCTTTCTTTATAGGCAGCCTACCAAAACCTCCCATACTTAATTCCAACTTTTCTCTACGTTTTAGTTTGGCTGTATCCCATGCTTTCATCAGCGGGGTATGTCCTTCAGCCTCGACTTGTTCTTCATTCGTTTCCATGACCGGTATATGTGCTTGAGCCTCAAGTCGTTCTTTATTCGTTTCCATGACTTGGATTTGTTCTTGCACCTCAACTCGTTTTTCATTCAGATTATCATCAACAACAGTTGCATTGAGATATAAAAGATGCACCGACATATAAGAATTATAATTTATTTATGAAAAAAATAACAACTTTTATGTATTTTACTACAAACAGATGTAATTTTTTTTAATTATAGAGGCTTATTGGTTATAAAACCTTCCATAAGCCAGTGCGAATAAAGGGCTTATTTTATAAGTTACCTTATTTTAAAAAGCTTAACCCTGTAAGCACTACATATAAAAAAGCAGGTAGCAGCCATCAGATGCTGTTATATTAAAGTGCTTACCTGCTTAAAAATAAGCAGTTTCTAGCTACTCCTAATAATCTGTTTATCATCTGAAAGAAACAGATAGGCACATAATAAATAGGCAAATCCCAAACACCCTCTAAAATAAGCTCTAATTATTACTCCGTATTATATTATACACTAATCCTTAGTTGTGAGTAATCTAATTTAACAAACACCCCAAAAGCCTAAAATTAAGCATCATATAAGAATTAATTAGGGTTTCATACCTTTGATTATATGCTATACTTAACGACTAAGGTAGTATTTGTTTCGGGTTATATGTGAGCTTATGAGCTTATTTGATGGCTTATATCTTTTAAGGCCCGATAGCTTATTGTGAGACTTGTGTGTCTATATAAGCCTAGCTAGCAGTATGGAACTAATCCGAAATTTATGAAAATAAGCATAAATCATATAAGCTGATAAGCCAACAACGACATATAATCCAAAACAAACACAGCCCGAAAACTGATGATGTAACACATTTTCAGTCAGAAATAAAGAACCAATGTTACAAGATTAAAATTCTTATTTTATTTTTATTTTTATGTACCACCATCATACTAAAAAATAATAAGACTTCTAACCATAATAAAAAATAAAAAATAATTAAAGATGTTCACGTACCACCATCAGTACTAACGGTCCCCTGAAACCTTGTGATGATTTATATTCTCTACTGGATTTCTTCATCGCTTCGAGAAGGTAAGTGCACCAATCCATATCTTTTATATCATCTTCACTCTTTATACATTCCAAAAACTTCTGGTTCACTGTTCCCAACTTCGGGCATTCTCCAATTATAGAACAAAATGCAACCAGAAAGTTCAGTTTGAACAATCGGCCCTCCTGATGTTCATACAACAACCTTTCAACCATGGTTTTTATCGTAAACCTGTCATTTGGGTAGTCATAAGATTGTCGCCAGTCGGTTATCAGTGGATACTCGGTGGTTGCGGTTGGCACTTCTGTGACTTTCTTTGTCCCCATCGGGATTCCGATCATGTCATGAATCATCTGTGATGTAATCAGTATGGCCCGTCCGTCAGTCATCTTGATTATGCATTTGTCTGGATCGAAATTCTCAACTACCCAGTGTCCTAATTTCATTGGAGTCGTGTTAATTTGAAAGTTGTTATCTAAAAATGACCCAAATCCCATTTCAACCAGGTTCTGCTTCTGTATATCTGTCAACTTCACTAATATTTTCACTAAATCTCTCGGTGACGATCTTGTCTTGATTGATGGTATAGACTTTGTTGGTTTTTTTATGTTGTCGTCGTCTTCTGTAATCTTAACCTTTTTCCCTTTTAAATGTTTTTTCCCGCGTGTATCTTGTTGTTTCCTTTTTTTTTCCAATATGTTTCGGTTTTATGTTGGGTTGTTTATTTCTCGCCGTTTCCACATGTTCATCGCCATCTTCATATGATTCTTCTTCTTCCGTTTCTGATACTGATATATAGATGTCGTCACCTTCTTGTTCGACAACTGAAATTCAACAAACAAACGAGTTTATCAACAAAAATTATATTCATGTTTTTTATAAACATTTATCAACCAACATTTAGAAGGATGCAGCGATTACATTTAGATTTATATATTTTTTAATCATAATAGATGCATCGACTTTAACAAACAGATGCATTTTGTATTAAAACACCCCGTAACAAAATCCACTAATTCAACAACATAGGAAGATGATGATATATGAAGTTTTAGAACACAAAACCTCAATGAATAAGTTGCTGATGGTAAATCAGTAATCACTATGAATGCTAACCAATATGCTAGAGCTGATACGATTTTATATGGCTAGTTTCACAAGCTCAGAAATACGATTACAACTATCAAATACTCACTGACGTTATCCCTATCGTGAAGTTCTATACTAAATCCACATCTAAAGGGTAGTTTGATACAAGGATTCTTAATTTGGCATTTTATGTTCTTCATTTTGGCAAACTAGATTACAATCAGTCACTATCTGGAGTGCCTAATAAGAGGCAACTGTCCTAATTGTTCTCACCAAAATTAACTGATTATCTACCTAGCCCGTAATCGGATGGTTAATCATACACCACCTCTTTTACATGCTTAAAAACATTTGAGCTTCATATTTGGACATATATGTGGTACTGAAACTGAAACATCATTTGTATTCGAGATTGGCCTTTATACTAGCAAAGACGAATTTTTTAGCAAGCAGCAACAAAATTTTCATCCTGGTATTCGAGATTGGCGGTTGGTTACAACCTGCTACTTTTCCTAAACAAATTGATGTACATATCGATTTAAAAACTAGGGTGCAATGCAAACTCAGATCGTACAAAAAGCAAACGGCCAAACGCCCATCTGCTATTTTCGATTACTAACCAGTAAAAATAAACAGAAAAAATCCATATTTAAGCAATGACACAAACATGTTACTTACAATCACACACAAAACATGATGATATTAAATAAAGTAGTATCAACTATAAGCGTGAACAATATGAAGTACATGATAAACTCGAATCATTACAGCTCCAATCACTAGATTGAACTTTGTAAACTATAAGCAATTGAACAAATCAAACACAGTGATCCAAATAACTTGCACATAAACAACAGATAACAATTAAAATGCTTTTACTAAACAGATGCAATGTGATTTAACAAATAGATGGAATGTAGTTTGACAGCATACATTCAACATATTGATGCATAAAACTTTATTTACCAACACCGTAATCATATAATAAGCAAATGCAATGTAATTTTATCAAATAGATGCAATATATTTTTGACAATATACATTCAACTAATTGATGCATATAACTTTAACTTATCAACGGCGTAATAAGGTTGTACTTGTTAACATACGTATTTTTTTTTTTGACGATGATGATGTCAGCGTTGATTTGTGGATAAGAGATAACAAAATATTGTGTTTATTCATGAAGAGTTTTTTGATACTGGTCCGTTTTTCTTGGGTATTCAAACGGAATCGCAGTTGCAGCAAATAATCCAGTTTGGCTGCCTGGTGACTTTTAATATTTTTGATAACATAATACTTCTATCAGAAGGCCAACTTCTGTATCAAGGACAATGAGAGAATGTTCTTTAGTTCTTCAATGGTTGTGGATTCAAGTGTCCCCAAAGAAAGGGAACCACTGACTTCTTGAAAGAGGTATACGTCATAGTTAAGTTAATGAAATTAAGGCTTACAAGTTTTCCAACATCTGTATATCTTCGAGATAGGTTACCTCTCGAAAGGATCAAGAAAAATATTGGGCAATGGGCAAATAGAAGCAAACCATACAGATACATCCCAGTTATTGAATTCGTTTAGTATTTCAAGCAATTCCATGCTGGCGAGGAGCTAAAGGATGAACTTTCTGTCCCTAAGTGGCCTACCATGGAATCACTTGTCGATGTACCCGATGTTCATGCCTCTATGAAGAGTCTAGATTTCAGATTCATAATAGTTGATCCATCATGCTTAATTTATACTGTCTACCCTCAAAATTTTACTGATGTTATTGCTTTCTAATACGAAATGCAGCCCTGATGGGAAGTTTCTTAATTTTAATGGATGTGGTGGGCCCTGGTAGAGTGTGGGATATCTCAGCAAAAACACTTGCAACTTCCTTAATTATCCAAAGAAAACGTAAGAAAGTGCTCCTTAACTCATCTATGATAAAATACATGTCCTAGCTATACGAATATGGTCATTCAGATGAGATGGCTTAGAGGTGGCCATTTAGACGACATGTGCACGTTGGGTAATGGGTCTAATGAGTTTTCGTTGAAACATATTCTTAATACACGAACATGGCTGGGTTATGGGTATGGGTCTGTTGCATGTGGAGTATGCAAGAGAGTTCACTAAGTTTTTTCCGAGCTCTTCACAAGCATGATTTCATTATTCTGGATTATAACTCTTAAAAGGTAGTTCACCAAATAACAATTAAAACGCTTTTACTAAACAGATGCAATGTGATTTAACAAATAGATGGAATATAGTTTGACAGCATACATTCAACATATTGATGCATAAATCTTTATTTACCAACGCCATAATCAGATAAAAAGCAAATGCAATGTAATTTTATCAAATAGATGCAATATATTTTTGACAATATACATTCAACTAATTGATGCATATAACTTTAACTTATCAACGGCGTAATAAGGTTGTACTTGTTAACATACGTATATTTTTTTTTTGACTAACATACTGATGCAATATAAGATATTAATGGCTTATACTAATTAATCAAACACTAAACATTCACTAATTCCATACCCTACGGTTTGATATTGCTTATTTATGGAACATATCGGCTAACTGATATTATGAAAAAAGCCATTTAAGCACACTTTTCCTATCTTATGAACTTATCAGCATTAAACAATGGCTTATTATATAAGCCATAATCTCACCACGATAAGCTAATAAGCCAAGAAAAGTGAACTTATCGGATTTCATGATCTCAATAAAGCCGATGAGTACCGTAATTAAGCAAATCCCTACCCAAACTGCTAAATTCCAAACAATAATCATATCAAATTTCACAATCAATCGAACACTAATAATTCACTAATTCAACACCCTACAATTTCAGATTGCTTAATTACAGGACAAATCCATTTATAATTGATGTTTTAACAATAGTATTAAAAAAACCAGAAAAAAAAACAAATATATAGAACTTACAATCATCAGAATCATCGGTAGTTTTTTGTTGATGTAATTTTTTCAGCGTCCTTGGACTTATTCGAGTAGCTACAAAAACAATATAAATAGTTAATCATATGTTATTAACATATAAAACATCATTAAGCGTTATAATCAATCAAACTTACGGTTTGAATATTTTTTTTTCGCCATTTTTTGATTCAAAACATCTGGGTTTTATAGATCGGAGTATTTGAATGATGTAATTGTTAAAATCTTAGATGTTTCGAGCGATTTACATGATCAATCGCTCGTTTGGAGGAGTAGTATGTGTTTATATGATAAAGTGTGTGTAAAATGATTAATGTGTGTGTCAAAATGATCGTCCCTTTTAATTATATAAAAAGTTTTATGTTATTCGCGTTTTCCCCCCCTGATAAACATGTTTTTGCGTTTAGTTCAACAACTTTTGTAATTTGCAATTTGTACCCTGCGAGTTTGTTTTCTAAGTTTTCTACAAAAAGAAGGTTTTCTATAGAACCCATCCCTATATATATATATATATATATATATATATATATATATATATATATATATATATATATATATATATATATATATATATATATATATATATATATATATATATATATATATATATATATATATATATACTAGTGGCAAAACCCGTCCGATGGACGGGTATGACTTCTTATTTTCGTTTAACTTTTTTTGTTTGATAATTATTTGTTTGTAAAATTATTTTTAGTATAGTAGCCTTTTAATCCATTATTAGCCGGTATAACTTGTATTTGTTGTTTAAGTTTTTCTTTTACGAAAATCATTTTTTGTAAGTCTTTTATTTGGGTAAGTATTAGTTTATATTTTTTTATGCATAGCATTTGTCAGTCAATGCTTTCTTTAGTATAGTTGTTTTTAAATGCATGATTAGTCGGCATGACTTCAAATATGCTTTTTTAACATGAACTTATAAAAGCATCCATTATGAAAGGTTTAAAAATAAGTTCAAAAAACTTGAAGAGGATGACATAAAAATATCCTAAATTCTTACACCTCTTCACAATTTAAAGCATATATTGTGTCAAACCGTTATAATGTTTTAAGTAACTTATACCATGCCCTAAATTATGTCATGTTCTTTTTAGATTCGATTATTCTTAAAAGCGTTCGATTAATTCATGAAACGTAAATTCGAAATCGCAAGGTAGAATCCATATGCAATTTTATAATATGAATAGAATTATTTAAAATTTGAGATTTCATGTAATCAAACTGATTTTCAATTAGAAGGTCAGATTCTCGTGCCACTTGAATTAAAACAATGTAAAAAACAAACACTGCCAAATTATGGTTACTTAATATTTCTTCAAAGAACCAATAATCAACAAAAAATGTTAGCCAAATTATAAAATAAATAAACCCTTCATTAACTTTTTTAACAAATATCTTTATTAAAATAAATATAAAATATAATTTCCGTAGCATGAATAATAATAACAACATATTCCTTAACAACAAATGTGACGTAAACTATACCATATTATGAACATTTAAAGTCAAATTTGTACTAAATAAAAAAAATCATATTTTCAAAATAGTATGAATAACAATGTTTGAGCAAGTTTTTCGTAGAATGTTAATGACTTAATTAAAAAAATCATATTTTCAAAATAGTATGAATAACAATGTTTGAGCAAGTTTTTCGTAGAATGTTAATGACTTAATGTTGATATGGGAAGTAGGCGTGCACATTTCAGTTATTTTTCTGTAACCGGTTAGGGTAATAACCGTAATCGGTTATGGTCAATAACTGGTTTGACCGGTTAATAAAAAAAACCGGTTTGGGTCGGTTAGGGTTTTGAGTGTGTAAAACTCTAACTGGTACTAACCGGTCGGGTTCGGTTAGTAACCGGTTAATACAGAAAAACCGGTTGTAACCAGTTATGTTTTTTTTTTCTTTTTTGCCTATTGTAACGTCTCAAAATGGTGTTTGGGAAGGTTTGTAAGTTTGGTATGAGCTTTTTATTGGCAAGTAATGTTTGTGTGTACATTGTAGTGCAAATTTGGTGATAACTAAATACTTGACTATCCATTTAATGGCCTTGGTTTCTTTTTTTCCTACCGTAACCTCAAATGTGGTAATAACCACAGTGCTTAAACTTTTTTCCACATTGTAGTGCAAGCTAATGAGTTTGAAACTAATATCCCAACACACAAGACATAAAAAACATGCATAAATATACTTCCGTGCATCTTTTTTTTGCTTTGTGACCATAACAGTGACATTCCAACTTCACAAAAAACCCAGTTACAAATCGGTTATTCACTAACCGGTACTAACCGGTCCTAATAGTCGGAAGCCATAACCGGTTTTGGTTTCAGTTTTTTTTTCGATTATGATTTTGGTTACGGTTATTATGTGCACGACTAATGAGAACTCAAGGAAGGAAACACTATAGGTTTCTTTCACTTTCAAAGTAAAAGCAAAGATACCGAACTCCAAATTGGTTCGTCCATTGACCATATCAAGTGAATCTAGAGATGTTTAACACAATTTAGAAGCTCACATTTAGATTTTAAGATGAATTATATCCCATTTCGCATTAAAACGGTCTAGCCATGTGCCCATATCATTAGCACATGAAGCAATGGTGGACCTAGGGGGTTATCGAAGTTTATGGGAACCCGATGATAGTTTGCCACGTAATATAAATTTTTACTAAAAATCTCGATTTATTAAAATGAACCCGATACCAAATATACGTGTTATGAAAAAAAATTGTGCACCTGATTGCTTAGTGTTTTGGGTCCGCCCTGACATGAATAGCCCGCGTGTCCCGACAGGCTTTAATTTATTTTCTCATAAATCGGACGATGCCTTTTTTTAGTAATTTTGTATTTTTGTAAAATAGTAAAAAAAAGAGGGCTTTTTTGTAATTTCTTTTATTGTTGATTGTTTGGAGCTGATTAGTTTTTTGTGATGGGTAAATTTCTTTAAGCAGATCTCTATTGTGATCTTATTTTTATTTTCAAAAAGCAAGTGTAAACAATAAAAAGTAAATTCACATCATACTATAAAGCAATATGCAACTCTTTACGCTAGTAGTGTTAAGCACGGTATTTGTATCATATCGATCTAATATCGAATTAGTGGTATTGATTTTTTCCCGAGCATAAATTAATGGTACCGGTATCGTATCAAACGGGATTAGATATTTGATATCAGTACTGGTACCGTATCGAACGGGATTCGGATATTGGTACCGGTACCAGAAAAAAGTCGAGATTTTCCCTTCTGTCTTGAGAAATTCCTGATTTGGTACCGGTCCCGTACAGAATTAGTGGTACATTATTTAGAGTTGATTAGTTTTTTTATGGGTAAATTTCTTTAGGGAGATCTCTCTTGTGATCTTATTTGTATTTATAAAAAGCAAGTGTAAACAATAAAAAGTAAATTCACATCAGACTATAAAGCAATATGCAACTCTTTATGCTAGTAGTGATGAGCACGGTATCGGTATTATATCGATCTCGTATCGAATTAATGGTGTCTATTTTTTTTCGAGCATAAATTAATGGTACCAGTATCGTATCAACCGGGATTGGATATTGGATATAGGTACTGGTACCGTATTGAACGGGATTCGGATATCGGTACCTATACCAGAAAAAAATCGAGATTTTCCCTTTTTTTGGGAAATTCCCGATTTGGTATCGGTCCCGTACCGAATTAGTGTTACCGAATTTTTTCACCATATTTCGTTGTACCGGTAACGTACCGAACGGAATTCGGGTATCGAAAATCGGTATGGTTCCGGTTTGGTTTCGGGGTTAGGGACAAAATGCTCGTCCCTACGCTATAGTTAGTTTTAAGTGTTTGAGTAGTTACCTAAAAACCACGAACTCCACATTAATACCTCAAAACTTCATATCAAAATGCCATAATATAAATTGAGGAGCTAGATATGGCTCAGATAGCATCAGGCCCAAGTAAATGTTCCAGCAAATTAAATAACATGCTATGTTGTGTAAAACGCTAAGAAAGTTAGCAACAATAAGATGCGACAGTAGCATTAATTGTAAATGATAGGTTTTAGTACTTATAATAATCTGATGGTTTATATAGTTCATAACAATTATTTAAAACCCTAATATGGATCAAAGAACGCATAGCGGAAGCGATTAACAAGATCATTAATTTAACACGATTATATTAATCAAGATTAGGGTTACATACCTTTATCTTAGCAAGATCCACAAGACGACGGAACAAACGGCAACTAGGGTTTATCACGAACATCACCAAGAATATAATCTAAAGGAAGATTATATCACGCTCTTGTACACACGTAATACGGCGAGTTAACCGTGAGTCTAGCACGAACAAACCGAGCTTCAACGCTTACGGAATATCTACCCAATAACCCTAGAGAGGGACTAGGACTAGATATAATTTAAATAGAAAAGTTGAAAACCAAAACCCTAAGTATAGGGGTGTTTGGCCGGCGATTAAGAGAGACAAAAGAAAGAGGGATTGAAAAATTATGAGGCTAGGGGTTTGTTTATATAGCCTTGACAATCCTTGGGCTCCAAGTCATAAACAAATAAGGAAACCGAAGTTCCCCTTTGCCCCCTCTACAAGCCGGCGGTTAACACCCTCCATAAGGGGTGTTTGTGTAATTTTTCCTTCTTCTTTTAGCTTCTATTTAATTCCATAACGGTCGTTATAACTTAACTTTTATTTATCAACGATCGTTAGTTAAGCTTTGGTTTGATTTAATAATTATATATAAAATATATTTAATAAATAAATTAACCCTTTACGTTATGTGTGCAATCCCGTGATCCCGAGTTCGATCCTATCTCACGACTATTAATTTTAAGTCCATAAACTTTCAGCTCCCACTTGGACAAAATTCTAATATCGTGATCACATTGACTAGTGAAGGTCTACGAAATCATTGGCCTATTCTATTTGATGGATTTGATGGATTTGGATGGTTGATTTAGATGATAAACATAAAGAGATGAAGGAAGGAGATGAGGGATTAGAGAGAGAAAGGAGAGAAGGGAGAGAAGTTAGAGAGAGAAAGTGAAAATAGAATAATGATTAAGTGTAAATGACAATCAACAACCCCTCCTAACATGCTAGGAGGGGATATATATAGCCCACCCTACATGTGGGCTATATGGACTATACATAAAGTAAATGGATCACGAGCCCATTACATAATTATCGTTGGAGCGACCGATCCTTCATAAATACGTAAAACGTATTTCCAACAATCTCCCCCTAAGGGAGGTCGCTCCAAGAAACAAAGTTCTAAATAGTCTATAACTCGTGATCTATACTAACTAAGATGTGACCGAGACTTTATAGGGAAAACGTATTTCCAACAATCTCCCCCTAAGGGAGGTCACATCTTTTTACAAAATCTTAAACCTAGCATCTATGCTTGAGTCTTCGATCTTGTTCTTGTGAATATGCTTGATGTGATCTTTGACTTTAGTCTTGAGCATGTTTCCTTGCCTTGACCTTGTGCATTCTTCACTTGTGATATTTGCCTCTTTGTGACTTCATGTTCCACATACTTATACTTTTAAATTCTTGAAAGCTTCAGAGTTTGATACAGCGGAAGACTTGACCTTCAGGCTTTCTTGAATTTGTTGAAGTACTATTTTGTATGTAGTATAAGCATGTGGTGACGACTTCTTCTGGTTTGTACACCGCAATGCCACCTTCTTGTTACGCTGCATAAGACAGTTAGCAACAAAACAATATACACGGATGAAATGGCCTTGAACATTTCATTCTAATTCGGTAGCATTTTACCTCCGGTCGGTGAAGACCGTTGGACGATATTAAATATCGTACTTGTGGCAGGTAGTTTCAATAAAGAACCTCCTTGACAAGATTTCGCGGGTAAACCCGTTCTCTTTACTCGACCGTCCAAAGCAGACTGCGAACGTAAAGAGTGAATCATTTGGATAATATTATCCGCATGATTTGAAGCCGTCAATTCATGTTCCTGGAACAAGTGAAGTTCAATTAAGAACCGCACCATCGTTGCTTTCCAGTTGTCACTAGCTTGATTCATATAGAATCTTGCAAGTTACCTACCAAGTGCTGTTTGATGTTAACACTAGAAGGATTTCCATTCGTCACTGTAAATACTTAATAGTATTACTCTGAATGTTCTGGCAAGATCATTAAGATATTGCGTAGAGGCCTGGAACGTGTTTAAATTCATTTAAGAATTAAACCACTGTTGCTTTCCAGTTATCACAAGTTTGATTCATAAAGAATCGCACAAGTCACCTACCATGAGCTTTTTGATATTCGCTCAAGAAGGATTTCCATCTTCATTGTAAATACTTTCGTATTACTCGGATGTTCAGGCAAGATCATGAAGATTTTGCGTAGGACTCTTAAGAACTTTCTTACTTTTCACAGTGTGTGAAGAAGCAAGGAAATATGAAAGTGTGTCCTAAGGAGATATTTGATGATCTCAAATGGCTCTAGACTCGATCGTGCATTTTGGATTTTTAGTGATCGGAGGCTGGAGAGGAGTGCCACCTTTTCAATACCAATTTATTCAGAGTGAATAAATCAATAGATAATGTGTTGATCTCCGTGTGATTAAAACAAATACCTTTTGAGAGATATTTGAGTTAGCTGGGAAGGGTTGTGCATTGCATCACTGGGTCCATGACGTCTTTCTTCAATATCGAGAATCATTAACAAAAATGATCTCAATAGCATATGTATTGACCCGGTTTCTGCCTAAAGTTGTAAGGAGGGCTTCTTTCTTTACACCCTTTATCTTTACAATTCTTTTTCATTCTTCAACCCCTTCAATGCTTACCAATACGTCATAACTAGCACCTTGTTGTGATTGTTCCAGTGCTAACTTAAGTACTTGGTCGGCATTCAGCTACGTTCACAATCTTTCTCCATCTTTCCTAAGGACTACTATTTCTAGCTATGGAATGTCCTTGGGAAGATTCCTCCGGTTCTAGAGAAATCATTGGACTTTAACCTATCCTACCATCCTTATGTCACCACAATCGTCACCGTCGTGAATAGAGATGTTTTTGGGTAAGTGTATGTCACCATGAAATCCACTTTGAAGTGCAAATCCATTTTGCTCCCCCTTAACATATGCTACGATATTCGAAAACATTTTGCACATGTCGGGATGAGCTATCACGTTAAGTCAAACCATTTATGATTGATCATATCCCATATTAAATCACATTTTCTCCCCCATATTAAAAATATTAACCCAATCGATGTTTTTAATATCAATTGATTTAATAGCATTTTAAGAAAATTTGGGAAGAAAAATGCAAGTCCAATTATCTTCATGAATTACACAAGCTCCCCCTCAAATTAATGAGGGTGTGCTGAAACGTAAAATAAATACCTTTTAAACACAAGTGTAAGGTATTTATCACGTGCAAAGATCATATATGAAAATGAATTCACAAGATTAATAATTTACGAGGTAGGACCTGAATGATGGAGAACATCATATGAAAGATTCACATGGTTCTTGTTCACGAATGTTGGTCACCTCGTCACGTCCCCGAGAAAATTAATTCCCGTTGTTGAGTCAAAGCTTTCCGGTGAAATGCTTGACTTGATTATGAAAAGCGGGTTGCTATCAGAAATAATAGCAAACCATTTAGAGCATGTTTTAAAAGTTTGAACTTCTGCTCGAACTTTATTTACAACCCCGTGTCATTATTGAATGACATTTCTAGGTTCGTAAATATTATCGATTCCAGAAGACATGCTCGTTTTATCAAAACATTTTTGAACACGCAATTTTGAAAGATTTAGAAAAACCTTTTGAGAAATTCTCGAAAAATTGTGTTCAAAGTTTTGAAAAACAATTACTTAAGCTTAAGATGTTGAATATCTTAAAAGCAAGCTCAAGTCCGAGAAGTTGTGAACTTCCCGTTGTTAAGGATAAGTTACCATCGGCGATAAACTTTTCTTTTATCTGAAGGACGAGTCCTAAGCTGACATTTACTTAGAAGTCGTTTTTCATGAGCTTGAAAACTTTGACTGTTTTAACGGAAAGCTCATGACCGAGAAAGGTTAATTTCTCGTTATGAAGAAAAGTTCTCTTATTTAAAAGATACACTTTCCTTTCTGAGCTTAAAACTTCGAATGTTTTAATACAAGCTCATGACCGAGAAAGATGAATTTCTCGTTAAGAGGATAAGTTATCATAAAAGATAATCTTTCCTTTATTTTAAGTTCGAGTTACAGTCTGACATTTAACTGTAAGTCATAGTGCATGAGCTTAAAAACTTCGAATGTTTTTAATATTAGCTCATGCCCGAGAAAACTTAATTTCTCGTTGTTAGGATAAATTTATCATCGGCGATAAACTTTCCTGCCTTTGAAGAGCGAGTTATAGTCTGTGATGTGACTATAAGTCCTTGTGAGCTTTAACCATGAATCCCCTGAGATACTAGTTTCTCTGATATCTGCTTCTTCAGCAACCAAACTCTGAGAGTGTCCTTAGTTGAACGGTATACAACGATTGGACCGCTTCGTTCTTTTGGAACATCAACTTTGGTACCTGCATTCTCATTAGGAGTTTGTATACTTTTGCATGGATTAGCGATATCTATTTTAGAAGCACGTAGGGGTTCACGGTTTTCTGTTCTTGTGTCAGAGGTGGTCTGAAGGGATGATTCACTTGTCTTAGTTGGCAAACGTTTCCTTTTATAGAAAATCTTAAGTTCAGGCTTAAGTGATGTATCATCCTTTGCAATATCCTCCCTAGTAGTCTTAGTAGAATCGGAGACTATCCTAGTTAAAGGGCACTCGTTTCCTACAAGAGTGAAAGTTCTACCAGTGGGGCGCCACATTTTACCAATGGGTTTGATTTTAGCGATCCACTGGGATTTAAGTCTAGCACGGGAGTTCACCTCATTAAGCAATTTTTTGATACAGGAATCATGATTTGCCGTAAAGACACATTTTCTACATGTTTTACAGGTAGCATATTTAATGTCTGAGTAATTCCTAGATGTTTGATCGATGCTCCTAGGAGATGACATGCTACGGTTAGCAGTGTTGGGTAATCTAGAAGGCATGTGACTAGGATTGACATTGCTATCTCTTACATGTGTCTTTTGCATAACTTCCCTTAGACCAGATTTATGGCCAACGTCATTTGAACTAGTTCTAGACGTGGTCTTGGTATTTTTAGGGAAACTAGGGGCAATCATCTGATTAGATCTTGCTAACGCTGTTTTGATCACATTGGGCCTAGTTGCTGGAGTGACTGGTCTAGAAAACTGAACCAAATCAACTTGGGAGGCAAACCGCGGTCTCGAGGATTGTGGTCGCTCGGATCTAAATGCAGTAGGTTGTCTGACAATCGGTTGTCTGACGAACTGATTTGTAGGCGGTTTCCCCAAGATTGATGGTTTTTCAAGCTTAGTGTCCACACTAGGTCCTCTAGTTTTCCTTAACTCGTTTTTCAACGCAGCTATAGCAAAAACCTTTTCCTGTACTTGAGCCTTTAATGTTTCATTTTCTTTGAGCACGTTATCTTGGGATGCCAACTTAGATTCAAGCAGTTGAATTTGTTTCAAAAGATTATCCTTTTCAGCTTTAGAATCTAGAACAGTTTGATCCAATTTTCTTTCAAGAGCAACGTTTGACTTTTCAAGTTTTTCAAAGTATGTTTCAAATTTGTCCGTTTTCTTAGAAAATTCAAGTTTGGCATCCTCAAGATCTTTTGATTGCCGAGCTACGATCGTTTCAAGCTCTTTAATCTTGGAATCAGAATCAGTTAACGAGGCAGTTATAAAACATTTATCATGATGAACTATAGCATTTTGAACACTTTCTCCCCCATTATGACTCACATCGGATGAATCATAAGTGGTATTTCTATCACTCTTGTCCATCCCATGTTTGTCATAATTAGGTTCAGAATGCTCAATATGCGGCATGTCATCAGCATATACATCATAAACGACATTACATTGTACCATGTTTGCAGGCTCTGCGTCATAAATGGGTAAGGTGTCATCAAGAGAAATCTCGTGAACATTCCCTGACGTGCCACTGGTATCATGTTGTCCTCCTAATTCCGTGCTCTTGCCATCGTTAGGCTCCAAGTTGTCAACCGTATGACCATTCTCCTCTTGCATCTGCGTCATTGATTCTTGCACTCCATTATCATACCCTTGCTAAAGTCGAGATATTTCATAAATCGAAGACGAGACCGATGACATGATTTTCAAAATTGTATCACGGAAAACTCGAAGCTCGGTATGTGTATCTCGAAGAAACGATTGGCAAATCACTGAACTTGCAGACTTGATGATATTGAATTGGAGGAAAGGCGTGAGTTGTATCACAAGAGCCTTATAAGCAATTGACGATGCAGAGTGATTAAAGTTGTCACGGTTGAGTTGCTCGGCGAGTTCGGTCAAAGTGGTGAACATTGAGTCCATGAATATATGACGATCTTGACCAAAGATTGTCACAAATTTGCTCCCTCCTTGAATCCTCGAAAGAGTGACCAGATGAGACTGAAGCATTTGAAATGAATTTATGCCACTTTCTCTAGCTTTGTCGTGCATTCGATGCAAGTCTCCCTCTTTAAGTGTTGAATCCATTGAAAATCAAGGAAAAATGATGTGGATGTTGTAGTTTTCAGGATTTTACAATTTGATTCGGCTCAAAAGATGTTGTCGGCTCAAACAATTATGAATTAAACCCGATAAAAAATCCGTAGTCGCTAAAAAATAAATCCCGTCACGTTGACTCGTCACTTTTGACATTACAACCGACCACAATAACTTTTAACCCGGCAAATGTTTTTCCACTTTAATTCTATCAAAATATTAATAAACAAAATTTTCTTAACTAAAAAATCTGATATTCTTTTTTAAAAATACCCGCCTCAACACATTTGCCAAAAACCAATAAACAAAAATTAACTTTAAAAAATATAAAAAGTGAACTTAAAACAATAACTTAACTAAAAAAAATTAATTTTTAAAAAATGAAAATATATATAAAAAAATAAAAAAAATTTAACTTATCTTAAAAGGAATTTTTACTTAACTAAAATTAAAAATTAAAAAATAAAAGAAAATAAAGAAAATAAATAAAAAAATAAGCAAATCTGATATCTCGGTTTATAAGATAGATTGGTAGAACGGAGTATACCACACGTGGCAGTCACACACTCCTAAGATTTTTCTAGTTTCCTCCGCCCAATATTTAACTTCTTCTCTCTTTCCACGTGTGACACACTCACCAACACACACTTATACCTCTCGGTTTCTCCGTCCCTTATTTCTTTGTCTTTTAGAAACACTCAAAAGTTAAATACAATCTCTCTCTCCTAAACTTCAAAACTTCCGTCCCATTCAATATCTCTCTCTCTCAATCAACTCTAATCTCAAAAACCTAATCTATCTACTCATCCAATCTCAGCTTCAAACAATGAAACGCAGCCAACCTTAGAAAATCCCTTCAAAAAACCCTTCCAAAATCGAATCTTAATCAAATAAAACGTGAAGAATCAAGAAGAATTCGTCGTCTAGATCTCTAAATTGATTGAGGTCTCGGGTAGGTATTCTTACTGTGTTGTTTGTGTGTTGTTGAGTCTCTCTCTCTTCTGTAGTGTCGTTCTTGTTGTGTTGTCAAGATTGAGTCTGTGAGAAAGAGAGTCTTGATGTTGATCAATGATGGGTATGATTAAACTTATAAATCTTAGAAAAGATTTTTAAGATTTTTAAGATTTGATAAAGAAATTTTTGATTTTTATATAAAAATTTGTGATTTTTTTATCTAAAAAGTAAGTAAATTTGAAGATTTGATATGATTTAACACATAAAAACACAAACTTTTTATAAAAAATACAAACTTTTTATGATTTAAGCATGATTAAATCAAAACCCACCAAAATCAAAAAGAAAATAAGAGCTAGAATAAACCAATCAAACCTTGGCTCTGATACCAATTGAAGGTCTACGAAATCATTGGCCTATTCTATTTGATGGATTTGATGGATTTGGATGGTTGATTTAGATGATAAACATAAAGAGATGAAGGAAGGAGATGAGGGATTAGAGAGAGAAAGGAGAGAAGGGAGAGAAGTTAGAGAGAGAAAGTGAAAATAGAATAATGATTAAGTGTAAATGACAATCAACAACCCCTCCTAACATGCTAGGAGGGGATATATATAGCCCACCCTACATGTGGGCTATATGGACTATACATAAAGTAAATGGATCACGAGCCCATTACATAATTATCGTTGGAGCGACCGATCCTTCATAAATACGTAAAACGTATTTCCAACAATCTCCCCCTAAGGGAGGTCGCTCCAAGAAACAAAGTTCTAAATAGTCTATAACTCGTGATCTATACTAACTAAGATGTGACCGAGACTTTATAGGGAAAACGTATTTCCAACAATCTCCCCCTAAGGGAGGTCACATCTTTTTACAAAATCTTAAACCTAGCATCTATGCTTGAGTCTTCGATCTTGTTCTTGTGAATATGCTTGATGTGATCTTTGACTTTAGTCTTGAGCATGTTTCCTTGCCTTGACCTTGTGCATTCTTCACTTGTGATATTTGCCTCTTTGTGACTTCATGTTCCACATACTTATACTTTTAAATTCTTGAAAGCTTCAGAGTTTGATACAGCGGAAGACTTGACCTTCAGGCTTTCTTGAATTTGTTGAAGTACTATTTTGTATGTAGTATAAGCATGTGGTGACGACTTCTTCTGGTTTGTACACCGCAATGCCACCTTCTTGTTACGCTGCATAAGACAGTTAGCAACAAAACAATATACACGGATGAAATGGCCTTGAACATTTCATTCTAATTCGGTAGCATTTTACCTCCGGTCGGTGAAGACCGTTGGACGATATTAAATATCGTACTTGTGGCAGGTAGTTTCAATAAAGAACCTCCTTGACAAGATTTCGCAGGTAAACCCGTTCTCTTTACTCGACCGTCCAAAGCAGACTGCGAACGTAAAGAGTGAATCATTTGGATAATATTATCCGCATGATTTGAAGCCGTCAATTCATGTTCCTGGAACAAGTGAAGTTCAATTAAGAACCGCACCATCGTTGCTTTCCAGTTGTCACTAGCTTGATTCATATAGAATCTTGCAAGTTACCTACCAAGTGCTGTTTGATGTTAACACTAGAAGGATTTCCATTCGTCACTGTAAATACTTAATAGTATTACTCTGAATGTTCTGGCAAGATCATTAAGATATTGCGTAGAGGCCTGGAACGTGTTTAAATTCATTTAAGAATTAAACCACTGTTGCTTTCCAGTTATCACAAGTTTGATTCATAAAGAATCGCACAAGTCACCTACCATGAGCTTTTTGATATTCGCTCAAGAAGGATTTCCATCTTCATTGTAAATACTTTCGTATTACTCGGATGTTCAGGCAAGATCATGAAGATTTTGCGTAGGACTCTTAAGAACTTTCTTACTTTTCACAGTGTGTGAAGAAGCAAGGAAATATGAAAGTGTGTCCTAAGGAGATATTTGATGATCTCAAATGGCTCTAGACTCGATCGTGCATTTTGGATTTTTAGTGATCGGAGGCTGGAGAGGAGTGCCACCTTTTCAATACCAATTTATTCGGAGTGAATAAATCAATAGATAATGTGTTGATCTCCGTGTGATTAAAACAAATACCTTTTGAGAGATATTTGAGTTAGCTGGGAAGGGTTGTGCATTGCATCACTGGGTCCATGACGTCTTTCTTCAATATCGAGAATCATTAACAAAAATGATCTCAATAGCATATGTATTGACCCGGTTTCTGCCTAAATTTGTAAGGAGGGCTTCTTTCTTTACACCCTTTATCTTTACAATTCTTTTTCATTCTTCAACCCCTTCAATGCTTACCAATACGTCATAACTAGCACCTTGTTGTGATTGTTCCAGTGCTAACTTAAGTACTTGGTCGGCATTCAGCTACGTTCACAATCTTTCTCCATCTTTCCTAAGGACTACTATTTCTAGCTATGGAATGTCCTTGGGAAGATTCCTCCGGTTCTAGAGAAATCATTGGACTTTAACCTATCCTACCATCCTTATGTCACCACAATCGTCACCGTCGTGAATAGAGATGTTTTTGGGTAAGTGTATGTCACCATGAAATCCACTTTGAAGTGCAAATCCATTTTGCTCCCCCTTAACATATGCTACGATATTCGAAAACATTTTGCACATGTCGGGATGAGCTATCACGTTAAGTCAAACCATTTATGATTGATCATATCCCATATTAAATCACATTTTCTCCCCCATATTAAAAATATTAACCCAATCGATGTTTTTAATATCAATTGATTTAATAGCATTTTAAGAAAATTTGGGAAGAAAAATGCAAGTCCAATTATCTTCATGAATTACACAAGCTCCCCCTCAAATTAATGAGGGTGTGCTGAAACGTAAAATAAATACCTTTTAAACACAAGTGTAAGGTATTTATCACGTGCAAAGATCATATATGAAAATGAATTCACAAGATTAATAATTTACGAGGTAGGACCTGAATGATGGAGAACATCATATGAAAGATTCACATGGTTCTTGTTCACGAATGTTGGTCACCTCGTCACGTCCCCGAGAAAATTAATTCCCGTTGTTGAGTCAAAGCTTTCCGGTGAAATGCTTGACTTGATTATGAAAAGCGGGTTGCTATCTGAAATAATAGCAAACCATTTAGAGCATGTTTTAAAAGTTTGAACTTCTGCTCGAACTTTATTTACAACCCCGTGTCATTATTGAATGACATTTCTAGGTTCGTAAATATTATCGATTCCAGAAGACATGCTCGTTTTATCAAAACATTTTTGAACACACAATTTTGAAAGATTTAGAAAAACCTTTTGAGAAATTCTCGAAAAATTGTGTTCAAAGTTTTGAAAAACAATTACTTGAGCTTAAGATGTTGAATATCTTAAAAGCAAGCTCAAGTCCGAGAAGTTGTGAACTTCCCGTTGTTAAGGATAAGTTACCATCGGCGATAAACTTTCCTTTTATCTAAAGGACGAGTCCTAAGCTGACATTTACTTAGAAGTCGTTTTTCATGAGCTTGAAAACTTTGACTGTTTTAACGGAAAGCTCATGACCGAGAAAGGTTAATTTCTCGTTATGAAGAAAAGTTCTCTTATTTAAAAGATACACTTTCCTTTCTGAGCTTAAAACTTCGAATGTTTTAATACAAGCTCATGACCGAGAAAGATGAATTTCTCGTTAAGAGGATAAGTTATCATAAAAGATAATCTTTCCTTTATTTTAAGTTCGAGTTACAGTCTGACATTTAACTGTAAGTCATAGTGCATGAGCTTAAAAACTTCAAATGTTTTTAATATTAGCTCATGCCCGAGAAAACTTAATTTCTCGTTGTTAGGATAAATTTATCATCGGCGATAAACTTTCCTGCCTTTGAAGAGCGAGTTATAGTCTGTGATGTGACTATAAGTCCTTGTGAGCTTTAACCATGAATCCCCTGAGATACTAGTTTCTCTGATATCTGCTTCTTCAGCAACCAAACTCTGAGAGTGTCCTTAGTTGAACGGTATACAACGATTGGACCGCTTCGTTCTTTTGGAACATCAACTTTGGTACCTGCATTCTCATTAGGAGTTTGTATACTTTTGCATGGATTAGCGATATCTATTTTAGAAGCACGTAGGGGTTCACGGTTTTCTGTTCTTGTGTCAGAGGTGGTCTGAAGGGATGATTCACTTGTCTTAGTTGGCAAACGTTTCCTTTTATAGAAAATCTTAAGTTCAGGCTTAAGTGATGTATCATCCTTTGCAATATCCTCCCTAGTAGTCTTAGTAGAATCGGAGACTATCCTAGTTAAAGGGCACTCGTTTCCTACAAGAGTGAAAGTTCTACCAGTGGGGCGCCACATTTTACCAATGGGTTTGATTTTAGCGATCCACTGGGATTTAAGTCTAGCACGGGAGTTCACCTCATTAAGCAATTTTTTGATACAGGAATCATGATTTGCCGTAAAGACACATTTTCTACATGTTTTATAGGTAGCATATTTAATGTCCGAGTAATTCCTAGATGTTTGATCGATGCTCCTAGGAGATGACATGCTACGGTTAGCAGTGTTGGGTAATCTAGAAGGCATGTGACTAGGATTGACATTGCTATCTCTTACATGTGTCTTTTGCATAACTTCCCTTAGACCAGATTTGCCAACGTCATTTGAACTAGTTCTAGACGTGGTCTTGGTATTTTTAGGGAAACTAGGGGCAATCATCTGATTAGATCTTGCTAACGCTGTTTTGATCACATTGGGCCTAGTTGCTGGAGTGACTGGTCTAGAAAACTGAACCAAATCAACTTGGGAGGCAAACCGCGGTCTCGAGGATTGTGGTCGCTCGGATCTAAATGCAGTAGGTTGTCTGACAATCGGTTGTCTGACGAACTGATTTGTAGGCGGTTTCCCCAAGATTGATGGTTTTTCAAGCTTAGTGTCCACACTAGGTCCTCTAGTTTTCCTTAACTCGTTTTTCAACGCAGCTATAGCAAAAACCTTTTCCTGTACTTGAGCCTTTAATGTTTCATTTTCTTTGAGCACGTTATCTTGGGATGCCAACTTAGATTCAAGCAGTTGAATTTGTTTCAAAAGATTATCCTTTTCAGCTTTAGAATCTAGAACAGTTTGATCCAATTTTCTTTCAAGAACAACGTTTGACTTTTCAAGTTTTTCAAAGTATGTTTCAAATTTGTCCGTTTTCTTAGAAAATTCAAGTTTGGCATCCTCAAGATCTTTTGATTGCCGAGCTACGATCGTTTCAAGCTCTTTAATCTTGGAATCAGAATCAGTTAACGAGGCAGTTATAAAACATTTATCATGATGAACTATAGCATTTTGAACACTTTCTCCCCCATTATGACTCACATCGGATGAATCATAAGTGGTATTTCTATCACTCTTGTCCATCCCATGTTTGTCATAATTAGGTTCAGAATGCTCAATATGCGGCATGTCATCAGCATATACATCATAAACGACATTACATTGTACCATGTTTGCAGGCTCTGCGTCATAAATGGGTAAGGTGTCATCAAGAGAAATCTCGTGAACATTCCCTGACGTGCTACTGGTATCATGTTGTCCTCCTAATTCCGTGCTCTTGCCATCGTTAGGCTCCAAGTTGTCAACCGTATGACCATTCTCCTCTTGCATCTGCGTCATTGATTCTTGCACTCCATTATCATACCCTTGCTAAAGTCGAGATATTTCATAAATCGAAGACGAGACCGATGACATGATTTTCAAAATTGTATCACGGAAAACTCGAAGCTCGGTATGTGTATCTCGAAGAAACGATTGGCAAATCACTGAACTTGCAGACTTGATGATATTGAATTGGAGGAAAGGCGTGAGTTGTATCACAAGAGCCTTATAAGCAATTGACGATGCAGAGTGATTAAAGTTGTCACGGTTGAGTTGCTCGGCGAGTTCGGTCAAAGTGGTGAACATTGAGTCCATGAATATATGACGATCTTGACCAAAGATTGTCACAAATTTGCTCCCTCCTTGAATCCTCGAAAGAGTGACCAGATGAGACTGAAGCATTTGAAATGAATTTATGCCACTTTCTCTAGCTTTGTCGTGCATTCGATGCAAGTCTCCCTCTTTAAGTGTTGAATCCATTGAAAATCAAGGAAAAATGATGTGGATGTTGTAGTTTTCAGGATTTTACAATTTGATTCGGCTCAAAAGATGTTGTCGGCTCAAACAATTATGAATTAAACCCGATAAAAAATCCGTAGTCGCTAAAAAATAAATCCCGTCACGTTGACTCGTCACTTTTGACATTACAACCGACCACAATAACTTTTAACCCGGCAAATGTTTTTCCACTTTAATTCTATCAAAATATTAATAAACAAAATTTTCTTAACTAAAAAATCTGATATTCTTTTTTAAAAATACCCGCCTCAACACATTTGCCAAAAACCAATAAACAAAAATTAACTTTAAAAAATATAAAAAGTGAACTTAAAACAATAACTTAACTAAAAAAAATTAATTTTTAAAAAATGAAAATATATATAAAAAAAAATAAAAAAAATTTAACTTATCTTAAAAGGAATTTTTACTTAACTAAAATTAAAAATTAAAAAATAAAAGAAAATAAAGAAAATAAATAAAAAAAATAAGCAAATCTGATATCTCGGTTTATAAGATAGATTGGTAGAACGGAGTATACCACACGTGGCAGTCACACACTCCTAAGATTTTTCTAGTTTCCTCCGCCCAATATTTAACTTCTTCTCTCTTTCCACGTGTGACACACTCACCAACACACACTTATACCTCTCGGTTTCTCCGTCCCTTATTTCTTTGTCTTTTAGAAACACTCAAAAGTTAAATACAATCTCTCTCTCCTAAACTTCAAAACTTCCGTCCCATTCAATATCTCTCTCTCTCAATCAACTCTAATCTCAAAAACCTAATCTATCTACTCATCCAATCTCAGCTTCAAACAATGAAACGCAGCCAACCTTAGAAAATCCCTTCAAAAAACCCTTCCAAAATCGAATCTTAATCAAATAAAACGTGAAGAATCAAGAAGAATTCGTCGTCTAGATCTCTAAATTGATTGAGGTCTCGGGTAGGTATTCTTACTGTGTTGTTTGTGTGTTGTTGAGTCTCTCTCTCTTCTGTAGTGTCGTTCTTGTTGTGTTGTCAAGATTGAGTCTGTGAGAAAGAGAGTCTTGATGTTGATCAATGATGGGTATGATTAAACTTATAAATCTTAGAAAAGATTTTTAAGATTTTTAAGATTTGATAAAGAAATTTTTGATTTTTATATAAAAATTTGTGATTTTTTATCTAAAAAGTAAGTAAATTTGAAGATTTGATATGATTTAACACATAAAAACACAAACTTTTTATAAAAAATACAAACTTTTTATGATTTAAGCATGATTAAATCAAAACCCACCAAAATCAAAAAGAAAATAAGAGCTAGAATAAACCAATCAAACCTTGGCTCTGATACCAATTGAAGGTCTACGAAATCATTGACCTATTCTATTTGATGGATTTGATGGATTTGGATGGTTGATTTAGATGATAAACATAAAGAGATGAAGGAAGGAGATGAGGGATTAGAGAGAGAAAGGAGAGAAGGGAGAGAAGTTAGAGAGAGAAAGTGAAAATAGAATAATGATTAAGTGTAAATGACAATCAACAACCCCTCCTAACATGCTAGGAGGGGATATATATAGCCCACCCTACATGTGGGCTATATGGACTATACATAAAGTAAATGGATCACGAGCCCATTACATAATTATCGTTGGAGCGACCGATCCTTCATAAATACGTAAAACGTATTTCCAACAACTAGCGTCTAGTTACACTAGCAATGTCACTAGTACAACTCGAGTAAGGTTTCTTGGACAAAACCTTTTAACGATATATAATCATTATTATTATTATTATCCTTTCATTTCAAATACAACGTTAATAAGGATATGGATCTCAGTCATTCCTTTCATTAACCATTCTGTTTCTCGTTTATGGATATAGCATGATCACCAAAACAAATTTGGGTGCGGCCGCACAAATATCTTACTACTCCCCCGAGGGGCCCAGCTGTATTATACTTCAAAATAAATTTTGAAGGAAACGAATCCCATTTTGACTACAAGCTAAACTTATGAACTTTGCAACACTTCCGGAAATAATCCTTATAGCTACCAGTTACGTTTAGCGTTAGATTATTCCACAGAAATGCACTAGATCCACGACAGTTTCCTGGTATCTCAGGTCTAAGGATAACTATTTATGATTTACTTGATGACAAAGATCCATAAAGTAAAATCATATAGTTGGGATAAGTCCAATATTTGATCCATCAAATATCATCCAAAATTGACCAATATACTTTCAAGTATACTCTGTCACTATTTTGAATTGTCTTAGTTTAATAATACTCCCATATTATTAATCGACAACGGACATTTAGAAACATCATAATGCTTCATGGATTAAAACATGTAAAATAGGATACAAAATCAAATAACAGAAAAATAAACGAAATCCAATCTTTATTTCATCAATTTAATAATGTCTCACATCCTTTATCCAAATACTAAAAATAGATCAATGCATAAAACTGGTACATGCATCATGCCTCTAGTAATGACATTCATACTTGTTTGGCAAAGCATAAAATAACCAATCTTGACCTATTGGAATTTTGAGAATACTTTCTTCAAGAATTCAATTCATTGAAACTCTTGTACATGTGCATCCAAACAATTTGATATTGCCACATAGTATCAAAATTGTGAAACATCCTTGATCACCAATTTCCTAAACTTCCAAAAACACATTTGAAGTTCAAAGTATTCTAATTCTTTAATGTATAATGCAACATTAATCAACATGTCATCTCCAAAAGATCCCATGACTAATATTGTGTGTTACCTCAATTATATCTTTTCAAGTTTTACAACTTGTCATAAAAGATATAAATACGTTACCTTTAATATCTATTATGTAATGTTTGATTCCAACCAAAACCTTCAAGTTTTTTGGCTATGATAATTTGCACAACGATTGACAAATTATTCATTTATAGAATATGGAAGCTGATCCAAGATTTAGGATGTTATTCTATTTCCAAACATATTCCTTCAGAATATTCATTACACAAGTTATTCAATAACTTCTTAAATAGATTAATATATTCAAATCATCATGTATTTTAAGCATGATATAAATACAACACGACACACATGAAAATTTCTCAAACCAGATTTAGATTTCTTCATGTCCTAAATATCCATGTAAACTTACTACATGGCATATTACGTTGTATTTCTACCGCATAAATAAATAAATTTATTTGTCCCAAGGTTATGTATATCTTATTTCCTAAATCTTCAAAGTAAAGTTTCATCTCAAATATATACCAAATCAACATTTAATTTGAATGAAAACTTACTTTCTTACATGTCTATTTGACACATATAATTTAAGAAAATAAACATAATACTCCCACTAGCTTTTAGGAATACTCAGAAACCATCTTATTTAAATTTAAATCCAAACTTGGATTTCAAAATAAACATAAGAATAATCTCCTAGATGCATGCTTTTATCCATTCACGGATAATTGCATTTTGTACTTTTCCAAAGATTTATATTTTGAAGTAATAAACTCATTTCGATTACTTAAGTCCTTTTCTCAAGCAGTCATTCAAGAAATAGTTCATACATATCCAAATTTGTCAATTTAAAATATGACCATCAAAATCTTTATACATTTAATGTGTTTAAGACAGAATACTCAATCACAATTAATTACTTAAGTGTGATTAATAATCTATTCACAATACATACATTAAATATGTGTACAATTTTGTCCATATAATTTCGACACAAAGTTTAAACCACTACAATTGGCGTTTTTCTTCCTTTGACGAAACTCATCTTCAATTTCTAGTCAAACTATTTAAGATAAACCAAAACCGAAATTTGATTATCTTGTTGGACAACATCTATAACAATCATAGTATGAGTAGTTTACCCAAAACAATATTTGGTAATAAATCATAACATTTATTTGTAACTCATAATTCTCAGCATATAAATCGCATATCCGAGATATCCTTACGAACCTATGACATAAATTCCTTTATCTTGAGGTTTAGCATTTACACGCCTACCTCATGATAATTACTAGTGTATTTTAGAAGATCATGTATCTTGTAATTTTATCTTTCAAGATCAAAACTCCCACTTGCTTTTAGTAACTTAAAATTACTCTTTAAATACATAGCAAATAGATCAACACTCCAACGTTATCTATATGGGACATTACAAAACACAATGACAGTTCCATACTCTTTATTTTCTAAACAATCCACTTCATAAGTAGTTTAGCAAAATCCGAACTTCATTTAAGATATAACGTGATTCATTACATTCCATAATGGTATCTTATTAATCTTCTTAGCTCAAGTCATACTCAACTTTCTAACCTTGATTTCTTTTGGAATAAAGGAAGATATAGTTATCTTGAATCAAACATCACCATCATATTGAGAATTTTGGTTCTCCTAATGAACATACCATAACAATGATGTATTTCATTTGGGGAAATATTGTAAGTCAATCTTAACAACATTTAAGATAAATATATATCTTTAGGCTTACCTATATACCAACTAAATCATCTTAATGGTATAATAGATTTCCTAACCATTTTGCATGCTTTATAACTCAAGTACTTTTAATACAAAGTCACTTCATAAAAGTTATAAGTCCATTACACGTTACATGTATATGTCTTTAGTGAAATAGAGACAATACATTAACGTCTTACTTTATATTATACGTCTTCCAAGACTTTATGTTTGTGACTTTATACAATAAATCATAAACATGTATAACTAAAGTAAATCATGAACACCACTAGGTTTCATTCATCTTTTCAAGTTAATTCACTCCTATACTATTATATGAACACCACTAGGTTTCATTAGTAGTATAAGATTACTCTATGTATCTTATATCATTCAAGGAATTTGTCCTATTTTAAGAAACTTCAAAACATTCCACGCCCGATCTTACGACATGTGGATATTTTACCCTTGTGTTTACAATTTAGTCCAAGCTCTTACATGACTAAATCAAAACAACAAGTGTTTCTTAATGTGAATGATATATATACTTTTAAGTAGTCTTTTAATCATATTGACACATGATCTAAATATTAATTAGATTGTTTAATCTCTTATCTTAAAAGAATCATATCTTTATGAGTTGTTTCTTGCACACAATGTTCATTTCTCCCACTTGTGCATGGAACAACCTCATATATAAGATAAACATCACGTCTAACGTTCGTCTATGCAAAATATGAGTGTGCCACATATATTAGCTTTTTACAAGTAGATGTAGAATCACTTAATCAATAAGAATCAATACATAACTATCTTTGAAGATATTAGTGTCAACAATTCGAAAGTAATTATCTTAGGACATACTAAAGATAACATGGGTTATTAGCAAGACAACAAAGCTTGTAACTCCCACTGACTTAGAGAATGTTTTAATAGACTCAAAATCAGTCATACAACACAATTCTCCCACTGAACTTGACAACATTGAAAATGTTTCATAATCGGTGAAAATAATTAGTGTTGTGTTTACTTTCTTACACTTTTGAAAAACACATTCGCAACAATTACTTATAGTGTTTAAGAGTGTATTCTACTTCGTAAATGATGACTTACCCATCAAATGCTTTTTAACTTGAAAGACTTGACATGCAATTTCTTCCTTAATAGGTCTACCAACCCCAAAATGGTATGTAGTGCCTATAAATGGTCAAAGCACAACTACTAGACAAAATGCTAGTTTGCCTTATAACCAATTAGCGATAACTTTTAATAACTCAAAATATGCACTTTTCTTAACTATTAAAATTTGCTATGAGTTATGGATTTGAATTTGACATTTCTAAAATCCTTATTACTCTTTCTTTACTCATGAAAAAGAGTTTTAGGTTTATCATTCATTTGTAAATTGACTCTATCCTCAACCATACGGTTTGTAGATCAATAAATGAATAAACCACGTTTACGGTGTAACGTTGCATCAATACATTTGCAAAAGAATTTACAAAATTCAATTTTAGTATTTTCGATAATACCATTCAAGAAAATAAAATTACCCCGGTAATAATAACCATAGTATTTTCCTTGAAAAACTAGAATCCAAATTGACATAATTTCATCACATCAGTTGATCTTCTAGCAATGAAAGTATTCAAGATGGTAACTTGTCGAACAATGATTGACAAACAAATTTGCAATTTCTAGATATTTAAGGGATTTACATTGCCAAAAGTCATTTTGCATTGTAAACATGTTTCATCCCTTCTTTATGCCTTAAGTTTCCAGATCTCACTGAGTAACTCAATTAAGTCGACTAATCTAAAGAACGTAAAACCTTCATGTGCAATCTTATTCAGTCATGAAGTTTTCTCTCCATTACAACATCGTCCGATATCTTATATGACGACAATTGTAACTTCAAGTGTTCGTCAATTAGAGGGCATATGACTTAAATTTTAGGGTATAGATTTTGGTGTCAAAATCATGTATGGAGAAGCATGCATACATCTCCATAACATAAGTTTAATAAAACGTTTAGTAAACTTTTGTTGAGACTAAAAGTTCATAATATACTTTCAAGTTGAGGTATTGGTTAAACCAATTAAAGATTTTACACACAACTAAATTCACACCGTACTTTTTCTAGAACTTTAGTTATAGCACAAAGCAATAACCTTATTCATTGTGTTTCGGATGTGAATTAATGTAGTTAAATCAACCTTAAAGAATTGTACCAATAACAACCGTAGGTAATACCAATTTGACGCACAGGCGAGCCGGGAATTTGGTCAGCGCTGAAGCATAACACCTCCTTCCTTAACCGGGTACATGACCAGCGGTGCGTTATACCCACTTTATAGTTTGTCAAAATTGAGTAGGCCGTTAAGTTGCTATTGCAATTCTAATCAACGCAAATCATATGTAATTTAGATCTCAAAACAATTCATTTATTTAATATGATTTAGTCCACATTAATTTTTCTTGTGAAAAATTACCCTTGTTTACAACATACAATCAAAACAAAAACGTATGAAAACACGTAGGTACAAAAAAAAACTAAATCATAAACACATAATAACAATTTATATGTGCAATAAATAAATCAAATAGCCACATGCATACGACTTATTCAATAAATAATATCAAATCTAGGTTTTTATATACATATAAAAGTCTTCCCTAATTTTAGATTTATTGAATCAAATAAAGCATATAGCAAAAAAAAACGTAACAATTACCACATAAAACATATGATCCATGAAAAACATGCATGTTCATCACGAATCTCCCTCATAACTTAACAATTAAATCTCTATGGATCGAAACACGAATTTACATAACATAACAATTAATCATGCAATTCATCAAAATTCCACCCAAATCACTTAACAATTAATGAAGTCACTACGGATCGTAACCACGCATGACATAACAATTAATTCATGCATACATCTAAAGTTAATTACCATGTAATTTTAGGGTTTACAAAAAAAACTTTTTTTTTTTATAAAAAATTCGGCATAGCCGATTTTAAAAATAATAAAAAAACAAAACCCTAATTTTTATAAAACCTAAAAAACAACATGTAATTTTTTTAACACAAATCAATATTAGTTAAAAAAACTTTAGATCTTGATAATTATAATCATGTTAAAACGGCTCTCGATACCACTGATGGTTTATATAGTTCATAACAATTATTTAAAACCCTAATATGGATCAAAGAACGCATAGCGGAAGCGATTAACAAGATCATTAATTTAACACAATTATATTAATCAAGATTAGGGTTACATACCTTTATCCTAGCAAGATCCACAAGACGACGGAACAAACGGCAACTAGGGTTTATCACGAACATCACCAAGAATATAATCTAAAGGAAGATTATACCACGCTCTTGTACACACGTAATACGGCGAGTTAACCGTGAGTCTAGCACGAACAAACCGAGCTTCAACGCTTATGGAATATCTACCCAATAACCCTAGAGAGGGACTAGGACTAGATATAATTTAAATAGAAAAGTCGAAAACCAAAACCCTAAGTATAGGGGTGTTTGGCCGGCGATTAAGAGAGACAAAAGAAAGAGGGATTGAAAAATTATGAGGCTAGGGGTTTTTTTATATAGCCTTGACAATCCTTGGGCTCCAAGTCATAAACAAATAAGGAAACCGAAATTCCCCTTTGCCCCCTCTACAAGCCGACGGTTAACACCCTCCATAAAGGGTGTTTGTGTAATTTTTCCTTCTTCTTTTAGCTTCTATTTAATTCCATAACGGTCGTTATAACTTAACTTTTATTTATCAACGATCGTTAGTTAAGCTTTGGTTTGATTTAATAAATATATATAAAATATATTTAATAAATAAATTAACCCTTTACGTTATGTGTGCAATCCCGTGATCCCGAGTTCGATCTTATCTCACGACTATTAATTTTAAGTCCATAAACTTTCATAATCTGCATAAAATCTAATTTCTTAAAATTATGATTGATAGGATGACTTGTTTTCTATAATAAAACGTGTTGGCTAGACCTGTGGTGTTTCTATTTTGTTTAGGAAAGAGCGTGTTTTTCACTATTGATTGGTCCTTCAATGGTTGCTGGTTTGTCCAAAAATGGCATCAACTATTAAAGTCACTTCATCCATTTCGAGTGGAAGGACTGGAGAGAAACCATATGCAAAAGAAGTATCTTTTAATAAGGGCAAATTGTATCGATGTATTCATCCGCGTATTGCTATAATTGGGTCAAGTTTGATTAGTCTCATCTTTAACTGCCAGTTAGATATCATCAGATACCATATGGCATATACATCGCCTAAAACTATGTTCTTATTGGCTACAATGTGAATAACTTCTATACCTTTTCGACCCTTCAATTCCCTAAAAGATATTTATCAAATACGTGTATTGATATACATTTAAAAACTATCAACACAAACTGAAAGGAATGTAGGAAAACTCGCATTGGAAAGTTTGTGAAATTCTCCTATTTTTACTTTTGTCTTTCAATCATAGTTTAAAAAAAGTTCTAATTTTTTCTTTCCTTTTAAAACTAAATGCACAGCATACAACATTTTTTTCGCAACTAAACGCCTTACACATTGATATCCATTACGTGCTTTTTGGTTACAAATATTTGCGTTTAGGAAGCTAATTGCAACTTTAACCTCAACTCAAAGACTTACACACATTATATCCATTTACCTTTTATTTGGTAAACTAAATCGCAAATTCTTATGATTTGACTATTATTATACTTTTGTGCAATGTCTTCTACACCGCCTGTCATCACTGAGTTCCTGTTCAAAACACTAAAAGACAAAAAAACAAATAACACGATCATAATCAATCTTTATCAAGAACTAAAGGTTGGTTGTACTTTTAAAGGAAAACTGCCGCAAATTAGGAAGCAACAGAAAGTTAGTGTGTTTCCTGATATAAGTGGAAAACAGCTCAAGCATACAAAACAGAAGAAATTTACAATCTCTCCCTAAGGTGAACAGTATCAATCAGATCATTCAGAAGTATGACTTCTTTGTATCTTGGCAATCTTCTAGCTGGAACAATATCCGGGTTCCTTGAAGCGTAAGCTTCTGATAATTCCTATATGCTACAAAGAGAATATTAGTATATTAATTTGTTTTCATGTAGCAAAAGGAGGAACAATATAACTGACCTGCTCTTGTAAACGGTCCCTTTGATTGGCACTCTGGGCACGAACCAACCTTCACCTCTGAATATGATTTTGAACGAAAGGACCCAACACTGATCCCATTTATTACAATCATACTTCACCTGCTGCAATTTGGAAAAAACTCCACATCGTCTGGTCACAACTCCTATGTGAACCATTGTGTTTAAATGGATTTGCTTGTGAGAAAAAACGTAAGGCAGTTATTTAAAATGTATACATTCAACTTAATAATATAGAAGTTTCTAATTAAAACCAAATGGGTCATACCTGATGTTGCGAATCTGATCATGCACAACTAAGTTGGTTACTTTAACATAGATTTTTGCTTACCTTCAAGTATTTGTACCCACGTACAATACCTCATTTTTTGAAGATATATTGTTTGTTCATCGAGCTTTTTGTTCTTTTCTTTCTCAAGTCTCACATAGTCACATGTTTTACTGTACTCATAAGATGCAGCTGTCGTTTTGCTTCTTTCCTTTATTGACATCTACTTGGGCCCCCTTCTTTTTGACCATATGCATTTACAATTCGTGTTGCAGCTCTTGCTGCACGTTCAGCTTGGTAGCGGCTAAGGCCCTTAGCAGTTGCGGTCTTGGTGCCTTAAGCGGAGCCTTGGTAACTTAAGCAGAGCTGTTTCAAGCATCGTTCTGGTTCTTCTGAAATTTGTGTTTCTTCTTTTAAAGCTTTCATTAGCTGGTGAAATAAACGACATTAAAATATCAGAAACAAATATAAAATAAAGGGTGTTAAAATATAATAAACAAATAAAACGTCATCTTAGAAGACAATTATCATGAACTAAACAGTAATGAATCACATAAGTTACATGCCTTAGCTTCAGGGACTGAGCCAAATAGTTTTTAGGACGGAGCCAATAAGTATTAGTATGTAACATTTGAATGTGTAACTTGTATCTAAAATTTTAAATGGTCTACCATCCAAAATAAGATACCAAGCCATATAAATAGTTGAATGCATTACAGAGTATAAAACTGTGTCAGGTGTGACATTATGAAAAATGAAAACTTGTAAAGCAGGAGTAGTTCTGTCGTGAAACAACAGTGACAAAGTCACAAAACCACTTTATGATTCTTGTTCAATAATCAATATTGAACCATAAATCTAACATCATTCAAGACTTTATGATACTTTTTCTTGCAGGTATATTTATGCAAAATCGCTAAACCAGCAACTACTTTAGATGGTAAGCCAATTCGGACGTCTTCATATCTAAAACAAATGAACGGATATTTTAGAAAATAGTCCCAAAAAGACATGACACATTATAATGAGAATAATGTCACCTGATATAAACATTTGTACTATTAGCACATGTATATTAAGAGTGTCGCTTTTAAACCATTATGACCCGTAAGTTCACAATCTTGTGTTTCTATCATACTGGGCATGAATGTATTATGAACCATTCGCAAACCCGTCCAACCCTCCTATTTTGCCAAATCTAGCATAAAACCACACTGTGATAAAAGTAAAGCCACTTCCCTTACTCTTTCCGGTTGCAGTGAAACATATTTATACATATGTCACCAGTTCTTTTTAATTAATCGTTACATCATTCAACAATTTATCATAGCTTAAAATATTGGATAACAATAATACATTTTGCTACTTTTCTAAATACTACAAATGACTAAAAGAGATGTTGTTTCACATGTAACATGGTTCATTTTGTAATTTCCAAAATATATCATAAATAGGAATTGGAATAAAGCCTATAAAACTACGTCTCCACAACTATTGCATCTACATCAAATGATGGAACTTCTCTTCTAAAATCAGGTTATAGATATAACGCATAATTTAGTATTTAACTAATTATAACAGTCATTTGTCAAAGGACATAGATAACAACATCTAAGTTTACCTCTATGACGTATCTATCAGGAACCATAGGCGCTTTTACAGTCTTTTCAAGTTCAATTAGTTCCTTGTGTGTCGCGTTGTGCAAAGCAGTTTGCCCTTTCCTATCAATCTTGAAAATAATGCTTAAATCCTTATCAAAAAATAGATTTGCCACTTCTAAATGACCCATTTTATGATGTATGAAGCAGAATTGTAGCATTGCTCTTGGCTTTATTCTTTGTGGCATTGGGTGATTGAATCTCTCTTCCTACCAAAAACCATCAGAAAAGATAAATTTTCATATTTCTATTTGCTAACCACATATGTAATCACTATCTAAATACTATAACTAACTGAAATGATATCAGGCCGCGACAACGGGTGTCGATGGACTGGTCTCGGTTTAAGGTGAATTTACTTTTTCCATTATGAGTGTTACAAATAGTATATGTCATTAGTGTAAATATTGAAAGTATTTTTCAGGTGATTCAAAATACACGATGAGGCCATTTTTCAAGACATGAAAACGCATCTTCTGGTTTCCAGTATAAGTTCTTAACATAACACACATTTGTCATGGTCCCTTAACATGCTGCATATAGTTAAAGGGGTGTTTGGGAATGCACCAGTTTATGCTTTTCTGATTATTTAGTTAGATTAAAGCTTGATTGTTAGCAGAGCAATAAATACATGAGTATATAGACTTTTAAAACAACATAAATGCAACCACATACACCTTCACATACGTCATTTAATTAGATATTTGCCTATTTATATCACCTTCCGGGTACACTATGATTGTCTACATGAAGTGGTGCCATGGAAGACTCCCAAAACTTCTGCATCATTGAACCCTCAGCATTATTATCAGTTTCTGTAGTACATCTGCATGAGTGATGTGAAGTACATCAGTAACCCAACAATGTTTCCATCTAAGGATTAGCCATACTACAGATTTACATGATCACCTAAGTATCAAGATTGTGCGCTTCCAAATACAAAGTTCTGTTTCAATATTAGTTACAAAGAAAATATCATCACCCCATACCAGTTCAACTATAAATTGGTTGATTTAGTTTGGTAGTAAAGATATGCTACAAACTTCAAGTTTTGTCCCAGTATCATACTTCATGTCAATACTTATCTTTACTACCAAGCTAAATCAACCCATTTATACGTGAACTGGTAAAAAAGCCACCTCGACTTTTACTGAATAACGTATTCCTAATGATTTTTATATGTGAATTACCACAAAAATATAGATGAATTGAACAGGTGAGTACCTTTTTGTAGTTCAGAGTAATTGACCATCATGTTTCTTCATTAGGTTTCGACATGGCTAGATTGAGATTCAGAAGGACATGGCCACCAAAGATGGAATTAGAGCCATAATGTTGGAGCCAAATCTGCAGTGGTGGTAATAATGGACCATCATGCTTGGATGGATAAAAAATAGGTTGTAGTGCATGTGAGAACTTAAATTTGAAGGACATATATCAGCCATGCATATACATCCACAAGCATTACCCTGCCTTTATCGTTATGTCAGGTTTCCTTTGATCGGGATATGTGATAAGTAAGTTGTTAACTGCAACATGTTTAGAAAGGTAGCGTCTTGGCATTATCAAACATTCAACAGTACATATAATCCGGATTATCTTTAATAAAATTATGTGCATCTACGTTGAACTTTATAATACAAAATCATATCACTATTACTACACATTGTTCTTTTCATCTTATTGAAATTTACCTCTTGATACACTTCATTAACAACCTTGTGTTCCTTCTTATACATGATTCGTATCCAAACGCAAGGAAGCCTACACTTGAATAACATATAAACTTGTCACTTGTGGCACATGTACTGTGTCGAACAGGTTTTGAAAGGTAGCAGTTTCACATTATCAAACATTGAACAGTACTGGCACAATGATTAGCATGCAGCTTACTGGCACATTATAAAACTATGTGCATCTACGTTGAACCTTATAGGCTTATAGTACAAATGATTAGCATGCAGCTTACTGGCACAATGATGTATCATATCATGTCTGTAAATTATACTTCAGAAAGAATAGCACCGGTCAAGATGAGTTGTCTATAAAAGTTGGAACAACGAATTGCACCAGCTTCGTTTTGCCTTTTGCCGTAAACAAACATTAAAAGATGTACAACGATAAATAGATGCCATAAGAAAAGTGTTACAACAAATATTGCAGTGAAAGATAATGATATTACCCATACCTCATAAATATTTTTTGATGATTAACATGATACCTGTTACATGTGCATTAAAAAATAAAAATCAATCTGCTAATATCAAATTTATCAAACGATCATGATATAATCGTTGTTACGTATGTTACAAAATACATACCTCTATGGTGACCCATCAACCTTGTACCGCTCAAGATATGAATTTATTAGGTAGACACGCGCGTCAACCTAGCTTGAATAATTTTAATCTGAGATACCTAACCGATAAAACACAAACCCATAATTTAACTACAAAAAACCCTAAATTGAGACCTAAATCAATAAGTTTACGATTGATATACCTTAACTTCAATCATATTATTCATATATCAGATCTATAAATAGTAAAATGATACCCATTGACATGTTTAAAACGATAACAAAAAACTTTATACCTTGAATTTGACTAATTATCATTGTGCTTTTAACCCATCAACATCAAACCTAAACAACATAGTTGATATTGTTATACACGTGTTGCATTAGATAGATGAATCACATAGTTAAATCTGTAGATGTCGATTATAAACTTAGGGTTAAGATGAGACATGAGAGAATGAACCTGTGGAGAGCTAACTTAAGCAGAGCTTTTGTTTTTGGTACGGGTAATATAAGAACGTTTTTTACTTTTCTTTAATTTTTGCTTTTCATGCCTGTTATCGCGGTATATTAATTTAATTTTTGACTGATCATCACAGTGTCCATCTTGCTCCATTGGTTGAGGCTTTGGTTTATTAACATTATAACCCGAGGTAAAATCCAGCAACTGACTATTTTTAATATTTTCCAAAATTTTATATCAAATAAATATTTATATAATAAAATTCTAAAAACTATGAAAAAATGATGACGTGGATTTATGAAGTGCTTATGTGGTATATCCCTCCTCTTATATATAATGTAAAGATATATATCTATTATATATATATATGGGGCTAAGTTTAACATAAGAAAATAAAAGGCATATCCTATGTGGCATTTCCTTATTCGCTGGTGTAACTAAGGCAATATATCAAAAATTTAAGAACAAAACATATATACCGAATAAAAGATATACGCCATATATCAAAAATTTAGGAATAAAACCTATATATGGAATAAAAGATATACGCATATCATACACATCCATATATTCGGTTCCATTCACCTCAAACCCTAATATATCATTCATTATCTTCTTGATAATTCCATGGCAGCCTGTTTCTCTAACCCTAATAACATTGATTCTCTTTGCTTTTTGTATTGTAAATGCTACAACATAGTCTCACATGTAATAAAAGATTGGGCTTAAGTAGTCCTTTTAAAGCCATCTAAACCCTAATACTACCCTAATCATCTTCTTTGCAGATATCCTTTGATCATGCATGTTCTACAAACATCTATGATCCTAAAATCATTTATTCCGTTAATTTGTTTTGACCATCAAAAGTATCTTAACATTTTTTTTCTATTTGTGAGGCCCAAACAATATAGTCTCCTATGTTTGTATTTTTAGAATATCTTTGGGTATGGCTACAACTAGAAATGGCGACAACAGCCTGTAGATAATTAGGTAATAGTAGAAGATATTCAAACATTCATTCGTTTCTTATATATTTTCATATGTTGGTTGATGTATACACTATACAGGAATGACTTCGACTTAAAAAATACATGGAATCTTAGTTAGTTTACTTACAGATTAATCTGAAAAGGTTGCTTCGGTTGTATGTATTGATTAGTTAACGATTATGAGGTGTCAAATTTGCAGGTGTGGACAAAATTGAATAGTTCAGTTTGAAAACAAAACACAAATCTATGGATGGTTTTTATATTTTGGTTACTATGTGTTTATTGGAGCTGAATATGTTTTTATATATCGTTATATGTTGTTTATATGTGGTTGATTCATCTTTGTTTTGCAGGTTGTTGACCTGTTATATATCTGATTCGATATAAGCATTTGTTGGATTGCGGATTGCAGAGCTCCATATTCTGTTAAGCAGAAAAATGGTTTTTAGTTTGGTCTAATTTGTTCTGTTATTTGAGTGCCTGATAATGATATGGGTGATATGGGTGATATGGGTGATATGGGTGATATGTTTTGGTTGTTTTGTATGATACCTTTTTATTTAAATGCTAATTGCCTTTAAAAAATGATATGGGTGATATGTGCGTTATCCCTTTTCAAAGGTAACTAATTTTATGCATACACATTTCGGTTCGCGATAACCGCAACTGAAAACGACTATTTCGTTGCATGCCCAGTTTTCTGTTACTAAAACTACAACTCAATCATACGTTGCAGGAACATCAGAAATCGGTTGCTGCTCTTCGGGTCGGGTTCCACCAGCTTTACGTGGCCCACATTTAAAACATGTTGTTACGCATGCTAATAATAATCGGCCACAAAGGCAACCCCGTTCAAGCACCTCTCCAGGTATGCTTTTGGTAATGAATAACATTATAAAAACAAGATATTAATAGGTTTTCACTTCCTTAATCATTATCCTAAAAATCGTGCTTCTCTACGTGTGAGACTGAACATAACCTAGATGAACTGGACTTCCTGAAAGATCATAGAAACGTAAACATGGGAGGGGTAAATCATAGCAGGTAATATGTCATAATTTTTACGTTAGTATTATGATTACTATTTAACGTTATAAACCTCTTCGAGTAGTGGTTTTTATTTCTTAATGTTTTATACGTAACTGTTATTTTCTTTGCTTATAACATGTGTTCTGACTGTTGCTATAAAATATGCTACTAGACAACGTTGTTTCAAACTTTATCTCCCATCAAGATAAAGCCATAGCACGGTCTGAACCACCTTATCATTCCTATAGTGTGGAACACGCAAATTATGTTGGTGAAGGTATTAATAGCTACTTACAAGCTGTCATGCCAGTTATTAACTTATAGTAATGGGTTTAGGCATTCCCGCTGTTCAAATTGGCGAATCCATTCAATGATGCAGGAGGACCGATATCCACCTGATTTTATCACCAACATAAGGTACTCTTTTTAGATTAATCAGATAATTTTCTAGCGCTGAATTTAGACCCATACAAAAGTCATGTTTGCCCAAGCCGTTTAGACCCATACTAAAATGTTCACTGGTTATTTTGAACGGCATGCACAGGAAGCCAGATAGATTAAGCAAATCTTGTCATACACAATATTTAAATAAACACTTTTGTTTTGCGTTAGTTGAATGCTTTCCTTCTATATCTTACACATTGTTAGTACTTAGTAATGACTCTATTACAACAAAACTGAAATGCGGTAATTACGTGGACACTTTCTGATGGATCTAGATTCTTAATTTGGATTTTCCCCGAACTATGTTTTTATATCTGTGTGTAACCTCATTAAATCAGGTGATATAAGGACGTCGTCATGTAGGGATCATGTCTGCAGAACCTGTAGGACACTACAGGGCAAGGTACCTAATATGGGTACAAACTATAGCAGTTTACACTGCGTTTTGTTAATACAATAACAATGTCATTCCTATTGTTCTCATGTCAGATCCCTAGACCGAAAGCCATTGATTCACGAAATGCTATAAAAGACAGTTTTGATTCTGATAAAGACTGGTCATTGGCGTTTGAGGAGCAAAGAACCACGATAGTTACACTCTGGGATGAATGCAACATACTTACTTCATAGAACCTACTTTTTCTTGCTGATCAAAGGAGATCCATCAGACTTTGTCTTTATTGAGGTCGAGCTTAGATGACAGTCTTTCCTCAAGCAAACAGTTGATCATGTTGCAAGGTACATTTCCTTTATTAAGTGGTCTTAGATGCGTAAGTTTTCAACTGAAGCAAATACGTATATTTGTCCAAATGCTCAAAAGTGTTTATACTTAAGAGAAAACAGATTTATACTTAGTTTAGCATTACCAAACACCCTCATATCTTTGCCAACCAAGAATTAACAAATGTATATCCTCACTTGGAAAAATTATATGGACACTTACAATGTACATCTTAGCGGCATCAAGAAGGTACATAGGAGGCTGAAAGTAATTGTGGAGTCCTCTCAATGTCTTGGAAAGGCACATTTAATATACACTTTTTTTCCCAGGCCCTCACAAACATTGCTTCTGGTGATTTTGAGAATAGGAAGGTAGTAAGTGATCATAGGGCAGTCCCAATATCTGTCAAGCTTCATGCGTGATGATATGCGAGATCAGGTAATGTGTGAACTTCCTTGCTTATTATTATAGTATGAATAGTTTTCAACTCTAGTTATGAGTTATATTTCATGTCTTGCTACTATTTTTTGTTTTTATTTTGCTATTATAGTATGGTAAAGTGGTTGAACAGTTCCAATCAAGTGCAAAAAGCCTTACACTAGATATTAGTTCAAGAAACTTGCAAATTGAATATACAGAATGTGTGCCTCTGTATTTTAATACTCTAAATTCCAAAGTTTGATGTATAAAGTAGTAGCATACATTCTTCATCAGTTAAACTTCGTATTTTAGGATCTTGATGTCAAATAAATAGTTAACCAAGACTACTATTTACTTGCACACCATAGTCATCAATCTCCGTGTTTCCACATGTCACTACAGTTGTAAGTAATAACATGGCAAGACACGATGACATAAGATTGCAACCAAGATTTTAATGTAATTAACTCTAGCAATGATTGAGGCCATCAAGTTAGTTTTGTAACAGATTGTGTGCGTAACTTCTGAATTTGATTCAGTTAGGACAGTGTTCAGAACCTTCAAACCCTTTGCAATTGATGAAGGACATGCGTATTTCCATTTCAAATTACATGCTTGAAAAAGGAACCGCGACTCTATTATTAACCGGTATGCCAGTGTCGCACTTGCTAATGGAGAAGGCAACAGTTCTGCCCACAACGAAGGTAAACATCTTAATGTTATATTGTTATTATGTGTATTTTAAATGCCAAGATTTTTTCCTTTTTTACTTCTCCTGTAGAATCTGTTTCACCGTTCACTCATGCGTTTCACACTGCTTATTTTAAACGCATGAACGGTTTATAAAGACTTGGATGATTGTGAGTAAGTTTGACAATCTTATCCTGCAAATATGACAGTACAAGTCTCTACTAACGGCAAGAGTTAAAAATATATTTTTTAATACATAAATGGATGATGTAGGAAACTATGAATATATCTATAAGCCATGTCCTACATACTACCTTATAGTAGCCGTATGTTGTAACACCCCCAAATTTATACAACTCAATACAGCGGAAGACTAGTTGGTGTTACGGGATAGCACATTACTCACATCATAGACAACGCATAAAAATCGCGTCGTTCATTAATAAATCATTTCCATTCATAAACATCAAAGTTACATCGGTCCCAAGTCATATTATTTCATACAAAGTTTTACAAAGTAGTTGAATGGAAAATATTGTTTAAGTGCGGGCCATAAATTCTTGTCGTCTTCCCGAGAATTACCTTCAAGTACCTGAGATAAAACATGTTAAAAGAAAAGGTCAGCGATAACGCCGAGTGAATTCATAGAGTTTAATAAATTCCATCAATATAACTTTGGTATAAAATTAGTACCAAAAATCAATTCGTACAAATCATTGTAATAGGCCGTAAAATAGCCAAAATCATTTTATACAAATCTTTGTAATAGGCCATAAAATAGCCAAATTCATTTTATACAAATCCTTATCGAAAATCATAATATAGGCATTTGCCTTAAAAATTATTATACGAGCCAATGTCGTAAAAACATCATACAATACGTTTTGCAACGTTGTATAGATTAAATAAAACCGTTATATGAATATGGTTATAAAAACCAAAACACAAACATAATATCAATAGTATGACCCCGTATTGCTAGTCAGGCAATACTTCGTAATTCGATGCGTCTAATAGTATTTCGTTAGTTTTTGGATTATTATAAGCCGCATGACATTGTTACCTTACTAAACCAACAACGGGTAGCTAACCCGATACCAATTTTGCCCATCTAAAGTAGCGTGTCGTCACAAAGGTCACGCTATGGAAATCTTCGCATACATAAATTCGCTTACCAATCAATGTGGCACGACGGGGATCAACCGTCAAGGCGCGAACTGGGGTGATCGTCCCCAAATAGTACTATTAAATGCATAAGCGTCTACCAAATCCCGGTAGTTCACAATTCATGCTAATGGGACTTTTAGTGACATAACCTAACTTTAATAATCCATTTAATTTCATCTATCGGGTCCTTTAATCATTTATCGGGTCATACAATCGGGTCATTCAATCATTCGGGTCCAAAATCAATAAACAAACAATCGGGACAAATGGTGTCCTATTTTATAAAAACTAACATGTTATCTCCCTCGCGGGTTTAAAAAACATTTATAAAAACATTTAAAAGAGTGCGAGGCTATGAACTCACGTTGATATGGGAAGGCGGGTTATCGGCAATTCGGACGTACAGTACGTGCTTCAATCACGGAAACCTAGACAAATAATACTCGGTCTTAGACGTTTGTCCAATGACTTTATAAAAATAACAATTATGTATACATATGATGATTATTTATATATGATGATCAAGTGGGTTTACATATTCTTATTTACTCATTTTTGTGTTATGTGTCGATAACTTTTACACTAGTTTACTAGTTTTACCCATTTACGTGTCTTAAGTCCAATATGCTTATTATAAGTTATTTAACTTACTTTAATCCATTTTGTACTTATATTATCAGTACTTAAACTTTACAAGTTGGGCCCAAATGGGTTAAGCCCAATAAGTTCTTTTTACAAGTTTTTATCTTATTTAGTCCAATTATTAGTCCAATATGCTTAATTACCTCGTAAATGTCCGTATGCCCTAAAGTTCGGGTTTCATCGGTTTTTACTTGTTATACATGTCTATATATCAGTATATAAGTTTTATAAAGTTTTCATTAGACGGGTCCAACCATCTAAGTTTTATTTAACAAAAACGTTAATTTTACGGCAATAGCCGAAAAAGTCGTAAAAATCATGTTTATAGTTTTATAACCTATAAGTATTATTTCACTACCATTTATATAAGTTATTCATTCATTTACCTTTTTACATATTTATATAAATAAGTTTTATAAGTTAGTGGGTTTTAATTTATATTTTATACTATTAAATTTTGAGTGCTTATATAATAGTATTATTCTTTAATTTCCAAATTTCTTCCCAAAAATATATGAGTTCATATTGTATCATTAAAATAATATTTTCAAATAAATATTGAGAATAAAATATCAACCATAAATTGACGGATTGTCACATATGTCATAAACACGAATTGAAGTTTATATGGACTGGTCTTTTAGATGTCCATAGAGGTGGGTAAACGGGCAGATTAGGTGGTAAAGGGCGATAGGGATATAAATGGGTAGGCTGGTTTGACCCGTCACAAAATACATATAATATGCTTGAAGTTCCACCTTAGTTGTTAGACATATATTACCAACAAAATCTGGGTAAGCTAATAGCTGTATTGTTGCCCATAGAAGTTCCACAAGATAATAAACGTATACCACATATTTTAGATTATTGGGTTTTACCCTTCTTTTTTAAATAAGCACAATTGCAAGTACAATTTCTGTCTCATTTTCCCTTGTTACACCCAAGGTAGCACGCAGCTGGCTGCATTTGTCACTGTGGCCATATTGAATTGGTTTAATACCAAACTTGCTACGCTTGGAGATTTTCAGGCACGATAGGTCCATCCAGATAAGAACCCAAATGATCCTCTTGCAGCACAAAACTTCCAGGTAACACTTCCATCTATGGTTTATACTCCAGTGTTGTTTGTTTTTGTTTAAGTTGATCTCTTCTTTATATTATTCAGTTTTGACTTTGATCTCCCTATTTACTTATATTGTCTATTACAGGTTTTAGGAGAAGCTTACCACGTATTGAGTAATCCAGATCAGAGACAGGCTTATGACCCTTATAGGAAATCAGGAATCTCAACGTCAGTTTTGTGATCTTTAACTGTAGATAGTTGCGTCAAATTTTTCATAAGAACCATATCTGATTTTGTGAAAAAAAATTAAGAAAACAGTAAATAACAAATAAAGATAGTTTCAAAAGCTCTATCCCAAGCTGATGCGAAAGCGAGTTAAGAGGCTGATGAAGCTGAAGAAGAAAAATATGAAGAATAATATAGACTAACAAACATAAAAGGAAGTGGTCGAAGCTTATGACATAGCAGCCATAAAACTCAGGAGAACAAGCGTCGTAGCTAATTTTTACATTAGTAGATGTGACGTCTCAAGAATATGCTCCTCTGCAAGTCTGATAACAGATGAGTTAGCCAAGCGGTCTCCTTATGAAATCCAGCCCACAATGGCCGGGAGTTGCAGTGAGCCTCTTCTGGTTTTAACAAACAATCCGTGTAATGGTTTTCCTGAAATAGTTTGGACTCATCAGGTTCTGGGACACCATAAAGAAACTGGGAGAAAACCAAATAAGGTCCTAAGTTCACCTTGGATCTACTCCGAGGAATATATAGACTCACAGGTGTCAGTACAAATGTCGGGCCTCACAAACTTTTAATCCTAAGCCCGCTCTAACCAACGTCCATATTTCTGCCAGTGAGTATTTTAGAATTTATCTTCTTTTTTGCATACTATCATATGGAATGTTTAGTTATCAAATGTAAAAAGATTGATGGTTTTTTTTAAGATCTGATCAAGCACAAGTCGGGGCAGGAGAGGCAAAAGGAGGCTTTACTTTAAAATCCTAATTTCTTCTGATAAAAAAACACTACTTCGTGTCCTAGCGTAAGTAGCGAGTTTATAATTTGAAAGCATGATAATATACTACCTGATCATTTGACTATACGCAATTGTTACATAACAGAATCAGGATACGAATGAGTTATCTCAATTCCGCTTCCTCAACGATTTAAATGGCTGACAGGAAGTGGGTTCTAAGAAACTGATTTTGCTAACCAATCATTTTTTTCAAAGATATCTCTTACATGGAAATCTCGAGAGTATGGCAAATCTCGAGACTCAGCAGGCACAGTCAGAACATGTATTACAGACAGAGATTGAGAGTAAATTGAGTTTGAAGGGGAATAAGTAGACTGCCAATTGTACAAACATAGATTTTATATGCGAAGCAACAAATATATACTTATTTTTAGTTAACTTGCACATAAATCCAAGTATAAGGTAGGTTGATCTGGTAACGGATGGTACCGGCAAAGACCTATTTTGAGGATATAGAGTTATAGACTATTGTAGAATGTCATGATTGTGGTGATCATTAATAAGATAGTTCCAAACATAGCCTTCCGTCAAAATTTCATCTTTACTATTCTTGGCTAATTGGTGTAACTTGAATTGGTGAAACACAATGAAAATTACAGCAATTCTAATTATAAAGTTATAGGAGAAGCATCATTAAAGCCTCAATTTAGATAGGATCTAACTACATTCATAAGAAGTTAACGAGGTAATGATGTTGAATTGAAATACTATGGAGTACAATCACTGTTATGCGAGATGTTACATGCTGTTTTTTTCTACCATTTTGGATTGTTCTGACACCATATTTACCTATGCAGACTATGTTTACTGTTATGTTTTACGTAGTATCTTATTCGCCATGTATTAAATGTTTTATAACCCGGTTCGGCTCGGCCAGGTAACCGGTTAAACCAGTTATGATTGAAAAAATGGTTATATTAAATTGGGTTTCAAATTTTCGAAGCCTCCCGAGGCGGTTAGGGTGACCTTGGTCAACCCTGTTCTCGAGAGCTGATACGGTTTAGATTTTTTCGTGTTTTTTACAAATATAGAATGTAAATTATACGTATTTGGGATGCAATTTAATTTTTAATATTATATTTGTAGGAAAATAATTTATATGTTCCATAAGTTTTGTTAATTATTAAAATATAATTTTTGAATGCTGGTTTAACCCGGGTCGACTCGGTAACTCGATAACTGAACCAAATCGATCTAAAAATCTGTTTTCTAAAAACATTGATATCAAGTGACTGAGTTCGATGAGATATATTAGTTGAACTAAGGAAGTAAAAACGCATATCGTTGAACATGGTAATGATAATTTTCGCTTGTGAAAGGCGATAGTAAAAGAGTTGTTGTGTTGAAAGGCGGTAAAAAAGAAGTTGTAGGGTTGTACGGAGTAGAATGTTTTTACTTCTACGAAATGCAAAAATAACAGTGGGACAATATATTATATGATGAAGATATAGAGATTAAGATTTTCATACATTTTTTTATAGTTGTTTGTTGTAATTTTGCTTACTGCCTTCAGTGTTTGAATGGTTTATTTATATTTGTTGGTTGTAATTTTGTTAGGTGTTTTTAGTGTTTTAATTTTTAAGAGTATTTGATATATGTTATTATGTTTATAGTGGTTGACGATGAGGAACTTGAAGATATGTGGATAAATGATGATTTGAAGCTAAGAGTTGAAGATATGAAAAAAGTTAAAGGAGTTAAACAGACATTCACTAGAATTTTTTTTTCATTCTGTTTTGTGTTTGTGTATACAATATTTTATATCATAAACTATGTGAAGAAATTAAAAAAAAAGAACTGAAAACTATATGAAGGTGTGTGTAGATGATAAATAGATAAGTACAAGTAAATGATAGGAGAAACCGTGTATTGTTTAACATTGAATGAGATTTTGCTCAATCTTTTATCTTTTAATATTGTATTATAAGACTTTTTTGATTTTTTATAATGTGAGATTCTATATAAATACTACGGTAGAAACTAGAGAGGGATTCTCGGTAAGTGTGTCCAAATGAAAACAAAAATTCCTAAATTATTGATTTGTTTTTCTTTTTAACTTTTAATAATAGCGAAATTAATAAAATTACGTGTGCATTACAAAATTTATAATATTTGCTTACTAAATAAATGTGATAAAGTAAGTGATAAGAGAGAGCGCTTAAAGTATCTTCTTTTATCTATTTTTATTAAAGAGAATCATCAAAAATTATTTTACGCAACTCTTACTAAAAAAAGAATAAGTAATATATAAGATCACTAAAAGTATAAAAAGTAGGCAAAAGTTGTGGGTTTCTCTTGCCTATTTTCATATTAATTGTCTTTTAATAAAAAAAAGTTATAACGACTTAAATAGATGTAAATCTTATTAGTAACTAAATTGTTTAGTAAGTAAATGTTTTTTATACATATTTTTCAGAGCCATCAATTCTTAAATGTATTACTTGCATAAAGAATATTATATAATTTAAGAAACATATGAAAACTTTAATTTCTTAGTTATTGATTATTTTTTTATTGAACATGGAAAATTCTTTTTATTTTAAGATAAAAGATGTTCCTATATTCGAATTTAAAGAAAAATGATAATATACTTACATATAAATCAGGTAGAAGATAAAGATGTGCGAAATGACACAAAAGAAATCTTGTATTTTGCTACCCGTTGCGAAGCATGGGTACGCAATCTCTGATTGTACGATAGATATGCTAGATCATTATACTTTTGTGACAAAACGGTTTGATAAAGTTAGCTTCTTAAGTCATACTATTATTTTGCATCCTTTGAGGTTGAATGTAATTAAGCAATTGAAATTGATGTAGATAGCACATTCATTTTCTTCTTTTCTTGATGTGGTTTCATATATGCATTTAATTTGATGACTGAAATAGTTCTTACAAAAATATCAAATTTATCATATAATGATATTCGCGCAAGGATTAGATCCATAAAACACGCAAGTTTACTTGAATGGTATAAAAAGTTTTCATTTTCACGTTGCTATCATGAGAAACATGTTTGGAACTTCATGGAAAAACATTATCAAAATATTGAAGGTCAGACACTATCAAAAGATGTTTTTTTAACAATTCACTACTCTGTGACGAATGTCCCACTCTTAATAGTAAAAAATTAGAGGAACAAAGATGGTATGTTTACACAAACACCACAACCATTATATCTGATCGTAAAACGTTGTTTAAAAAATATTTGCGAAAGTTTTGGTATTGTTTTTGATGATTTTTACACCGAAAGCTATGTGTCCCACTCTCAAGAGAAAAAAGGGACGGAGATTCTTTATTTTCATAAACATCACAACCATTAGAACCACAAACATAGTTCTACAAAAAATATTTATGAACCGAACCCGCCCGTAGGGCGGGTTATGCAACTAGTATATATATATATATATATATATATATATATATATATATATATATATATATATATATATATATATATATATATATATATATATATATATATATATATATATATATATATATATATATATATATATATATATATATATATATATATATATATATATATATAAATATATATATATGGTTGGGGTAAAATAAAACAATCCTTATAATCTATCTTATAATTAAATCAAGATAATAACATAAGTACGTGGCTAAGTTTTAAGTATGACACATAGGATAATTTATGACGTGTCAACAACTCCGTCAATTGTGCTTCTACTTCCTTTTATGCAAAACAACTTGAGCTTAATAAAAGAAAATCGCCCACGTTCCGGTAACAAATAACTGTTCAACTGCTCTGCCTTTCCTCTTTCTTATCCAGTACACGTCTAAGTATAACCATGTTTCAGTTTCTCCCAGTGTCCTATCACATAGAAAATGCTTTCAATCAAATCGACTTCTTATGTTGAATTGTTTGGGTAAGATTTAAGTTTTTAGTTTTCTTCTATCAATTGTTTGTATGTATGTATGTATGTATCATCACTTCTAATAATCTGTTTATATGTTTGATTCTTTAGATTATGTATATATTTTTATATGGTCTATTTTTTCGGCAAGCTGTATAATATATATTGTACATATCAGGTGTTTGATAAGATGTCTAACTGATCTAAAAAGTTCGAATTTTATTATTTTTTTATGATTGTTATACATGTTACTTTATGATTATTATAAAAAAAATTATGGCATCGACATGTAGGCAGTCAGATTGATAGCCATATGGTGATTGGTGAGTAATGCTAATAGTTAGAGGTGTGAATCGTAATCTGTTTATCTAGATATGGATAAATCTTGGTTATGGTAGTATTAATTATAGTGTGATCTCTAATAATTTAATAGGTTATGCTAAAATTGATTGAAACATACTACTCTTTAATAGGTAAATGGTAGCATAGATCTCTATCTAGATTAATAACAATAAGTTTCAAGTATAAGTATTGCCGCAAATTCCATTCGAAACAGTAGAGGTGAGATATGTTGAACAAAGTATATTTACTGACTAGAAAGTTCATATCTCAAGTGTGCTAAGAAGGTGTTCGTTTAGGCTTATTTTCCTGGCTTACGGGCTCATTGACCTTTTAAATAGCCAATAAGCTTACTTCTTTTTGGCTTATTAGCTTAATAACTTGAGGTTATGAATTAAAATTTGAGTTAATTAACTTTTCATAAGTTTAATACCCCATAAACCATAAAAATAAGCTTAAACCAAACCTCCTAAGTTTAATAAGCAGATATATTTATCCTATTAATGATGTACTCCAAAGTGCATTTGTAGCATCATAAGTGACATTCATGTAAAGAAAATGACATAAACCGAAAAAACAAGCTTAAACAAAACCTCCTGAGTTTAATAAGCCTATATGTTTATCATACTTGATGTACTCTAAAGTGCATATGATAGCTTTTGATCAGTGTTCCTTTTTATGGTCATTAAGTCAAGAATCAGATACGTTTTAACAAGGCCATCCCGATTTTGATCAAAGCGCCATGGCAAACCTGATATGTTCATCCGTGTCCTGGTGGTGCAGTGATGAAGCATGCGTTGTAATTACAGAACATCGATAAGATGAAAAAGAAACATTGGTATGAGTCTGCGTAGAAAGCTTATAGTTTTCAAATTATAAGTATCAACAACTCATACCGTGTTTTGATACCACTGATACATTGGCGACTTTATGGATATAATATTATTTTGATTCACTTTTTGAAGCAACTAGAAGTTCATACTTTTTGACAGAAAAAGGATTAGGCATTAACTTAGGATTTTGGGCACTAAAAATGCATGTTTGTTAGATGAACACGATTTAAGCAGATATATATGTTTGAGTGTTTAAAATTTACATGTTTTTCTGCTTTGTTAAGATTAAACAAGCACTTTAAAGTCAAAGTCTACTTCTTAGTAACTTCCTTAATAAGCAAGCCCATCAATGTTTAGGTATGTGGATTTGGATGTTTGGATAATTGTGTGATATGAATTGCGGATGGATGTGTACCGTCACAAGCACAAGAAACACCAAGTAGCTCATGTTTCAACGTTCCACATTTGGCGGCATTAATTTAAAGGTTACCAATGTTAGTAGCCGTCTCCCTACTGTAAGTAAACTATATTCAAGCAACTTCCTTTAAATAAGTCAAAACCTCAAAAACCTTTGTTTAAGTATTTATAAAATTGAAGGGGTAATGTACAAAGAGGATCCAAGTATTCAACAGTCTACTAGGACGGACATTACATCTATAAAACTGCTAATGTAGGATATGTATGGGTTTGCTTAGTGAAACTGCTTATTTAGGGCCTGTTTGGGATTATTGAAGCAACTTATTGACATTGCATATATATAGGGGTGTATCTAATATCCTAGCTTTGAGGAATTAAAATCCCATTTTTGTATAAGTGTAGTATCATACATAGTTCTAAAAAGGCTACACAAAAAATATATGTGGGTCAGACGAATTCAAGAAGACAATTCCAAATAATTACTTTTGAAGGTCAGTTGCCAAACAGCCCCTACATTGTGTACAAGGCATGTTTTTTTAGCATAGTGGTAGTATAACCAGGTGTGGAATTTAGTGTGACCATAATGAATGCTTCGGTGCATTAAATCCAAATTAATTTGTTACATATAAAGTGCATTTCGACAAAGAAAAAGTATAAGCTAACACTATATAAACCACATAGCAATCACACTAAGGATGGCCAATTCCCAGGGTGTTACTAATAATGTCCACCAAATCTATAATATCTTGCTGAAAATTGTTTCAATTAGTTTATACAGAACATGTACTTGATAGTTCATCCAGTTTTGGATATTTCAATATACATGAATATGCATTATTCTTTTCATAAGCTAGATGTTTAGGCATATAATATACAAAAGATTCATTGCTAAAAGTCTGACATAGGAGGAATTTATATAGGATGCACAAGCTTACAAAATAAAATAACATGCAAGGCATGATTTTCTAACACCCCAAACATAAGAGAGACGTGTTGGTGCTTTTAGCATTCACGTGCCACGGTGCCGGCTGTTAGGAGGTGCAACCAGTGCCACCACCTATGGCCACACATTATTGAAGCCAAGGTCCTCAAAATTATACCAAGTTCTCTATATAGGCTCATGATATGGCTCTTTTAAACCAATAAATCAGGCCCATGTTTAAATAACTAACAATTAAGACAGGCTGATATAGTTTATAGAGATGATTACTTAGGCGATGACCTGCATAAAATAAAACACAACGTGAACGGATATATAGATGGGTGGGCTTAAATGGTCTAAATGAGAATCATCAATAGCCTCTATTAAGTAAAACCTTCTTTTTTATTACTTCAATTTGGTCAGAAGTAAATACATGTATCGTAAAGTATGAGTCATAACAGGCTCAGGTCTTTACCTCAACCTATACAAGCATGCAAAAAAGGCGATGATCGTTGGGAGTGCCTGAATGAGTTCAGTCATTATCCTATTACTGTACTAAATGCAGAATAACAACCCTGATCGTGATGACTATCTATAATAGGTGTAGACATCTTTGATTCATCTAAAAATACATGTTGATGGTGAAAATATCTAATTATATAATAAAAGAATGTAAGAACTGTGAAAGAAGTCATAAGACAAGCTTTAAGAAGTATAAGGTTAAATTTATCGTGTATGCTCATGCTTTTTAGATATGTTAGTAAAATGTGAGGGGTGATTTTATTAAAAGTCGAAAGATGTTGCTTTGACCAACTCTTAGCATGTTTGACTTTTGAATACAGGAACGAAGGAACAGGAGGTGCCGCACAGCCAACATGGACAGTGAAACCATGAGCGATTCTGCTGAAATAGAATGCCCAACAACATAACCAGAGATTTGACAGACTTAACAACAATCGTTAACATGTTGAAATCATTCGTGGTAGATTACTAGCAGGAGTGAGTGGTATATAGTGGGGGTATCAGTAAACTTGTTTTTTTTTGGTAACCGTGATTTCCGACACATTGGCCGACTAATCCACGGGGTTTGAACCCACCGCCACACAGACTCAAACCAGGTAAAGCCCTCCCTTTTCAAGAGGTTGGCGTGGCCACTTCAAGGTTGTTTGCACCTAACAGTAAACTTAAATTAAGAAAGATGTAAATCACATAAGCCAGATCAAAGGACATGGGTTCTTTCTTTTATCTTCTGTGTTTATAATAATCAAGATCATTTTAAGTTTTTGGTTTTCATATACTTCTAATTTAGATTTTGGATTGAAACCATTAGTACCGGTAACAGTCATATTTGACAGATGAACCATATTATTTATGTTTTGAGTGTAAAATGCTTCTATTCGTCTGTATTGCTTGCTTCTCATCTTTTAACTTGCAAATTCTTGCATTTTGGTCTCTTAATTTGCTCTGACAATGTGACTACATGGTAAATAAGCAAACCAGCACAACCAAGTTCAGTAATTTATTCCTGAAAGGTCACAGTTTGTAACGATTCACTGGTCTGTTTGGAGTAGTGTTTCACATAAACTTCATGTAATAGTCGAGTTTAAAATGAATGACGGTACATCATGAAGTCTACTCATTATACTCGACGCGAGGAATGGTGACGACTGACGAGAAACAAAAACTTGCTTGATTGCGCTACGAACCAAAGCAAACATTTTTATCACATCAGTAGGCAACAACAACTATCAATTGTTTAATAATAGTATTTATTAGAACAAAAACAAGCAAACATTTTTATCATATCAGTAGGCAACAACAACTATCAATCGTTTAATAATAGTATTTATTAGAACAAAAACCATAAAAACAGGTACTTGCTCCTACAAAATTACAATACTCAAAATTCTATTTATACCATGTTTTTTTATCAGTACTTGGAGCCTGAATTTGATAATTTTACATCAATATGGCATATTCAAGATGGTATGATATATAGTTCTTAAAAAATGTAAAAATATATTTAAACATATCATTGTTTCACAACCCGAGTTTGATAATTTGAATAAACCTAGAATTTAAAATCGAACAAATCGTTAGCACATAATTATCATTTACCACATAATTACCCACTGCAAAGTGTGTTCTTATTTGGTAATTAGTATTTACCGAATCTTAAACACGCTTTTATAGTTAATAAGTTATTAAGAAAACCGTCCATCGTACGGGTCTCTTAGTAGAATAAATAAAAAAGAAGGGATGAATGTGGGAGTGACATGTGTCACATTCTCACAACATTATCAAACATCATCTCTTTAATAAAAAAAAAAAATAACTTCGAAAATTTTTTACAAAATTTTTTTTTTCAGAAATTTTTTTTTTTCAAAAATTTTTTTTTCAAAAATTTTTTTTTCAAAAAAAAAATTTTTAAAAATTCTTTTTCAAAAAATATTTTATTTCGAATTTTTTAAAAAAAATATTTTTCAAATTTTTTTTCGAATGTTTTTTCTTTTCAAAATTAATTTTTTTTGAAACTATTATGGAAAAAAATCTTGTGCATCACAGTTACAGTAGATGATTTAGTACATCAAGAATAAGGAACTAATTTATTACATTTATGCACCATATTTAGAGTTTTGATGCACTGAAATTTTAAGAGTGATTCACTACAACACATCAATAAAAATCCAGTGCATCACAGTTATACGTTTTAGAGCATCATATTTATACGTTAATGCATCACGGTTTTAAGTTATTGCATCATAATTCCTTCACAAAACTTATAATTATGGTTTAATTCTCATATATATGATGCAACACATTTAAAACTACGATGTGACAAATTATAACTATCACACACCAAAAATACATGTGATTACTAGTAATATAACATTGATTTTCTATATGGATAACTATGATGCAGTAAGTTGAAACCTTAATACACCAAACTTAACCAGTGCATCATAGTTATAAGTTTTGTGCTTCACGAATGATGGAGTAACTTATAAACTTAATGCAACAAAATTATAACATTGATGCATTATAAGTAAATGCATTATAGTTATCCGTCAGAGAATACAACTATATCATTAGTATCTCTTGTATTTTTGGTGCATTATTAAACTAGTTTACCGTATTGCAGTTATAAGTTTTGTGCATCACGAGTGGTGTAGTAATTTATAACGTTAATGAATCATAATTATGACATTGATACATTATAAGTAAATGCATTAGTTATCCGTTGGAAAATAAAATTTATATCACTAGTCATCACTTGTATTATTGGTGCATTAATGTAATAGTTTACCGCATCATAGTTATAATTTTGTACATCATAATTAAAACATTGATGAATGCACTATAATGTACTAAATTAGAATTATAATGCATTGATTTATAAACATGATGCACTAAAACATGTAACTATAATGTAGTAAAATAAAATGAAAATTTTTTCCAAAGAAATTATTCGAAAAAAATTTTGAATTTTTTTTTTATTTTACGAAATCTTTTTTCGAAATTTAATTGTGATGCAGTAAAACATGTAACTGTGATACAGTAAATATTTTTGAAAAAAATTGAGAAAAAAAAAATTCGAAATTTTTTTTTTGAAAAAAAAAATATATGGAAAAAAATTTCGAAAAAAAAATTTCGAAAAAAAAATTTCGAAAATTTTTTTTACGGATTTTTTTTATTTTGAAAATTATTAAAAAAAATCATTTTTTTCAAATTAGATGACTTGACATGACAATATGATGCGGAATAATAATTTGAAAAGATGACACATGTCACCCCCACAATTCACCCTATCCTTTTTATTATAGGATTTTTTGTACAACAACTCCACCATATATATATATATATATATATATATATATATATATATATATATATATATATATATATATATATATATATATATATATAGTTGGGGTAAAATAAAACAATCCTTATAATCTATCTTATAATTAAATCAAGATAATAACATAAGTAAGTGGCTAAGTTTTAAGTATGACACATAGGATAATATATATATAATTCTTTTTATTTTATAAAAAAGATTTAGAGAGAATTGCAAAAAACATCCTTTTGATTTGATTAAATTGCACGTTTGATCCGTCAAGTTTTAAAATTACAAATATCGTCCGTGTAGCAAACTTTTAAATTGCACTTTTTGTCTTTTTCCGACCTGAAATTAATAAAATACCCTTGCTCATACAAAAAACAAATAACTAAAACAAAGGTATTTTAATAATTTCAGGTCGTAAAATGACCATACGTGCAATTTGACCAAACTACACACACAATTTTTACAATTTTATAAATTTGACGATCAAACCTACATTTTGGCCAAACTACAAGGACGATTTTTGCAATCCTCTCAAAGATTTATGAAAAAAAAAATAATTATTTCTAAAAAGAATTACAAAAATTAAAAAAAAAATTTAAAAAATTATAATTTCTTTTAACCTTTATAAAAAAAAGTATAAAACTTTTTTAATATTAAAAAAAAGAATTTATAGAAACAATTATAGAGAAAACAATTTATAACTTTTTAAAATTCTTTCTTATAAGTTCTTTTATTTTTATAATTATTCTTATAAAGTTAAAAATAAATATTTTAAATATCTTTTATAAAATAAGTATTTTCTTTTATATAATAAAAAAAGTATAATTTCTTTTAATTGAGGTTGCCTCGGGTATAAATAGGAGGTTGCTTCCATTTGCAATACAACACATGTTTAATAGTGCCAAAAACTTTTGGACACATGTCATTATTTAACACAAGTCGTTTTGGATGCCTTGTAGGTCTTAGTTGCCTCAAGACAATTTTGAAAATTTAAAATCAGGCGGCATTTAAAACAAACACCCCTTGTCTAAGGGGCATAATGAGAAATAGCCCTTTATATAAGGCTGCATTTAGCACCAAACGTGAGGGCATCGTGACGATGTCGTGAGGTAGTCGGGCACGTACGACCTTGATAAACAAATGATACCAAAAATATAAAAGCAAAATACAAAAATATATATGGTTGAGCTTGTCACAAAAATATCAAAAATCTACTTGTACATATCTATGAAAAAGTAAAATATAAAAATATAAAACATATGAAAACAAAACACAAAATTAAAAATGTTTGAAAATTCAAAAATATGCTTCTCGACATGTCTTTCAGTATCGATAATATGAACGCGCCTAGAAATGTCGCTACATAACGACATGATGTGTACATAAAGCTCGAATGAAAGTTGTAAATATTTCAAAACATGTCATTTCTATCTTTAATAAAGGAAAATGTCTATTTTGGACAATTTTTCCAACAAACGGGTAGATCAATCTATCTAGGGTTGAGCTTGTTACAAAACATTCAATGTTTTGAGCTCAACACTATGGCTTGTACTCACTTTCATATTGCAACCCGGATCTATATTTACGGGGGAGTGTACTATTTAGTGCGCTTACCCTCAGCAAAAGAAGAGAAATCTTCTTACACTTGAGTGGATTGGTCAAGACATTCAAAGTCTATGAACTCAAGTTTATGCTTTAGAAATACCATGTCGCCAAAAAGAAATGGTTTTCAAAAAGCGTCGAACATAATTTTTTAAAGAGTTTTTCAACGATTATTCAAAATCTTTCAAAAATTGTGTGTTCAACAACTCCTATCCTTAAAAAGCGAAATGTGGATCATATCCTCAAAATGACAATTCAATTGGATCAATTTTGAGGGGGAGCTTTCCAAAATCAAAGTTTTAATGTTGTTGGATATGTTAAGTCAAGACAATTTTTTATGTATCCAACACATTGTGTGTAAGTATCATTTGGTATTATTCACTTAAAAAGCTTTGATGTTCGTGCGGACATTCTTCAACGACAATCTTTTATGTGTTCATGAACATGTAGTGTGCGAGTACAATTTTTTCAAGAATGTTTCAATGATTATTCAAAATCTTTCAAAAATTGTGTGCTTGACACTACATAAAATGTTTCAATAATTCATGCACGTAAGACACATTTTTCTCCCGAAAGATTTTCAAGACTATTTTTCGCGATATATTTTAATCAAATTTGGTATCTCTAATATCAAACTATTTTATATATTAGAGATGGGGAGAAAATGTGATTAAAATGCGATCTCATATAAGACTTTCAAGTAGTTTTAACGGTTACGATCTTTGAAAGTCCCTTAATATAACAATTGTCGAAACTATAACTCGTATAAACACAAATACACAACGAAATACTTTTCAAACGCGTAATGCTTTATTAACTATTATAAACAAAGTATTACAAAATGCTATAAATACACCCGTTGAATGACAATAAGAAATGAACCCTAGAACAAGTAAACTTGATTCGAGACTCAAGTTTACAAGAGAACCTATGAGTCGCTGGTAGACAGCTGAGGGCTCAGAGGTTCCAAAGGGAGAAAGAACTTAGATAATTTATCTAAGCAAAAGGGTTGATTTTACGCTTCTTTCTCACTCCTACTATAGTGGTCCGAGGTTGCTTCCTTAGTAGGAGTAGTTGATACGTGTCATCTTCTGAGTGGAAGAGTACAACGTATTAAATGCATGTCCAAATCGAGACATACCTTTAAAAAACTTTAGGTGAACAGTTCTGCCAACTGTTCACCTTTTGTTCCACTAGGTCGTACTAGGCTTTATCTTGAATCTCTTGTTTTGTCCCGCTCAAAACACTTTGTAGATTCTCCCGCCTAAACTATAAAGGATTGGACAAGCTTTGCTTGTATTAGACTTCTAGGGTTCTTAAGTGATCTCCGAGTATTGTCAACTCAGAGATCCTTGAACACCAGCACATTCCTTCTACATCCCAGCTACTCATAATCGCTGGTAAGTATGACTTCAGATTGTCTTCGACTTCTCTGACGTTGTCTTTGACTTGAATGTTCCTGGTGTGCCAGCTGAGGCTTTGCCTTCCGCTGGTCTGGTCTCTGTCGCTGGTGCTCTCAGCGATCAGTAACACTTAGTCTAATTTAAACAAATCTATACTAAGCCATAGTTAAAACTTTCATTGGCCCAACAATCTCCCCCTATTTGTTTATAAATTATACTAAGTCTAGAATTATTGTAAGTGAGTACATAATAACTGGGTTTTGTATAGTCGTTCACGAATCTATTCGAATTGACTAAGGTTAAAAGTGTGACTCAATTGTTTTTGGTTAAGAAAAAAGGGAAGTTTGGTTTTCTATTTCTACATAAAAGGTAAAAGCGTAACGTAATAAAAATAAACCAAAAACAAATAACTAATAATAAAGGAGCAAAACAAATAATAAGACGTAAATTAAAACAAAACAATTAATAAAAATAAAATAAAAAGAAGAAATTAACTTTCGACTGGAAAATAAAACTAACCTAACGAAAAAGAAGAAAATAAAACTAAGAGGGTACTTTAAAACTAAACGAGGTAAAAGCTAAAGCGGGTACTAAATAAAAGATAAAACTTAAACTTTTGGAAAAAATTCTAATACTAAAATTCGACGAAAAATATAACTAAAAATACGTAACTTTCAGAATAAAATCGAAACAACTTTCAGATAAAACTAAACGATTACGGAACAATATTAAATAAATAAACAAGCAACCAAGCACCCTGCTCAAGCAGGCAACCTAGTAGCTCAAAATGGCGGGAAAATAGCTGAGCAAGCTACTAGGCATGCATGTCAATCTATATACCTTGTTCGGAATGTTGACTTGATCAGCTATGTAGTTCGGGAAAACAGGCTTGCTTCTAATTCGGAATGAATAATCACAACGTAGTTTGGAATGCGCAAGTTTTGACCTAGTTCGGAATACCAAAAATCTGATGTAATTCGGAATGGAGATTTGGACGTAGTTCGGAAACCAGAATAACCACCTAATTCGGAATAGGGTTATCTATGTAGTTCGGAATGTACTTGTTCCACACATAGTTCAGAATAAACGAATCCATAACCTAACTCGGGATGTGATGAAGGATCTAATTAGGGAAAAACTGTATTACTAGTAATTCGGGAAAAGCAATACTGGACGTAGTTAGGGAAACTAGGGTTTTAATAATATTCCGAAATAAAACAAAATTAAGCAAAACTAAAAATAAGCAAAACCAAATAAGCACTTATCTAAAAACTTTACCAAAACAATTTTAAGAAAAATCTAATAAGCCAAAATTTAAAAACTTTTAAAAACACTAAATAATAAAAATATTTAAAATCAACTTTTTATTAAATAACTTTTAAAAACACTTAATTAAATTTAAGAAAAGCATACAATAAGCTATAAAATCAATAAGCTAACACAATCAAACACATAAAAGCATAACAAACAATCAAATAAGCATGACAATAAGTAAATAAGCATAAAGATTAACCAAAATAAGAAAGGTAGAATGAAAGATTAATATAAAAAACTTGAAATTAAAGATAAGAATTCAACAACTTACTTGAAATAATCTTGAAATTAAAGACCAATTAAGTAAATGACAATATGAACGTGCATGTGATAGGTGTGTAAACACCCATCCTTTTTACCACTTAATTACAATAATAACCGAGCCAAAACGTGTATTTTATGTCATTTATGTCGGAATTATACGTGGTTTGTGTTTTTGTTGTGATTTACGACGAAAAGGTGAAAAGTGGAGAAAACACGGGCATTCACGGGCTTTTATCGAAGAAAAAGACGATAGACGAAGTCAAGAAGTCAAGAGTGCAAAAAGAACGGAAGTCCAAGACCAATTCTGAAGATTTATCGAAGAAAAAGTCAAAAGACAGAAGTTTACTAAAAGCCAAAGATCTCGAGTCTTATTTATGAAGAAAATTCAAAGACAAGTTCAAAGAAATCCCGAGACAAAGCCATTAAAGTCCAATATTAACAAAATATTAAGAAGAGAAGGACTTAAGTGTGCAATTAAGGAAAAGATGAAAGAAGGAGGAAGCTTCCTAAGCACTCCTTAATCTCCCCTATACATAGATTAGGATTTATTCATTTTCATTTTTGTTGGATAGCTTGACAAACTATTTCTTCCATTTTACTTTCCTGCACATTTAAATTCATGTCCATTTAATTACTTGTCAAATTTAAATACTTGTCTTGCACCTTAAATACCTTTAATTTCAAGTAAGTTTCCTTTTAATTCTTGTCAATCTTTATTTTTTTTGTTGATCTCCTATCTACCTTTCTTTGATCTTTGGTTTTTATGTTTATGTTCATGTTTATGTTTTTGAGTTTTTATTGATCAAAGTGGGTTTTGATTATTTTGGCTATATTTGTTAGTTTGATTGTTTTGGATTGTTTGTTTATGATTAGTAGATGTTATTTGTTTAGTTTGATTTAATCTTGTGGTTGATTTTGATTAAGTTTGATTAGATTCGTGTATACTGTTCTTTCCTTGTTCTTCGCTTTTGCTGTTACTGATCTTCCAGGTATTTCGAATCAAGGGATTGTGCAATTTTATTCCGGATCAAAAGTCGTTCATCCGTATATTAGATATTCCGGATCAGTTGTGCTCATTCGGAATAATATATTATTCCGGATCAAGCATCTCATCCGGAATACCAAACATTTCGGATCAACCTTTTATTCCGGATCAAATCCACATTCCGGATCAAGGTGCTATTCCGGATCAACCTATCATTCCGAATCAAATAATATTCCGGGTCAGCAAGTTCATCCGGAATAATTTATTATTCCGGATCAAGGAGTTTATTCAGAATATTAAGACATTCCGGATCAAGGGTTTTATTCGGAATAACATTACGGATCAAGCAATATTCCGGATCAAGACCATTATTCCGAATCAAGACTTTATTCCGGATAAGTGACATATTCCGGATAAAGGATTTATTCCGGATCAAGAGTTTTGGGCAATATTCCGAGTGAAGAAGAACATTCCGAACGAAGGTGACATTCCGGATGAATGTTTATTCCGAATGAGGGTATTATTCCGGATGAGCTATTTTTCAGGTTCTTTTAATTTCTGTTTTTAAGTTTCTGTTTTTAATTTTCAAGCTTTATTTTTCCCGCCTTTTTATTTAGTTGCACTTTAAGATTACTTGCCTTAGATTTATTTTTAGCCTTGCCTTAATTTTTAGTTTTAGTTGCGTTTTAAGTTTTACTTAGATAGATTTAATTATGCGTTATTTACTTTTAGTGCCTTTTAATTTTCTGTCACGCTTTTAAATACTCGCCATTTACTTTAAATTAGTTTTAGATTTATTTTACAGCAATTTTACTTTAATTGTTTTGCACATTTTAATACTACAACGACACAACTTTTGTTTCACCAAAGAACGACTGAGTCGCAAGTTAAACCAGATCAATTCGATTAGACACACATCATCGAATCTTTTTACCTGGCCAAAAGCCTTGTATCAAATGGCCTATTTTAATCTGAAAATCAATTTTTCGACATTTTTCAAAATTTTTGATCTATTTTGGCCTATTAGTTTTTGCTTTTGTATAGTTATTTTCCTTCTTTGTTAGAATAAATCTTTAATAAAGTGGTTTTAATTTTCAAACGTTGTGAATCTTTTGACTCAACCCGAGTTTACTTATCTAAGTTTACTCTAGCTAGTATCCTTAACGTGTTTAAGTCAAGTTTTGCTAGGCTTTTATATAGGGAGCTATAAAACGCGAAAGTCTTAACTCTCACGGGTTAAGAACAAGAACTTTTCGCAAGTTCCTATAATTGATCCTAGAGAGTCGTTTATCAAGGGAACTTTAAAATGCGATTTCTAAACTTGAAAAAGTCTAAGAATTTGCAAGATCCTATAGGCGACTCGAAAACCCAAAACTTTGATTTAATAGGCTAAGCATCCACGAGTCTCATTCCTTGAGATTTTAAACTGTGGAGAACGAGAGATGATAGAGCCAATTATAAGTTTGGGATTCTTTCATGAATTTATGTGAGTTAATTATAAGCCTATTCTCCCATCACTTGCTAATAAATTTATCTCCAATAAATAAGGTTGTACGATTTGAAAAGTTACTTAGCTTCTAGCCCAAGATCGTTTAAAAGTTGCTCGGTATGGATTAGAGTTCATAGCCAAGGCATAACTTATTGAAGCGGGATGCGAAGATTGGCAAGTCCGAAAAAGCCCTAACAAGGCATGAGGGCTACATTTTGTTGCTAAAGATCCAAAGTGATGTGAAGAATCATTTATCGAAAATCAATATGAAGGATCGAGACACACGACGAAAAGCAAATACTCCCCAAAAGTCATGGAGAAGTGTATCCGAAAAGACCCTAGCAAGGTATGAGGATAAATAGATCCAAGTCAAAAAGGAGGCGGATCGTTGTATATCAAAGTCCAAAAGAAAGATTGGAGAAAAATGAAGAAGTCGTGGTCCAAGTATGAATCTCTCAAAACTTCAAGTGAAGAAATTCCTATATGAAGAGAAGACCATTATTTCATGAACGTCTCTCAAGGTTTGAAGTATGAAGTCGCTGCCAAATATCGGTCCGAGAAAGGTCTCAAATCACGAAGCGAGTTATGCCAAGATATGAACTTTATGAGGTCCCGAGAAGCAGTTTTAAAAGATTTTGTCCTTTAGCTAACTATTGATTAAATCGTTCACTTTATTTTCAGCCTTAATAACTATCGAAATAAGTCAACAATGCATCCTCGTGATCATTCAAGACAACAATAAAATATAAGAGATACACCTAGGAATAAGGGAGTCTAAGTGAATAATTGGCCCACATGAGTTCGTGTTAGTTTTCTAACTTATAATAACAATGATCTCGTTTTTAAGCTTGGTTTGGAGAAAGTGAAAACTTGAGGATGATGATCATTCATGACATTTCCAAAACTCAAGGTATGATTTTGATTTCTTTACTTGTTTTATAATTTTCTATCTCTTTAATAAAGGCCAACGTGGATTGATTATGATGAAAAATGTAAACGTGCTTTGTAACTAATGCATTGCATGAAGACATTACAATGGTTAAGTGTAGGGGATTTGATAGGTGTGTAAACACCCATCCTTTTTACCACTTATTTACAATAATAACCGAGCCAAAACGTGTATTTTATGTCATTTATGTCGGAATTATGCGTGGTTTGTGTTTTTGTTGTGATTTAGGATGAAAAGGTGAAAAGTGGAGAAAACACGGGTATTCACGGGCTTTTATCGAAGAAAAAGACGAAAGACGAAGTCAAGAAGTGAAGAGTGCAAAAAGAACAGAAGTCCAAGACCAATTCTGAAGATTTATCGAAGAAAAAGTCAAAAGACGGAAGTTTACTAAAAGCCGAAGAACTCGAGTCTTATTTATGAAGAAAATTCAAAGACAAGTTCAAAGAAATCCCGAGACAAAGCCGTTAAAGTCCAAGATTAACAAAAGATTAAGAAGATAAGGACTTAAGTGTGCAATTAAGGAAAAGATGAAAGAAGGAGGAAGCTTCCTAAGCACTCCTTAATCTCCCCTATAAATAGATTATGATTTATTCATTTTCATTTTTGTTGGATAGCTTGACAAACTATTTCTTCCATTTTACTTTCCTGCACATTTAAATTCATGTCCATTAAATTACTTGTCAAATTTAAATACTTGTCTTGCACCTTAAATACCTTTAATTTCAAGTAAGTTTCCTTTTAATTCTTGTCAATCTTTATTTTTATTGTTGATCTCCTATCTACCTTTCTTTGATCTTTGGTTTTTATGTTTATGTTCATGTTTATGTTTTTGAGTTTTTATTGATCAAAGTAGGTTTTGATTATTTTGGCTATATTTGTTAGTTTGATTGTTTTGGATTGTTTGTTTATGATTAGTAGATGTTATTTGTTTAGTTTGATTTAATCTTGTGGTTGATTTTGATTAAGTTTGATTAGATTCGTGTATACTGTTCTTTCCTTGTTCTTCGCTTTTGCTGTTACTGATCTTCTAGGTATTCCGAATCAAGGGATTGTGCAATTTTATTCCGGATCAAAAGTCGTTCATCCGGAATATTAGATATTCCGGATCAGTTGTGCTCATTCGGAATAATATATTATTCCGGATCAAGCATCTCATCCGGAATACCAAACATTCCGAATCAGCCTTTTATTCCGGATCAAATCCACATTCCGGATCAAGGTGCTATTCCGAATCAAATAATATTCCGGGTCAGCAAGTTCATCCGGAATAATTTATTATTCCGGATCAAGGAGTTTATTCGGAATATTAAGACATTCCGGATCAAGGGTTTTATTCGGAATAACATTCCGGATCAAGCAATATTCCGGATCAAGACCATTATTCCGAATCAAGACTTTATTCCGGATAAGTGACATATTTCGGATAAAGGATTTATTCCGGATCAAGAGTTTTGGGCAATATCCCGAGTGAAGAAGAACATTCCGAACGAAGGTGACATTCCGGATGAATGTTTATTCTGAATGAGGGTATTATTCCGGATGAGCTATTTTTCAGGGTTCTTTTAATTTCTGTTTTTAATTTTCTGTTTTTAATTTTCAAGCTTTATTTTTCCCGCCTTTTTATTTAGTTGCACTTTAAGATTACTTGCCTTAGATTTATTTTTAGCCTTGCCTTAGTTTTTAGTTTTAGTTGCGTTTTAAGTTTTCCTTAGATAGATTTAATTTTGCGTTATTTACTTTTAGTGCCTTTTAATTTTCCGTCACGCTTTTAAATACTCGCCATTTACTTTAAATTAGTTTTAGATTTATTTTACAGCAATTTTACTTTAATTGCTTTGCACATTTTAATACTACAACGACACAACTTTTGTTTCACCAAAGAACGACTGGGTCGCATAGTTAAACCAGATCAATTCGATTAGACACACATCATCGAATCTTTTTACCTGGCCAAAAGCCTTGTATCAAATGGCGCTGCTGCCGGCTCTTTTCGTAAAGATTAACGGTTTTCTGTGAGAGACGCGTTGCTTTTTGGGATCCGTTCACTTGTGAGCGTTATTTTTCTTGCTTAAAAAATTCAAAAAACCATAAAAATTAAAAATTGTTAAAAATCCATAAAAATTAAAAAATTCTCAAAAATCCAAAAAGATTTTATTTTTATTGTGTATATATATTGTCTTTGTGTTTGGTATTGTTTTCTTTTGCCTTTGTAGGTGTATGCGTACTAGATCTTCTAATTATCAAGAGCCCGAGACTCGAGAAGATTTAAGTATGGCAGGTGTTAACAACAATAATAATCCACCGCACCTCAACAATAACAACAATGTTCATCCACAGCCCGATCTTCGGACAATGGAGGAGCTTTGTCAACCTACCATGTTTGGACGAGGAGGACCGATTGCGCCGATGCAAATCATGGCTCTGGAGTTTTCGTTGAAGCACCACATGATTCAGCAAGTGCAAACTAATCCATTCGCCGGAATGCCTGATGATGATGCCAACAAACACCTCGACAAGTTCATTACAATCACCCAAAGTGCATCCGCTACAACATTCGCCTTGCCAGGATGGTAGCAAATTTCACAGTCATAGTCACTCAGTAATTCTACCCATCGTCTCTGTCGCATGTTCAACTCCTTTTGATCTAAAATGTGCTGCAAACTCTTGTGATCAGTGAATACAACACACTTCGTCCCATACAAATAATGTCTCCACAATTTCAACGCAAAGACTACAGCTCCTAATTCCAAATCGTGCGTCGTGTAGTTCTCCTCATTCTTCCTCAGTTGTCTCGACGCGTAAGCTATCACCTTCTCGCGCTGCATCAACACCGCTCCATAACCCTTACGAGATGCGTCACAATACACTACAAAGTCTTCGGTTCCTTCAGGTAATGACAATATCGGTGCGGAACATAACTTGTCCTTGAGCGTTTTGAAAGAGAATTCTTCCTCATCTCCCCATTCATACACCCTATTCTTCTCGGTAAGCTTTGTCAATGGTTTCACAATCAACGAAAATCCTTCAATGAATCTCTGATAATACCCAGCTAAACCAAGGAATTGTCGAACTTCAGTCGGCGTTGTCGGTGCCGACCATTCCCTGATCGCTTCGACCTTGGCAGGATCCACGCGAACTCCTTTGCTATCAATCACGTGACCAAGGAATTGCACAGACGCTAACCAAAACTCACACTTCGAGAACTTTGCATACAGCTTCTCTCTCTTCAGCAGATCCAATATCTTTCTCAGGTGCTTCTCGTGCTCCTCCTTACTCTTAGAGTAAATAAGAATATCATCAATAAAAACAATGACAAACTTATCTAGATACGGCTTGCATACGCGATTCATAAGGTCCATGAATACAGCAGGCGCGTTTGTCAACCCGAACGGCATTACTCGAAATTCGAAGTGTCCATACCGCGTACGAAAGGCGGTTACAGGAATATCCTCCTCTCTCACACGCAGTTGATGATACCCTGATCTCAAGTCGATCTTTGAGTATACACAGGAACCTTGCAGTTGATCAAACAAATCGTCAATCCTCGGCAATGGATACCGATTCTTAACCGTCATCTTGTTGAGTTCTCTATAGTCGATACACATCCGAAATGACCCATCTTTCTTCTTCACAAACAACACTGGCGCTCCCCATGGTGATGAGCTCGGCCTAATAAATCCTTTGTCCATCAACTCCTTCAGTTGATCCGATAACTCCTTTAACTCGGATGGTGCTAATCGATAGGGTGCACGCGCAACCGGCGCAGCTCCCGGCACCAAATCGATTCAAAACTCGACCTCACGGGTAGGTGGTAAACCCGGCAACTCATCTGGAAAAACTTCCGGATAGTCGCAGATTACAGGTACCTCTTCAATCCTCGCCTCTAAATCACCATCACTCGAAACTTGTGCCAAAAACACATCGCATCCATTTTCTACATACTTCATCATTTTCAAACAAGAAATCACTTTCAAACGAGAAGTGCATTCGTCTCCTTTCACAGTCAAGACTTTATTCCTCAACGGGATCTGAACTAATCTCTCACCACAGACGATCACAGCACTATGCGCCATCAGCCAATCCATTCCCACGATCACATCAAACGATCCTAGCTCTATAGGCATCAAGTCGATTTCAAAAGCGTAATTTCCTAACTTCAAGGTACACCATTTCAGTATAGAATTCGTACTAACGATCTTCCCATCGGCTAACTCCACGTTATAACTAGTCGCTAACAATACCGGTTTTCTATCGATATGACGACTAAATTTAACATCTACGAAACTCTTGTCGGAACCAGAATCAAACAAAATACTAGCATAACAAGCGTCTAGCAAAAACGTACCGGTAACCACGTTAGGACCCTGTGGTTTATCAGTCGTCCCTACTTGATACACGGCAGCAGCATTGGTACCTCCTTGTTTGTTTCCTACCTTCGGGCAATTTCCTTGCTTATGGCCTCTTTCTCCACATCCAAAACAACCCATCACTCTCGTAGCATTCGCCCCAGTGGCTACCCCCTTTGTTCGGCAATCAGACATCCTGTGACCCGCTTTTCCACATTTGCCGCATGCAGGCGGGCAACTCCCTACATGGTACAAGTTGCATCGACCACAGTGGGGATTCACCTTCGCTCCTCTGGGGTTTGTCACAGCTCTCATCCCTTCATTCCTTCGTTGGTTGAACTGCTGATTGCGGTTCTGACCGTTGTTGTTTCGATTTCCACCTCGGCTTTGACCCTGGGATTGGTTGCTCTGCGCCGCCTCCCACTTCCTCTTATTTCCTTCAGCAATGAAGTTCTTTTTGTCTTGGAGTTTGACATCCATCAACGCGTGAGCCATCTGGACCGCTTCATCAAACGACCCAAGTTTAGACGAAGTCGTCTCACCCTTGATATTACTGGATAGACCTTTGATGTACTGTTTCATCTTCTTGTTATCATCGGCAAAGGTGTCTGGACACAAAAGGCTTAGTTCATTTAACCTCCTGGTGTAAGCAGTGATATCATTGTTTTTCAAAGTCAGGTGCCTCAACTCATCTTCCAATTGACCTAACTCCTCTTCAGGATAGAACTTCTTGGTCAAAAGAGCTTTAGTTGCAGTCCATGTTCTTGCATTCGCTACTGCTAACCCAACAGTGGCTACTTGGGTGTTCCACCAACTCAATGCATCGTCAAGAAAAGTAGCAGCCGCAAACTTGACCTTGTTCGCTTCTGAGCAACCACTAATCTCGAAAGTACTTTCGACCTTTTCTAACCATCTCCTGAGTTCTAGAGCTCCACTAATTCCACGAAATTGCGTGGGACCACATTTTATGAAACTAGAGTAAGTACACTCTCTTGGGGCTTGCTGTCTCCCCACATTTCTGCCTTGGTCTGGGTTCCTCCCTGCTCGATCTGCTTCTAGCGCATTCGCAATGGCTTCCTGAATCATCGTGTTCACACGGTCAGCGGTTAGTTTTGGAGGCATGGTGCGTTATCAAATACACCTCTCTGCAAAGACAGGGAAAATAGAAAAACAATGTAAGTATACACATCAAGATTAAGATGGATTTCTCTTTCAAGACATAATATATATACAACGACACATCACTACAGAGTTACTAATATTCATCAATTCACATCACAAAAGATCAAATTAAAGACATATCACAGATCATGAAAGGTAAACGTGGATTGTATTGATAATCAACCAAAATTGTGACAAGTATTGCCACTACAACCATTCACCATAAAACTTAAGTCCTCAAGTTTTTCGTCACAATGCCATCATACAAAAGTCTAAAACAGTTCTATTACAACGATCAAAGATAAAATACAAGACAAGCAACTAGGCATGTGGTGATCCACACGGCCTCTTGGATGGCGGTTCATCATCATCTTCCTCGGGTTCCTCGTCGCTATCTTCCTCGTCCACTTCATCCATCTTCCTCTTTCCTTTGTCATTCGGCCCACATTCAGTCGCCTTCCTCGTCCCTGACGTAGACCCACACTCAACTACTACATGATTTCCCACAGTGATACAAGCACCTGTGGAAGGTGGCTGGATCATGAAGTCATTAGCTTCCATTTCCAAATCGTCCACAAATCTCCAATCTGGGGGCAATGATGCTCTCACTCGATGCTCCCAACTCTGCATCCTAGACAATCTCGCTTGATCTTCCCTAACTCGATCAAGACTGGCGCTCAAGTTCGCGATCATCGATCTTAGGCTGTTGATATCACTCTTGTTTGCATTTCCATCATACTCAATTCTTGAAGTTCTTGCCAATAATCTTTGGTGTTCTCTCTCATTCTTATCAAACCTCTTAATTACCCTGGTATCTACCACAAACCGCTCATACATCAACCTATCCATCCTCCTCAAACGACCTTCGGGATCCCAGTAGTGTCTTGGTCTCGGAAAGTAGACCCTCGCGATATTCTCATGAATAGATTGTGATTTAGATGAATTGCTGGATTCTGCACCACTCCCATTACTTACTCGAACAAATCCTGGCACTGTCCTCAGGTAGTCCTTACAATTGTCCATCGGGCGACGAAAGGGTTGCTGCTCATATCGATCGGTCGGAGGCACTTCATAACCCTTTGGCGAATTTGGAGATTGAAATAAATCAGGTTCGGTCTGACCGACAGCATTCTCGGGAATTCCATCATCCACCGGTTCCTCGGGCTCTTCCTCAGAATCCTCACTACCATCACTACTGATACTGAAGTTGTCCACGTCACTTTTGTCACTGTCATTTCCCGGCTCTATTGCTTCTTCTGGAGCGATCCATCCATTGTCATTATCCGGCGGGTTCGGAGGAAACGGTCCCCCTTCGTGACCTACGACATAATCGTCTCTATTACCATTAGGCGGTACCTCGGCCATTCCTGCAATAACAGAGAATTTTTGAGGGTACGTAAGATAACTATACAATATTTATAAATACATGCATGCAAATGCAATGCAAAAGTGGTACACATGCCCAAAATGCGATAATATGATGCTCATGCATGATTAATACAAGAATTACGGTGTCGGGTATTCCACGTATAATTTCGACGTTTACATATAGTAATTTCCATATTTACGTAATAAATACCCACATATATACTTCAACTCAAAAGTATACGTCAAATGCCATGAATACAAAAATAAACCTTACCGGAGCCATGCAGGATAGTTGTGTGCGCTTGGAAAATTTCTTACGACACCAAAAGTTATAGTTTAGGAATTTTCAAAACGACCTAGTTCTCTATAACTCATGGCTCTGATTACCAATCTCTAACACCCCACCAAATGCTATGCGTAGCGGAACTACAACATTTGGGTGCTAGGCAGTTATCATTGCACACAAGATATATCGAACGACTCCAAAGAGACGTCAAATTTAGACTTAAATTAAAAATTGTTGAAAAGTTACATGTCTACAGTTTTCCAACCCCAAATGATACAACAGAGTTTTTGCGTTTCGGTCCCCATGAATCTCAACCCCAAAAGTTACAGTTTTCACAACAACATGACATAGAGTTAAAAATGTTTAAGTAATAACGGGAGGAAAAACAAGTAGACTCCAAGCTCCACACACAACATCCATCCAATGCACGCTCTATGCTACACTTCAGCGGTTACCTGAAACACATGCTAAATTTGGTCAACGAAAACGTTGAGTGGAATTCATAGGTTTTACAATTCATTTTGAACATATGTGAAATAAAAACCATTCACGATCATTCATAGACTTGTCGATCAAACAATCTATATTCAAGATACTGACAATTGTGTTTAAGCTCATGACACTAAACCGTTAACTCAATCACCCGCGTAATAATTACCGGCGTGATTCAGATGAAACCAGTGCCCCTACTAAGGCATCCGTTGCAATTATACCTTATCTCTTATCACAAATTATCCGTCCGCAGGGGGTATCAACGTACTAGCCCTCGTCTCGGATAGGGTAGTCAACCCCATAGTACTATCACTTTGTATAAGCGGCTATTTCTAATCCACGCTAGGACTAAACAATAGTTAATAGTTCATGAATTTAGGGCCTTTTGCAACTAGGTACTCAACACAATTTCAAAGGCAACATTCGGGTCCAACAATCATTCATGACATATGTTCATTTTGAAAACTAGCATGCATTTCCCTCGCGGGTAAAACAGTTTGAAATAATAATAAGCGAGGCTATAAATTCACACCTTATATAACAAGTAGTCGATAGTTCGAGTGACGGTCACTGACGACGATACGGATGCCCGGGTAAATCAACACCTATCAAACCAAATAACGCGTAATGAGTAATCTTATTTTATAAACCTTATGGTACTGTATAAAATACATACTTATTAGTCACTTGTGACGATTACAACTCATGCCAAAACAAAACGACAAGTGTTACTCGTTTCATACCATTTGTCCTTATTATTAACGTTATTCATTTTTACTCATTTTCGCCGATACTTACCAAAAGTACGGACTGTTTTACTATACTTAACCCTTTTTATAAAATTTGAGAAAATTCTCAAAAATACTTTAAGACCCGTAGAAATCACATATTTAATTCCAACAAAAGTTTTCACTTTTACGACCCGTTACTCAACACTTTTCCAAAACTACGTTTTTCGGACTGAAATTGTACTTTGACCAAGTCGGACTCATTTGACCCGTTTAAAATACTCCATCGACCCATTTGACACCTAAGTCTTATAATAGACTCAAATGTGCAGGTTTGAGACCAAAATTAAACCTTTGACCATTTACCAAACTAAACCTATAGTCCCCGGGATTTGACCTAAAACCAAGCATAATTTCGGATTATGACGGTTTTCATCTCCCGGTACACGAATTTCAAAATGTCGTAACTTTTGACTCGTTAGGAGTCGTAAGCTCTATCTTATACCAAATCGAAGCTAAGAAGATGCTCTACAACTCTATCCTACTCACAAGACCTGATTACAAAATAATTTTTATGAAAACACCTTAAACTTTCTGCCTAAAATTACCTATACCAAAATCATACCAACGCTCGTTTTCAAACCCATTTACCAACATTAGACCTCAACCTAAACACTCCTAAGCATACCCAATCATACAACTCAGTCCTAAACTACCTAAGGTTCATACCCAAATCAAAACCCAATCACTAAATCAAACATGCAATAAGCTATACCTATTTAAAACATCTAAAAACACAAAATAAACACAAACCCATGATCAAAACATCAACCACCATGATTCCCCAAACACCCCCCTTAGCCGTGGGGTTTGGGGTGATCAAAACACCACAACCAAATTAATTTTGGTGGGTTTGTTAAGTGATTACACACCCATTACACATGAATTAAACATGCATTTACCCAATTAACATCAAAAATGATCTTGAAAAATTCATTTGATTCTTGAAAAAAAAAATTATGAATGCATGTTGGATTAAATTACATAGAAAGATTGGAAATGATTTAATTAGAGGTGGTCTAACCTTAGTTTCAATCAAAACCAAATAAAAAAAAATTTATGGGTGGTTTATGGTGGGTGAGGGTGGCCGTCGACCTAAAGGAGAAAAGAGGGAGAGAGTGGAAAATTTTTTGAAGTATTTTGTGTTGTGTGTGTTTTGTTTTCCATCTTGTAAAAATTCTAGGGACTTGTGGTGCAATATGAGCATTCTTTTGGCCTTAAGCAAAAACGACTCCAAATGTTTACGGGATTGGCTCATTTGACATTTTGGAAAATTTTACGGGAGTCGGGAATCATCCCAAACACTCCAAAATACTTTTGGGACACTTTAAATGTACCCGGAAAGCAATAAAACTCACCCGACTCGACTTAACATGAACCGTAAGTAAAATTCTCGAAAAATTACATTATCGATAAAACGTCAATAATTATAGAAATTTGGGCATCCATCGGGATCGTATTCGTCATCGTCCTTCTTGAATCGTCAATCGTCAAAATTATAACCTCGAACATCGGTTTCAACCAAAATACTAAAATATATAGCAATTAAAATTTATTAAAAATTTCAAAAATAAGCGTAATTTAGGGTAATGTTAGTGACCTCGGTTCTAGGGTATCACATTTTGTCATCTACAACGATCCTCTATTCGAGTCTTGCATTGATAATCCACTTTTTGATGATGTGGATGATTCTCCATCCAATTTGGAACCTTCTCCCATTTATGATTCTCCACCGATCATTGATGCTTATGATGATGATTCTAGCTCAGATTCGGATGATTATGATGACCTTACTTCCGAGTATCCCGACCTGCCCACATATGATGATTTTGATGAGGCTGATACTCTTTCGAGTGATTCTTCTAATGATGAAGATCCTCCGCCATCACTTGATCCTACTTTGGATGATTACTCATTTGAGGAAGACTTTTCAACTTTTCTCAATACTTACTTCCCTCATGAGAGTGATGCACCTCCTTTGGACTTTGATAATTATGGTCTTGATCCTACTTTGGATTTGAAGAAAATTCTTTCAAAGGAGAAGAAACCGGTCGACACCACCATCCGCAGCACATATGATTTGACACCTCTTTGTCCACCTTCTGAGGACGAGGTTGTGCATTTTCTTCGCGGATCTTCTTCACATTCTGCTGAGCCTGAGTGCTATTTTCCCTTAAAGGAAAAGGCGTTCGACCCCGGTATCGATATTCTTCAGCCATCTCAGTATCCACCTGATGAAATAAAAGGAAAGATTTTTGGAAATATTGAAGATATGCTTGCAGCTCTCCATACTTGCTCCCACCGTGCTCCATCGCTGCTTAAGGGAACCTTGCCTCTTCTTCTTTGGCTTACCTTGTTCGCCTTAAGCTTGTGCTATTTGATGGACAAAAACTATGTCTTTGATCCCGGTTGATACGTTTCATGCTTCTTCCTATGATAATCAAGGTCGAGTCAGGCTCACGACTCGGTTAACAAAAATCAAGCGCTTCTTGGGAGGCAACCCATGCATCTATCTTTTAGCTTTCTTTATCCTAAATGTAGGGGAGACCCGTTGGTGTATTTCCTCTCTTCTTCTATTCAGGGATTCGAGCGCTCAATGATCCATTCTTGATGATTCTTGACGACCCGTGATTCCGTGTTCCCATTTTCCCAGTTCTATCCTAAACTCTTTTCGATTTACTATTTTATATTTCACAATATTAAAATATGAATCTCTTTAGTTGTCCTTTCCTTAGCAAAATTTAAACAAAGTGCACAATGTCCTAAGTGTAGGGGAGTTTACTCCCACATGCTTAAACATTGAGGACAATGTTTATATTAAGTGTAGGGGGACTTCTATCGAAGTTAAGTGGCCTTTTCCTTGTATTTGTCCTCATTTTAACCGGAAAATCAATTTTTCGACATTTTTCAAAATATTTGATCTATTTTGGCCTATTAGTTTTTACTTTTGTATAGTTATTTTCCTTCTTTGTTAGAATAAATCTTTAATAAAGTGGTTTTAATTTACAGAAGTTGTGAATCTTTTGACTCAACCCGAGTTTACTTATCTAAGTTTACTCTAGCTAGTATCCTTAACGTGTTTAAGTCAAGTTTTGCAAGGCTTTTATATAGGGAGCTATAAAACGCGAAAGTCTTAACTCTCACGGGTTAAGAACAAGAACTTTTCGCAAGTTCCTATACTTGATCCTAGAGAGTCGTTTATCAAGGGAACTTTAAAATGCGATTTCTAAACTTGAAAAAGTCTAAGAATTTACAAGATCCTATAGGCGACTCGAAAACCTAAAACTTTGATTTAATAGGCTAAGCATCCACGAGTCTCATTCCTTGAGATTTTAAACTGTGGAGAACGAGAGATGATAGAGCCAATTATAAGTTTGGGATTCTTTCGTGAATTTATGTGAGTTAATTATAAGCCTATTCTCCCATCACTTGCTAATAAATTTATCTCCAATAAATAAGGTTGTACGATTTGAAAAGTTACTTAGCTTCTAGCCCAAGATCGTTTAAAAGTTGCTCGGTATGGATTAGAGTTCCTAGCCAAGGCATAACTTATTGAAGCGGGATGCGAAGATTGGCGAGTCCGAAAAGGCCCTAACAAGGCATGAGGGCTACATTTTGTTGCTAAAGATCCAAAGTGATGTGAAGAATCATTTATCGAAAATCAATATGAAGGATCGAGACACACGACGAAAAGCAAAAACTCCCCAAAAGTCATGGAGAAGTGTATCCGAAAAGACCCTGGCAAGGTATGAGGATAAATAGATCCAAGTCAAAAAGGAGGCGGATCGTTGTATATCAAAGTCCAAAAGAAAGATTGGAGAAAAATGAAGAAGTCGTGGTCCAAGTATGAATCTCTCAAAACTTCAAGTGAAGAAATTCCTATATGAAGAGAAGACCATTATTTCATAAACGTTTCTCAAGGTTTGAAGTATGAAGTCGCTGCCAAATATCGGTCCGAGAAAGGTCTCAAATCGCGAAGCGAGTTATGCCAAGATATGAACTTTATGAGGTCCCGAGAAGCAGTTATAAAAGATTTTGTCCTTTAGCTAACTATTGATTAAATCGTTCACTTTATTTTCAGCCTTAATAACTATCGAAATAAGTCAACAATGCATCCTCGTGATCATTCAAGACAATAATAAAATATAAGAGATACACCTAGGAATAAGGGAGTCTAAGTGAATAATTGGCCCACATGAGTTCGTGTTAGTTTGCTAACTTATAATAACAATGATCTCGTTTTTAAGCTTGGTTTGGAGAAAGTGAAAACTTGAGGATGATGATCATTCATGACATTTCCAAAACCCAAGGTATGATTTTGTTTTCTTTACTTGGTTTATACTTTTCTGTCTCTTTAATAAGGGCCAACGTGGATTGATTATGATGAAAAATGTAAACGTGCTTTGTAACTAATGCATTGCATTAGGACATTGCAATGGTCAAGTGTAGGGGATTTGATAGGTGTGTAAACACCCATCCTTTTTACCACTTAATTACAATAATAACCGAGCCAAAACGTGTATTTTATGTCATTTATGTCGGAATTATGCGTGGTTTGTGTTTTTGTTGTGATTTAGGACGAAAAGGTGAAAAGTGGAGAAAACACGGGCATTCACGGGCTTTTATCGATGAAAAAGACGAAAGACGAAGTCAAGAAGTCAAGAGTGCAAAAAGAACGGAAGTCCAAGACCAATTCTGAAGATTTATCGAAGAAAAAGTCAAAAGACGGAAGTTTACTAAAAGCCGAAGAACTCGAGTCTTATTTATGAAGAAAATTCAAAGACAAGTTCAAAGAAATCCCGAGAAAAAGCCATTAAAGTCCAATATTAACAAAAGATTAAGAAGAGAAGGACTTAAGTGTGCAATTAAGGAAAAGATGAAAGAAGGAGGAAGCTTCCTAAGCACTCCTTAATCTCCCCTATAAATAGAATAGGATTTATTCATTTTCATTTTTGTTGGATAGCTTGACAAACTATTTCTTCCATTTTACTTTCCTGCACATTTAAATTCATGTCCATTTAATTACTTGTCAAATTTAAATACTTGTCTTGCATCTTAAATACCTTTAATTTCAAGTAAGTTTCCTTTTAATTCTTGTCAATCTTTGTTTTTATTGTTGATCTCCTATCTACCTTTGTTTGATCTTTGGTTTTTATGTTTATGTCATATTTATGTTTTTGAGTTTTTATTGATCAAAGTGGGTTTTGATTATTTTGGCTATATTTGTTAGTTTGATTGTTTGTTTATGATTAGTAGATGTTATTTGTTTAGTTTGATTTAATCTTGTGGTTGATTTTGATTAAGTTTGATTAGATTCGTGTATACTGTTCTTTCCTTGTTCTTCGCTTTTGCTGTTACTGATCTTCCAGGTATTCTGAATCAAGGGATTGTGCAATTTTATTCCGGATCAAAAGTCGTTCATCCGGAATATTAGATATTCCGGATCAGTTGTGCTCATTCGGAATAATATATTATTCCGGATCAAGCATCTCATCCGGAATACCAAACATTCCGGATCAGCCTTTTATTCCGGATCAAATCCACATTCCGGATCAAGGTGCTATTCCGGATCAACTTATCATTCCGAATCAAATAATATTCCGGGTCATCAAGTTCATCCGGAATAATTTATTATTCCGGATCAAGGAGTTTATTCGGAATATTAAGACATTCCGGATCAAGGGTTTTATTCGGAATAACATTCCGGATCAAGCAATATTCCGGATCAAGACCATTATTCTGAATCAAGACTTTATTCCAGATAAGTGACATATTCCGGATAAAGGATTTATTCCGGATAAAGAGTTTTGGGCAATATTCCGAGTGAAGAAGAACATTCCGAACGAAGGTGACATTCCGGATGAATGTTTATTCCGAATGAGGGTATTATTCTGGATGAGCTATTTTTCAGGTTCTTTTAATTTCTGTTTTTAATTTTCAAGCTTTATTTTTCCCGCCTTTTTATTTAGTTGCACTTTAAGATTACTTGCCTTAGATTTATTTTTAGCCTTGCCTTAGTTTTTAGTTTTAGTTGCGTTTTAAGTTTGCCTTAGATAGATTTAATTTTGCGTTATTTACTTTTAGTGCCTTTTAATTTTCCGTCACGCTTTTAAATACTCGCCATTTACTTTAAATTAGTTTTAGATTTATTTTACAACAATTTTACTTTAATTGTTTTGCACATTTTAATACTACAACGACACAACTTTTGTTTCACCAAAGAACGACTAAGTCGCATAGTTAAACCAGATCAATTCGATTAGACACACATCATCGTATCTTTTTACCTGGCCAAAAGCCTTGTATCAGCATGAAAATAAATTGGAAAGACTAATGTGTCAAATTAGCTAACACCTCCTAATGACACATTAGGAGGGTATTTTTAGGGAGGATTAATATGTGTTGATCTTTTCTTCCTTCTCTCGTCTTTTCGTCTTTATAAATTCTTCGACTTTTTCGACTTTGTCTCGGGATTATTTGAACTCATCCTATAATTTCTTCATTTATTAGACTTGAGTTCTTCGACTTCATTAAACTTCCGTCTTTAGACTTTTTCTTCGATAAATCTTCAGAATAGGCCTTGGACTTCCGTTCTTTTTGCATTCTTGATCTTTTGACTTCGTCTTTTGTCTTTTTCTTCGATAAAAGCCCGTGATAGCCCATGTTTTCTTCCCTTTTCACATTTTGATCCTCAATCACAACAAAAACACAAACCACGCATAATTCCGACATTTACGACATAAAATACACGTTTTGGCTTGGTTATTATTATAATTAAGTGATAAAAGGATAATTGTATTCACACTTATTAAATCCCCTACACTTGACCATTGCAATGCCCTCATGCAATGCATTAGTTACAAAGCAAGTTTTACATTTTCCATTATAATCAATCCACCTTGGACTTTATTAAACACAAGACAAGTAAAAAGATCAAAGACTTACCTTAGGGTTTTGGAATGTCATGAATGTTTATCATCCTCAAGTTTCACGTTCCCCATACCAAGCTTAAAAACGAGATCATTGTTATTATAAGTTAGCAAACTAACTCAAACTCATGTGGCCCAATTATTTACTTAGACTCCCTTATTCCTAGGTGTATCTCTTATATTTTATTGTTGTCTTGAATGATCACTAGGACGCATTGTTAACTTACTTCGATAGTTATTTAGGCTGAAAATAAAGTAGGACGATTTAATCAATAGTTAGCTAAAGGACAAAATCTTTTAAAACTGATTCTCGGGACCTCATAAAGTTCATATCTTGGCATAACTTGCTTCACGATTTGAGACCTTTCTCGGATCGATATTTGGCATTGACTTCATACTTCAAATCTTGAGAGACGTTCATGAAATAATGGTCTTCTCTTCATAATAGGAATTTCTTCACTTGAACTTTTTGAGAGATTCTTCATATTTGGACCACGACTTCTTCATTTTTCTCCAATCTTTATTTGGGATTCTGATATACAACGATCCGCCTCCTTTTAGGACTTGAATATATTTATCCTCATACCTTGTTAGGGCCTTTTTGGATAGATTTCTCCATGATCTTTTGGGGAGTATTTTCTTTTCGTCGTGTGTCTCGATCCTTCATATTGATTTTTGATAAATGATTCTTCACATCACTTTGGATCTTTTAGCAACAAAATGTAGCCCTCGTGCCTTGTTAGGGCCTTTTCGGACTCGCCAATCTTCGCATCCCGCTTCAATAAGTTATGCCTTGGCTATAAACTCTAATTAATATCGAGCAACTTTTAAACGATCTTGTGTTAGAAGCTAAGTAACCTTTTAAATCGTACGACCTTATTTATTGCAAATAAATTTATTAGAAAGCGATGGGAAAAAAAGCTCATAATCAACTCACATAAATTCATGAAAGAATACCAAACTTATAATTGACTCTATCATCTCTCGTTCTCCACAATTTAAAATCTTAAGGAATGAGACTCGTGGATGCTTAGCCAATTAAATCAAAGTTTTGGGTTTTCAAGTCATCTATAGGATCTTGCAACTTCTTAGACTTTTTCAAGTTTTAGAATTCGCATTTTAAAGTTCCATTGATAAACGACTTTCTAGGATCAATTATAGGAACTTGTGAAAAGTTCTTGTTCTTAACCCGTAAGAGTTAAGAATTTCGCGTTTTAAAGTTCCCTATATAAAAGCCTAGCAAAACCTGACTTAAACACGTTAAGGATACTAGCTAGAGTAAAGTTGGATAAGTAAACTCGGGTTGAGTCAAAAGATTCACAAAGTTTAAAAATTAAAACCACTTTATTAAAATTTATTCTAGCAAAGAAAGAAAATAAGTATAACAAAGGTAAATACTAATAGGCCAAAATAGATCAAAAATTTTGAAAAATGTCGAAAAATCAATTTTCCGGTTAAAATGAGGACAAATACAAGGAAAAACCCACTTAACTTCGATAGAAGCCCCCTACACTGAATATAAACATTGTCCTCAATGTTTAAGCATGTGGAAGTAAGCTCCCCTACACTTTGGACAGTGTGCACGTTGTTTAAATCTTACTCAGGAAGAGACAACTAAAGTGATTCCTATTTTAATATTGAAAAATATAAAATAGTGAATCAAAAGAGTTTAGGATAAAAACGGGAAGACGGGTACACGGAATCACGGGTCGTCAAAAGTCATCAAGAATGGATCTTTGAACACTCGAATCCCTGCACACATAAGAAAGAAAACATCAAACACATACTAGGGTCTCCCCCTACACTTATTAAAAAACAAAGAAAAAGGATAGATACTCGGGTTGCCTCCCGAGAAGCGCTTGTTTTTGTTCACCGAGTCGTGAGCCTGACTCGACCTTGATTAGCATGGTAAGAACCTTGAAGAACATCCACCGGGATCAAATACATGGTTTTCATCCATCAAGTATCATAAGCTTAGGGGGAACAAGGCAAGCCAAAGAAGAATAGGCAAGGTTCCCTTAAGCAAAGATTGAGCACGGTGGTAGAAAGTAGGATGAAGTGCAAGCATATCTCCACAAGTTCCAAAAATCTTTCCTTTTATTTCATCAGATGGATACTAAGATGGCTTAAAAATTGCAATACCGGGATCGAACACCTTTTCCTTTAGGGGAAAATAACACTCAGGCTCAGTAGAATTTGAAGAAGATCCGCTCATAAATCTCACAATCTCATTCTCAGAAGGTGGATAAAGAGGTGTCAAGACATAGTACTACGGATATCGGTGTCATCAGGATTCTTCTCCTTTGAAACGGGTTTCTTCATATCCGAAGGAGGATAAAGACCATAATCAAAGTCCAAAGAGGAGAATCATTCTCATTGGGGAAGTATGTATTAAGGAAAGTGGCAAAATCTTCCTCAAATGAGTAATTATCCAAAGTATCAATAGTGTTTGGTGGAGGATCTTCATCAAAAGTAGGAGTAAGGTCATCATGAGAAGAATCACTCGAGAGAGTATCAACATCATCAAAATCATCATAAGTTGGCATGTCTTTATACTTTGAAACAAAAGCAGCATAATCATCCCCATCGGAACTAGAGTCATCATCATAATCATCATAGATCGGTGGAGAATCATAAATTGGTGGGGGATCTAAATTGGAGAGAGAATCATCCACATCATCTTGGAAAAGTGGATTATCATAGCAAGAATCGAAAAGAGGATTGTTGTAGACGACAAAATCATCAAGCTTTGTACTTTCACAAGTAGTTGTATCAAGCTCATCTTGAAGCACATCAATCATATTCGCTGATTCTCTTCCATTTGATTTGTTTGTGATCTTCCCCATTTTAAACACTTGTGCATCATTCCCAACTCTTAGAATGAGTTCACCTTCGACAACATCGACTAAAGCTTTTCCGGTTTTCAAGAATGGCAGTCCAAGTATTAACGGAATACGAGGGTCCATTTCATAATCAACAACAACAAAGTCGACCGGAAAAGTGAAGGTACCAACTTTAACAAACACATCTTCGGCAATACCAACGGGGTAAGCGAGAGTTCGATTTGCTAGCTCAAGAGTCATCTTTGTTGGTGTAAGATCGGGTAATGATAACTTTTTCCAAACACTTAAAGGCATCAAATTAATACTTGCCCCGAGATCGGCTAAGGCAGTAAATTCTTCGGTTTGGTTAAAAGTACATGGTAGCACAAAACAACCGGGATCTCCAAGTTTTTCCGGAAGTTCTTTAAGAAGGACTACAGAACAGTTTTCATTCAATCGAGTATTAACAAACTCGGCCATCTTTTCCTTCTTATTAAGCAATTCCTTAAACATCTTAACAAATTTAGGCATTTGGGCTAGAGCTTCAACAAGGCTAAAGGTGACGTTCACTCCCGAAATCTTTTTCAAAAAGTTTGTCACTTGAATGTCATCCTTGGTAAGCACTTTGCACTTGTCTAAGCGAGAAGGATAAGGGATATTAGGTTTAGGTGGTGTAGGTATAGAAGGTGAAGGTTGAGATGTTGAAGATTTAAAGGTGGAAGGTGGGGTTGGTGAAGGGTTCTTCTTGGGTACTTCTTCATTAAGAGGTGGAGACGGTAATGGAGAACTAGTACTAGGCGTGGAAGTAGGCGGGATAAATAGTGGTGGAGGAGGTGTAGATGGAGTAACTGGGGGAGGGATAGATGGTCCAACTAAAGTTGCTCCACTGCGTGTAGTAATAGCACTCACATTCGCTCTTGGGATGGTGACGGTATTTGAAGGAAGAGAGCCCGAAGTGGAGGGTTGAGTACTTTGAAAGAAACTAGCCATCATATTCTTCAAATCATTTGTTTGATTGCTTAAAGAAGTTTGCATATCATGTCGAAGCTCGGTTCGAATATCATTCCCTTGTTTAGTGATATCACCTTTCAAGTTAATGATTTGGCTTTGAAGATTCTTAACTACCTCTCCTTGGGTCCTCATGAAAGCTTCAACATCATGGTTATAAGTTGTGGGTGGAATGATGGGTGGTGCTTGTTGAGTGGGTGGGTGATACGGAGTAGAAGCTCGAAGTGGGTTTGGATTGCTTCTATTAAAGTTGTTTGGGTTGTGGTTTTGAGGAGAAAAACCGGGTGAAAGAAAGTTGTTAGAACGGTAACTTAGCATGTTACGATCACCTTGAGGTCGGGCTTGATAGCTTTCTGTTGAATAGTTACCATGGGCCGCATACACGTTTTCCGGATTGTCATGAGTAGAAGGACAATCAGTGTATGAATGAGGACCGCCGCAAATCTCACAAGAAAGTGCTACAACTTTAACTTGTTGTTGTTGATTCGTAGCTATGAGTAGGATATTTTTGTTCATTTCGGCCATCATACGGGTGAACTCGGTCATCACGGTGTGTGATAAAGTAGAAGAAACATTGACTCTCAGGTTATTCCTTGAAGATGCGGATGAATCCCAATTTTTGTGATGAGTAGTCATGTTCTCGATAAGCTCTCTACACTCCTCGGGTCTTCTTTTCATAAATGTGCCACCGGCGGCTGCATTAATCGTATCACGATCACGAAAAGTTAAACCGTTGTAGAAAGTATCAATTAAGGTGACGGGGAGCATGTTGTAGTTAGGACATCGATCGATCAAAACATTATAACCTTCCCAAGCATCAAAAAGCGATTCATCAGGTTCTTGCATGAAACCACTGATTTGATTCCGAAGGCTCGTGACCATGGATGGTGGAAAGTAGCGCGAAAAAAATCGTTGAGTCATCTCGTCCCATGTATGAATTGAATTCTTTGGAAGACGATCAAACCATTTTTCGACATGGTGGGATAAATTGTGTGGAAATAGATGAAGGCGAAGAATATCCATAGTAACCCCGGGCAATTTCATGCTTTGAGTGACGGTAATGAATTTGTCGAGATGTTTGTTGGCATCATCATCCGACAATCCGCGAAATGGACAAGTATTTTGAAATTGTTGGATCATGTGATGCTTAAACGAAAACTCTAGAGCCGTGATTTGCATCGGCGCGACCGGTCCTCCTCGTTCGTTCATGGTTGGTTGACACAGCTCCTCCATCGTTCGAAGGTCTGGTTGAGGACCATGGTTGTTATTATTCATGTTGATGTGAGGTGGATTATTATTGTTGTGCACACCAGCCATATCTAAATCTTCAAGACTCTTGGGCTCAGAATAAGACGAAGATCTAGTACGCATACACCTACAAAAGAAAAAGATAACAAAGAAATAGACAAAATATATTTACTTGGAAAAATAAAATCTTTTTGGTGTAAAACTTTTGAAAAAGAATTACTTTTTATGAGTTTTTTAATGTTTTTGGATTTTTGAAATTTTTTTAATTTTTATGGATTTTTGAAATTTTTTGACATGAAAAATAACGTTCACGAGTGAACGAATCCCAAAATTCAACGCGTCTCTCACAGAAAACCGTTAATCTTTACAAAAAGAGCCGGCGGCGGCGCGATTTTAATAACCTGGTTTTGTATAGTCGTTCACGAATCTATTCGAATTGACTAAGGTTAAAAGTGTGACTCAATTGTTTTTGGTTAAGAAAAAAGGGAAGTTTGGTTTTCTATTTCTACTTAAAAGGTAAAAGCGAAACGTAATAAAAATAAACCAAAAACAAATAACTAATAATAAAGGAGCAAAACAAATAATAAGACGTAAATTAAAACAAAACAATTAATAAAAATAAAATTAAAAGAAGAAATTAACTTTCGACTGGAAAATAAAATTAACCTAATGAAAAAGGAGAAAATAAAACTAAGAGGGTACTTTAAAACTAAACGAGGTAAAAGCTAAAGCGGACACTAAATAAAAGATAAAACTTAAACTTTTGGAAAAAATACTAATACTAAAAATCGACGAAAAATATAACTAAAAATACGTGACTTTCAGAATAAAAATCGGAACAACTTTCAGATAAAACTAAACGATTACGGAACAATATTAAATAAATAAACAAGCAACCAAGCACCCTGCTCAAGCAGGCAACCTAGTAGCTCAAAATGGCTGGAAAATAGCTAAGCAAGCTACTAACATGCATGTCAATCAATATACCTTGTTCGGAATGTGACTTGATCAGCTATGTAGTTCCGGAAATCAGGCTTGCGTCTAATTCGGAATGAATAATCACAACGTAGTTTGGAATGTGCAAGTTTGGACTTAGTTCGGAATACCAAAAATCTGATGTAATTCGGAATGGAGTTTTGGACGTAGTTCGGAATCCAGAATAACCACCTAATTCGGAATAGGGTTATCTATGTAGTTCGGAATGTACTTGTTCTACACATAGTTCGGAAGAAACGAATCCATAACCTAACTCGGAATGTGATGAAGGATCTAATTCGGAAAAAAATGTATTACTAGTAATTCGGGAAAAGCAATACTAGACCTAGTTAGGGAAACTAGGGTTTTAGAAATATTCCGAACTAAAACAAAATTAAGCAAAACTAAAAATAAGCAAAACCAAATAAGCACTTATCTAAAAACTTAACCAAAATAATTTTAAGAAAAAGCTAATAAGCCAAAAATTAAAAACTTTTAAAAACACTAATTAATAAAAATATTTAAAATCAACTTTTTATAAAATAACTTTTAAAAACACTTAATTAAATTTAAGAAAAGCATACAATAAGCTATAAAATCAATAAGCTAACACAATCAAACACATAAAAGCATAACAAACAATCAAATAAGCATGACAATAAGCAAATAAGCATAAAGATTAACCAAAATAAGAAAGGTAGAATGAGAGATTAATATAAAAAACTTGAAATTAAAGATAAGAATTCAACAACTTACTTGAAATAATTTTGAAATTAAAGAACAATTAAGTAAATGTCCAAAAGATGAGGCTGAAAGCTATAAAAGAGAGGCAGGACAATCTAATGGGACAGGTAGAGTAATAGATAGATAGCTATATCAAAAAACTACAATATGAACGTGCATGAAAATAAATTGGAAAGACTAATGTATCAAATTAGCTAACACCTCCTAATTACAAATTAGGAGGTTATTTATAGGGAGGATTAACATGTGTTGATCTTTTCTTCCTTTTCTCGTCTTTTCGTCTTTCTAAATTCTTCGACTTTTTCGACTTTGTCTCGGGATTATTTGAACTCGTCTTATAATTTCTTCATTTATTAGACTTGAGTTCTTCGAATTCATTAAACTTCCGTCTTTAGACTTTTTCTTCGATAAATCTTCATAATAGGCCTTGGACTTCCGTTCTTTTTGCATTCTTGATCTTTTGACTTCGTCTTTTGTCTTTTTCTGCGATAAAAGCCCGTGAAAGCCCATGTTTTCTTCCCTTTTCACATTTTGATCCTAAATCACAACGAAAACACAAACCACACATAATTCTGACATTTACGACATAAAATACACGTTTTAACTTGGTTATTATTATAATTAAGTGGTAAAAGGATAAGTATTTTCACACTTATTAGTACACAACTTCTTCTTACATATAATTTTAACAAACATACCTCAAAGTTTTATTAATCATAAAAAACCTAACCTATTACATGAACACCCAGTGGTGTAAAAATAAAAACAGAAGGTTCTTCAGCGATCAAGGCCTTGGTCCACAGTTCTTTGAGCTTCAACTCTATCAGCCCTGGAGTTGATCATTAACTCCATCTCGAATTTAAAGTCACTGGCTTCCTTGTAGTTTCTGAGCAGGCCTTGTTTGAGTCTGATAAGTTGTATGGTTGAGGCCAAGTGTAACTCACTTTTTCTTTGGAAGCAGTATTCACAGTTCCCATTCATGAATACTAATCCTATCTCTGGGTCTGAGTAAACTTGGCCACCTACTGGCTTAGAAATCTCCTTAGGAAGTACAAGGTTTCTGTACATTCCATCTATCACAACATTCTCAGTGACCAGCTTCTCTACCAGAGGCCCAATTGGGGATTTCCTTTTTCTTTGTCCTTGAGTTGATTGTTGTTGTGATAGTTGAGGAGTCAGAGGTAGCTTCAGCTTCTTAGAAGTGTCTCTTACCCAATTAAGCTTAGCTTGAATGTTTTTCATCATTTGGGCAGCACCAGGCCCAGTCTTTTTTTGGGCAAGAGACAGCACTTCTAACCATTAAGAGAGGCCCAAATATCTGAGTCTAAAGTCACTAAAGACTTTGTAGTTGGTTATTTGATTATCTATGTATAAGGTCATCACTACTCTTTTGTCTTTGTCAGTGTAACAAGTGTACTTGGTGATTTGACCGAGCTTTGCTCTTTGGTCCACTATTCTCTCATATTCCTTTTGAAGGTTGCTCCTTTTGACTTCAAGTTCTTTGAGCTTGTTTAGCTGAGCTTCTTTTCCAGCTGGAGAGAGTAGTTTGTTTAGAGCCTCTTTGCTTTTGATTTCAACAGCTCTAATGTCAGCTAACCTCTTTTGTTCCAAGATTTGAGCCTTTGCCTGCTCTGGGGTTAGTGGTGGTTCATCGGCACTTTTAAATTTGTTCAGATCAGAGTGTGTGGTTGTAGATCCACCTTCTTCTTGGAGGGAGTGCATGGTTGTTTCAGGCACCTCAGTGGCAATACCTGTTCCCTTGTCCTTTGCCACCTCAGTGATGGGGTTGAAGGATCTTATGGGTTTTGGTGTTGGGATCTCTGTTGTGGGTGCAGATTGTTTAAGTGATTGCTCCCCCTTAGGTGGAGCATCTTCTTCTTCTTCTTCAGAGGTGGAAGTAGCAGAATTCTCCCCCTTAGGCATAGCGCCAGTAGAAGATGTGCCTGATCCAGGTTTAAGGAACTTAACAAATTCTTGATGGAAAAATAGACAGATTTCTTTAAGTTCCTCTTGTAATAGCTCCTGAAGAGGTTGCCTGGAAGGTTCAGATGCCTTTGTAATAGCAGCAACGTTAGCTTTGAAAGCTGCTGTGAGGACTGATGGCATGTACTGCTGGAGACTCTGGTTTAGAACCACTGGGAGTTGAGTTTCCAAGGCATTTCCCAGCAGTTGCGGAAGCAGTGAAGTCATAGAGGATTCCACAGATGAGGTTAGGGAAGTCTCTAAGGTTGTGGTGAGTTCTTAAGCAGCATGGGTGAGTGTTCGTATTTCAGAGAGGATGACATCATTTGTGACTTTAGGCTTGGTGGTACTGATGTATCCCCTCTTAACCCAGAGTTCCTCAATGGCTAGTTCTTGAACATCTTTCATTCTTGGAACAGGGATAGGCTTGAGGTTTTGCAAATACTCTAAGTGTTTCATTGCCCCTAGTTCCATGACATTTGGTAAAGTTGGGAAGGGAACTGGGGTTGGTGTACAGAGCCTCTGGTCCCATAGCTGCTTGGCAGCCAGTTCTTGTACATTTACCATCGATGGGAAGGAAATGGGCTTCAATTCAGATGTGACTTGGTCATCATCAGCATCCATATCAGCATAGTCTGAAATGGTAAGGTCATCTTCAATGATAAACACCTCATCTTCAGGCATGGAGTCAATGTCTGATGTAGCATCTAGATTAATGAGGGAGGCTTCAGCATTTTCGTCACCAGCGATGGAGTAAGCCTCATCGTTCTGTTGTTTTTCATGAAGATTGTGAGTCTGTTATGACATTTGTTAGTAAACAGTGTGAAATATATATGAAGTTATAGATCGCCATTCGCTGCCCCTAGGAAAGCTGGGTGTGATTATCCAGCCCCCCTAAGGATTTATCCTTGGGACTCTTTTAGTGTGAAACAGATATGTTGAAGGGTCGCCATTCGCTGCCTCTAGGATAGCTCGGTGTGATTATCCAACTCCCCCATAAGGATTACTCCTTGGGACTCTTTTGATTTGTGAATACTATAAGGTGAATGGTCGCTGTTCGCTGCCCCTAGGATAGCTGGGTGTGATTATCCAGCTCCCCCTAAAGGATTGCTCCTTGGGACTCTTTTAATTGTGAAATATTAGAAGGTAAAGGTCGCCTTTTATCGCTGCCCCTAGGAAGACTTAGGGTGATTATTTAGTCCCCCCAAAAGAATAAATTCTTTGGGACTCTTTTAGTTGTGAAATATTTGAAGGTAAAGGTCACCTTTTAACACTGCCCCTAGGAAGACTGAGGGTTATTATTAAGTCCCCCCAAAAGAATAACTTCTTTGAGATTCTTTTTCATATGAGGGGACCCAGAGACCACGTGAGGTGCAGAGACTCTGGGTCGGGACCTGTAGTGTGCTCAAGTTGTTATAGGCAAGAGCACAGTCCAGAGGGGAAGGATCATCGGGGGTGCATTATGAGCACAAATGAATCATATCCTAGTGCCAAGACAGAGTGTACAAATAATCCTAAGAGATCTAGGTGTTGACACAGACACTCTATGGGTTGAGGCATACCCTAAAACTTCATCACCCTCTCCTACAGAAATTTGAGAGTGATTGCATGTGAACCTCCAAGAAGAAAAAAAGGAGGTGAACTAATACCTGAGAGATATCAGCTTGGAGAGGGTTCTTAGTCGTCTCTGCTGATAAGGAGACGCTAGACTCTGGTTGTTTTTCAAATATAGGCTCTTTAACCACATCCACCAGAGAAGGGGATGGGTTCTTCTTGGTCTTCTTATTCTTTGATGGATTAACAGAAGGGGTTTCAGAGGAAAGGGGGATTTCTTTCCTCTTCTTCTTATTTTTCTTGAGCGCCTTGGGCTGAGAAGTAGACTACACAGAGGTCTTGGACAAAGACTTGTCAGTTTATCCTTCAACATTTACCTTATTGTAAGGGATCAAGGGCTCTTCATCATCAGCGAGTAACCCAAAAACTTTCATCATATGCCTAATAAGAGGCACTTCATCCTCTAAGGGAGTCTTCAATGAGCTGGTGTGATGTGATAGGGAGAGAAAGAGTGAAGTTCATCATTGGTGTAGGTTTCACCAAGCATATCCTCTATGATAAGAGAGAGATATCTTGTGTAGCAGATGGTGGCCAGTCGATTCTTCTTCCCTTTGTTTTCAAGCTTAGAAATGAGGTCGGTGTAAAGTATGTGGGCGATCCCTATATCCTGCCCCCAAATCAATCTGTAAGCAATTGCTTGCTGAGCACCATTTAGATGATCATGTGACCCCTGGTTTCCTCCCAGACATTTTACTATGTAAAGCATCAGCGCCCTCCATATGGGTGAGAAGTAATTCACCTTGATCAGGGATTTGTTCTGGAAGCCTTGAGAGGTGAAGGATTTGTCATCGTGATCATGAGGACGAAGGGTAGCCAGAGCCTTCTTCACTATGGCACTGGCTGGCACAGCGGTCATGCCTTCATTGACAGGAAGTCCAATGACTTTGGCAAAGGTAGTGAAATCAAAGGTGAGAGGGTGAGGATGTGTAGAAAGGTTGAAGGTGATGTGTGAAGATGTTTGATCAACTTCAGCACTATACCAGAACTCCCTCAGGTATTCATGGTAACATGTGGAGGGTTCCCTAGTTATGGCTTCGTTAATGGTGGAGTTCTTGAGAAAGGTTAACAAAGAATGGTAGAGAGGATTGTTGTGTTCCAGGAGAGCTACACAATTGTTAAGCGCGATCTTCGCATCGTTTATCCCAAAGTCTACTTTTGAGGCTGCCAAGGCGGTGAACGATGTGTTTGTTGATGAAGACGTCATTGTTGTTTGAGGTGAAGAAATGGAGGATTTGGAGAAGATGACTAGTATGTGTGTGTGAAAATAATGAGTAATGTGATATAGGAAAATGAGTCAAGGGTTTTTTAAAAAAGGTTTTGCCGTTTTACAATTAAAGCATTAAATGCAAATGTTTACCTTTTAGGAAAAGTGGGACCCCTTGACCCTTCATGTGATTTTTTGTCCCCTTGGAAAGCGGGAAAATTGTTGACATTGAAGGACAATCATTTGAATTAAATATGAGAATATCTTAACTCTCATTGGAATGTAACTACCTCGTTACATTCAATTCCCTTAAATGCCCAGAGACAGAGATCACTTATCAGATTTGTTTACCAATATTGAGCATACCCAACTCAGCAACCAGCCTAGTAAAACTTGGCTCAGCCAGAGGCTTGGTGAAAATATCAGCGAGCTAGTATTCAGTGGGTATAAAATGAAGCTCAATATCACCTTTAAAAATATGGTATCTGATAAAGTGATACCCGATGTCAATATGCTTAGTTCTGGAATGAAGTACTGGATTATTGGAGATGGTTATAGCACTTGTGTTGTCACATAATATGGGAACCTTTTCATAATTGATCCCATAATCAGCCAACTGACTTTTCATCTAGAGAACTTGAGCACAACAACCAGCGGCAGCTACATATTCAGCTTCAGCTGATGACATGGCCACTGAGTTTTGTTTCTTTGTACTCCAGCATACCAACTTTCATCCAAGGATTTGACAACTCCCAGAGGTTCTCTCTCTATCAAGGCAGCACCCAACGTAATCTGAGTCAGAGTAGGCTTTGAGGTCGAAGCCTGATCCATTTGGATACCAGAGACCCAGTGTGGGAGATCCTTATAAGTACCTGAAAATTCTTTTGACAGCTACAAGGTGGGATTCCTTGGGGTTAGCTTAGTACCTAGCATAGAGACACGTGGCAAATTGTATGTCTGGTCTGCTTGCTGTGAGGTACATCAGTGACCCAATCATGTCTCTGTATAAGGTCTCATTAACAGAGATCCCTGAGTCATCAGCTCCCAAGTTGTTGGGAGGAAGAATGGGGCATTTCACTGATGCACAATCAGACAGATCATACTTCTTGAGCAAATCCTTAACATATTTTTCTTGAAAAATAGAAATTCCTTTTGAATTTTGTTTGATTTGAAAACCCAAGAAAAAGGTTAATTCCCCCATCATGCTCATTTCATACTTTTTGGTCATAAGTTTAGCAAACTGTTTGCTCAAGGTAATATTGGTTGAACCGAAAATTATATCATCCACATAAATCTGTACTAAAATGACATCACCCTTAGACCTATAAGTGAATAGGGTTTGATCAATGGTACATCTGACAAATTTATTTTCAAGTAAGAATTTTGATAGAGTTTCATACTAGGCTCTAGGCGCTTGTTTCAGCCCATAAAGTGCTTTGTGAAGTCTGCAGACGTGATCAGGATACTCACTGCTTTCGAACCCAGGGGGTTGATAGACATATACTTCCTTTGTAAGCTTACCATTTAGAAAAGCACTCTTTACATCCATCTGGTATACAGTGAACCCCATATAAGCTCCAAAGGCTAGGAAGATTTTGATAGCTTCCAATCTGGCTACTGGTGCAAATGTTTCATCATAGTCAATACCCTCAGACTGATTGTACCCCAGCACCACAAGCCTAGCCTTGTTTTTAACAATCATGTCAGCTTCATCCCTCTTGTTTCTATAGACCCACTTAGTTCCAACTACTTGTTTTCCAGCTGGAGCTTTTACCAGAGTCCACACCTTGTTCCTCTTGATCTGATTCAATTCATTATGCATGGCAACAACCCAGCCTTCATCTAGAAGAGTAGCAGCCACGTTCTTAGGTTCATCTTCAGAGAGGAAGTCAGCGAAAAGGCATTCATTCGCTGAGGCGGTTTCTAGAGATCTCAACTTACCTCTGGTGGTGACTCCCTCAGAGGGTTCACTAATAATATTCACTAGAAGAATATCTCTGTTCCTACTCCATTTGGATTGAGGAGCAGGAGTCTCTGTGGGTTCAGGAGTCACAACAGGTTCAATGAATGCTGGAGGATCTTCACATATTATTTCATCATCCATAATCTCTTCATCTGAGTGAGAGATTGGTTCGGTAAGATCAGCATTCACTTCTATGGGTGGAGTGATAGATTCAGCAATTGCAACCTCTGGAGTGATGCCAGATATTGAGTGAGGATCAAAAGCATAAACATATGGAAAGTTGTTGTGACATGCCTGAGGTGATTCCTTGGGATTTGAGAAATCATCCTTTGGATATGATTTGACTTCATTGAAATTAATGTCACATTCTTCTGGGTTGGTGTGAGTAATGACAACATCTGCTTCATTAAAGGTAACATGAATGGATTCTTCAAGTTCTTGCCTGCGAATATTGAATACTCTATAGGCTCTAGAGGTGGGAGAGTAACCAACAAAGAATCCATCATCTGACTTTTCATCAAATTTTCCCAGATCGTAGTTGTGAATGAAACCAGGGCAACCAAAGACATGTAAGTAGCTTACATCAGGGGCTCTCTTCCTATACACTTCATAAGCGGTCTTGCCATGTCTCTTCACAATAATAGATCTATTTTGTGTGTAACAAGCTGTGTTCACAACTTCACCCCAAAATTGTTTTGGAAGTCTTGATTTGCTGAGCATGGTTCTGGCAGCCTCTATGAGAGTTCTGTTTCTTCTTTCAGCAACACCATTTTGTTCAAGGGTGCCTGGGTTTGAAAAGTTCTGCGAGATTCCCTTTTCATCACAAAAGGCTTCCATGGCATGGTTCTTAAATTCAGTGCCATTATCACTTCTGATAGCCTTAACTCTGCAGTCATTAAAGTTCTCTATTTCTTTGATGAATGACATTATTCTTTCAGCTGCATCATGATATGTGTGATTTTACTCATATCATTTGTATCTATAAACAATAAACAAATGCATAAAATGTATCAAAAATGCCTTGTATTTGTAAGTTTCTTGTTTTAATGTGTGTAGGTACCAAGATCGTGAAAATCGGCAAGAACGACACGAGTTTGAAAGAAAAGATCAACAATGCCAAAAATCGAGCTCGTCTTTAGCGGAATTAATTTTATATGAAGTTATTGAGCAAGTGGGTCCCACATTTTGGAAAATGGGCTCAAAAGCCCATTTGAGATTCAAGATAATACTTTTTTGTGTTTGAAAGTCCAAATGGCCCAAAATTGGGAAGTTATTAAACGGATGATGTTTTACAAGCCCAAGTGAGGCCCAATGTGAGTGAAACGAATTAAAGTGATGGGCTTAGGGTTTTGTTACAACATATAAACGCTTGATGAGTGTATTTAACTTACAGACAGTCAAACTTTATTCTCACAAATGGATAGTCACACGTTTTTTTCCCATCACACACAACATTAAATCCTTACCCACTCACATGTTACATTACTTTTCTCACCACACAAATAAAAAACTGACGATACATTCTATGTTCTCCTTTCTTCCCCAAAAATAATAACCAGACAAATCCACTGTTCACCAACCCTAGTTTATTAATTCGTTCAAATTAATTGGGGCTTTCACATCCCACGTGTGATTCACACCTGTGGGTAAATTATACCCATAGTTTAAGGAAGAGAAGAGATGGAGAGGCTAGGCTACGTGGCACCATATTACTGAATGAAACACCTCACTATTCCCCATCCTCCAATCAAGAGTGGCCACCTTAGGATCAAACTAGCACAACTAGCACACTTGATTGCCACGTTGGCAATCCGTGTGCTAGAGGGCTTTTATCAACCGTAGATCATCAGATGAGAGAGAAGATCAAGATTGAAGAAGGAATATGCTCTTGAAGATTCAGATATTCTCCCCTCAACAGCCTAGGGGGTTGGCTATATAAACCCCAAAATACTTGTAATCTGGCATCCCTCTTTTTACTTTAATGTTATGATGCAAAAATAGGTTTAGGTTAAATTGTATTTTCATTTTCATAGTCTTGTAATCAGTTTTTAATTATCAATAAAAAGTTTAATTTGAGTTGAATATTGTGTCGATTTACTTGCTGTTGAACTTTAATTGCAATTTTTCCTTTATAAATCTATATTGTCATAATATGAAAGTTATTTGATTAAGCTAATTTAATAGCTTTAACCAAATAATAAAGGTGAAATTTAGGAAAACTTTTCCCTACTGGAAAAGTTCATATTTAAATTGATGTTGGTTCGAGGATCAATGAGGATTTAGTGGTTCGTTTGATGTTAAATGGTGGATTAGGCTGTCGAATCGGTTCATAAAGGTTGTTCAGCACAACCTTCTGCTCAAAGGATATCTACAAAAGGTTCTATTTCTTTTTAATTTTCTGTCTATTTTTTAAGTGTTTTAAATCTGTTTTAGTAGTAAGTAGCTTAATGTTTTGTTATGAATTTGTTTTGAGTATTTGATAGATGCGATTTGATTAAATTTGGAATTCTTTTTTGTTTCTTGTTTATGCTTTTAGTTTATGCAACATAAATCTGCTATTATGGGACTGTTTTTGAGTTTTGTTGTTTGGTTTGACAGATTTTGGGTAAGCTGATTTATAAGATTTTGGTATTTGTTCATAAATTTTCAGATCTGCTATGTTTCTGAGTATTGTTAGCTAGGTTGTTATTTTGAGTTATGAAGTTTATGTGTTTACTTAGTATGAAGTATTGCTGCGATGATTTAGACTGCTAAGTTTAAGTTCGATTCACTGAATTGTTTTTCTTAGAAGTCCAGTTTCAAGAGGAGTGTATTTATAGAACGTTTTTAGTAAATGTTAAGTTAAGTATAAGCTGATTTTCGATTGAAGTAATTGCTGAGTTTTCTTTTAAAGCTGTCCAGTTAATTGCTGAATGTTATTGTAGTCCGTTTTTATGCAACTTGCTAAATGTAATTTATTCTTGATTTAGACTGCTTGTTAACTGAATTTATAGGATGTTGCAGCGATTGTGCTTTGTTAGAATTAGATTTGCGTTTGGTTATCAGCTAAATGTTTAATTACCCAGTTAATAGGTTGTATTGTTTCAAGTCGTGAGTACTTGTTTGCTTGATTTGAGATTTTAATCTGTTACTTTATGAGTTTCTTTTATTGATAATTAAGTTTCAGCTTTTATTATACTTTTTTGATCTTAATCTGATAAATATAAAGGGCTAGCAGGCTCAAGTGAGCTGCTAGTCTTATACTGAATTTACTAGTCAATTTGTTTGGCTGCCAAAAGTCACTCCTGTGACTCTTTCACATTTTAACTGTCAAAAATATATATCACAAAAATGTGTCCCAATCTGGACTAGAACCCATGACCTCCTGGTCATGGGCCTCAAGCTTTACCACTGAGCTAACTAGCTTCTTTGGTTTTATTAACAGTCGCATTTATTAATATAGAAAATTGATTTAGAGCTGTCAGATTTTGTAGTATAATTACCTAAACTTTAATTTCATTTAAAATTTAAATAGTTCTATTTCTTTTACATATTTTCAGTTTCTATAATAATAAAATAAAATAAAAAATAAAATAAAAATGTTTTATTAATTTTAAAAAGTTTAGTTAGTTTTTTTCTAAATAATTAGATATTTACTATTTAAGATTAAAATAAATATAGTTTTTAATATAGATTTGGTTTAAGTAAATTTTAGTAAATTTAATTAGTTTAAAAAGTGAATTAGATTTCTAAAAATAGATTAAAAGTTATTTTTTGTTAAATAGACTAATTTTTATAGATTATTAAATTAGTTTAATTTTTAAATAGTTTTAAATTTTAAGTATTGTCATTTGATTTAAATAAATTTGGGGGTTTACGATTCATGCACTTTAGGATAAAAATAGGTTTAAAATTGGTAGATTTTAATTTGAGTTTAAAAACCGAAAACCAATTCAAATCGATTGTCCAATTCAAAACAAAAACGTCTCAAATTCATAAGATCTTCGTGTACAACGAACTTGGTTCATCACGTGTTTAATTGAATTCGTCTTTGGTAATATTAGTCTATTACTTTTTCCTAAAGGTAATTTTCTAATTTACCCTATAACGTGTCTAATTATCACTATACTATCACGATCACATCAAAAATTTTGCCTATAACGTGTGTACGATTCGTCTTTGTTGAGATTTGTTGATCGTTGATTTGAAGACCCTTTCCGTCCTCGGAAAGTTTTGTTATTTTTCTATTATATAGTATGTATCGTTTTTCTCGTTTTTTGTGAATAATATATTGTATTACGTAGAACAATAAATTTACATACTTTTCAAATAAGGCCTTAGTTGGGATTTCATCACCTAGCTATTGTAGTCATAACCAAAACAATAATAAAAGGCAAAATAGATAAATACTAATAAGACGTTTGAACTCGATTTATACAAACTTAAGGTGGGTATAAGGCGACGTGATATAAAAAGCCGTATAAGGAAAAAGGTTTTTAAGTGCTTTGTGCCACCTCGTTTTCCCGCTTGCTTGTGCGTATATTGAGAGGGACGACCTATTATTGGTTTACCGACTCAAGTAGTAATAATTCTTATTTTTGTAGTTTACTTATTGAACCTCGAGACGTTTAGGTTTTCACCTATCGTTTCAAAGTCGACCGAGGGTAATTTACTTCCATAGTAGTTATCCTTATTCGTTGTTTTTTATCGATCATTTTTGATTGAGCAATACCAAATAAAATACCAAAAATAATCTTCTTCTTGTCTAATTTCTTTTCTTCAATCCTCTAAATTCTCGTCTTTGTAGTGTATGCAATTACGTTCTTCTCGTCTTGTGACTGATTTTAATAGGCTTGAAAATATTCCTCGTAGAAATAGAAATCGTCAACAACGAATAGTGGAACCCGAGCTTCCACCTATTATTGTAGAGATGGCCGATAACCGAACAATGGAGGAATTGCTCCGTGCACCCACCGAAGGGTATGGGGAAGCAATCGTTGTGTCGGCTATTTTGGCGGATCATTATGAGATTAAGACGGGTCTTTTATCGCTCATTCGTGCCGATCAATTTCGTGGCAATGAGACCGGTAACCCGCACTCTCACATTCGGAATTTTCTTCGAATTACCTCGAATCTCAAGTTTAGAGATGTGCCGAATGACGCGATCAAGCTCATGCTTTTTCCGTACTCGCTCGAGGGTAATGCTAAGATTTGGCATGAGAAAGAACCACCGGGTTCGATCTTACATGGGATGATTTAGTGTCCAAGTTTATGAATTATTTCTTTCCACCGTCCAAAACAACACATTTTAAGAACGAGATCACTAGATTTGAACAAAAAGTGCATGAATCGTTTGGGGTTGCTTAGGAAAGATTTAAAGATGTCACACCCCACCATGGCGGAATATGAGGCGCGACGTATGGATATCATCACAACATGTCGTGTCTATAGAGATAACTAAATGAAATAAGAAATGTCATAAATGGGTACACAAATGTCATGACAATATCTTAACATGCACGAGTCTAGGTAAATAGGTAACAATACTACCATTTACCCGAGACAAACAAATAACACAAACATATCAAACATATAGGTGCCAACATGCATCACTTATAAAAAAAAACATAAAGGTAAACTAAGAAGGAAATGGGGATATCCTTCTATATGCATTCCTACGCTCTCCAAATCCTAGCCACATAAGTTCTCACGCTTAACCACGTTATCACCTGAAAGAGACACTAAAACACGTCAACATAAAGTTGGTGAGAGTCATAGGTTTAGAATCTAACGCTAAATCAATTACAAGCTGTGAATAACAAACACCAATACAATAACATATGGACAATGTGCTATAAGTATGCATTAACAACTAAAAATTCAAGATCAAACATTTCAAACCAAATCAAAGGCCCTCAGCCTTACCAAACATCATGGTACCATAGATGATCACACTATGTACCTATCCCAAGGCCACTACCTTGTCATTAACCATTGGTCCCATAGACGATCACGCTATGTACCCATCCCAAGGCCACTACCTTGTCATTAACCATTGGTCCCATAGGCGCCCATACACCTATGTACCTTTCCAATCCAGATCATACACAAGCAAGAATCACATAGCAGTTAATCACATAATGTACACACAAGTCCATCTCAACCTTAAAAACATTCACAGCATCAATTTATAAACAACTCAACACAGTGTCTCTTCCATCCCATCTGGAAGTCAAAATCAAAAGTAAACATGGGACTATGAAACTCACCTGATAACTTCTTCACAAGTCCTCGCACTAGCAACGAGCTAACAAACCAAAAACACACAATCAATACCCGAACCAATCACCAAGATGGCTCATCAACCTATGATGGACATCTAGCCTATTCCCATATAATTACCTCATTTTTAAGTTCTAATCACCCCATTACCCTTCCTTAACAAGTCCCTAACTTGGTTAAGTTTAATAGCTATCCCGTTCATAATTTTACACAAAACAGTCCCAGTTTTAGGTCTCAAAACTTTAAGTCAAACGTCCACTTAAATATACCCATGGTTTCTGTAAAAGGAATATTCACACTTTTATACATGTTAGTTAAAACCTCCCACTTGCCCTAACCTTAAAGCTACTGTTAAGGCCCCGATATATGTGTATATATTGCTACCTATCCAGAATTCACTGATTTTAAACGTATGAAAAGTTCATTACCATTAGAGGGTCTTACCCTAAACCACAATCTTAGCCCAAGTGCAGATACTCACTATAATATATAAACCATCTCTCATGTTCGTGAGAAGATCCCAATGCAACCCTAAGTACCCCAAACAACTCAAAACTTAAAAAGAAAACAGGCTGAATTCAAAGCTGTTTTGACCTCCGACTGCTGTAACCTGTTTTTGACCCACTTCCCACCTCCAATTTCGTTCTAGTTTCTTGCATTGGAAAGCCACTTCAAATACCTTTTCAGGGCTAGTTTGATCGCATCTTGAATGTTCCTAGAACTCCAGATATGATCAAAACAATTGACTCAAAATTCTGCCCAGTTTTTAAAAACGGGTTTAACAAAATCAACCTCATTAATTAACCCTAATCCATCTAATTACAAGCCCTAATTTGTTTAATCATTAAAATATGATTAATATACTGTTTTTTAATTAAACCCTAATCTAATCCATCATATGATCATAGAAACATTAAAAACATTTAATATGAAAAGGGTTAAGAAGGTTTTACCTTTGAATTAATAGAAGATGAAGAAAAACCTAATTTTTGAAGAACCCTAATTGGCCACCATTGATGAATTTCGGCTAGGAGATGTTATGGAGGTTAAAAACCTGATTATTATGGTTATGAGTTGGGTTTGGTTAAGTCCTAAAGGCCCCCTAATCCCATTACAAGTCCATTGGGCCTGTTTTGGGCTTTTCCCTTCTTTCTTTCTTCTTTGGTGCGTCTAAACCGACCCAAACACCCCTAAATTCGTTTTTTTTATTATTTAATATTATGTTATTAATATTACTTTAATTTTCCTTAATTTATTTCAGCTCCTAAAGCTTCCAAAACCACAAAACCGTAAAACTACTCAAATTTACGCGTTTTACCGTAAAAGACATAAAATATACACTTTTAAAAAAAATCTCAAATTTTGCAATAAACTTTATAACTAAGTCCTAAATGACTTAAAACCATCCCGAAAAATATTCATATGACTAATTACCTCATCCGCGACCTCTAAATGCTAAACCGTAAATCGTAAAAATACGATTTTATATAATACATATACGTATACTTAGAACCACCAAATAACACCATCTCACTTCATAGTCACTACCATGTGAACTCATGAACACGAAATCATCACACACCGTTTCATTCAGAAGGTACCCCGTACCGGAAACGATATCCAAACCACAATCTATACACACCAATAAGCACATAAACACGTAAAGACACACAACTAGCACAAAATAAAACTAAGTGACGAACCTCAAAACCAGGGTTGTCACATCACTCCCTCCTAATAGAAATCTCGTCCCGAGATTTACTCCTTAGGATCAAACACACAGACAACAAATCACACGAGGATACTTGTTCTAAAAGAACTCCTCTCATTTCCATGTGAACTTTAGTTCAAGTTTCAAAATACCACATATACAAACCAAAAACAATTAAACTCATTGCCAAACTCTTGACCTCACAGCCAATAAATCTCCTAGATGACTCTTTGATAAAACAAAGACTCTCATTAACACAAGTCCCGAATAACCGTACATGCAAAATGCATTCTCAAATAACCTTTACCAATCTCAATACATGAAATGTATCATGTATACAACTCATTTCCCCCATGAAATTCTATGCTCATAAGCTAATGGTCCGATCTTTCTAAAGATCATAAATGGACCTACAAAACTCTACATCAACTCTTCCATTTTACCAAAACATACCACCCGTTACTATGGGTGAAACTCCCTACATAACTTTGTCACTAACTCTAGTGGTTTCCTCCTTTTCTACATAGCATCCCTTGTTGCTCTCATCCTTTCCACAACCATCATTACCACATTAGTAGCCTCTTTTACCAATTCTAGTCCACAATAGGGACAACTCACCCTATCCTTTCATATAGTGCCTGAAATGGAATTTATCGACTTCTAGTATGATAACTATCATTATATGAAAACTCAGCCATTGCTAACGAGTTTCCTAACTACCTCTAAATCAATCAGTATAGGTCAGTGCCATTTCCTTTTCCACACTACGACAATATTAGCCTGCTTGTGATTTATTCTACTCATTAAGCTCTACCAAAGTTTTACCTTCGGTTCCTATCTCGACCTATTTCATTCATGTTTCGCTTCTATACACACTTCCCTCTTCTTCTTCAACTCCTACCATACATCACGATGTGATGCTTCCCATCATTTCTTACCTTGCCATAATCCTTCATAAGGCATTCCATACATATTAGGCTAACTTTTACGCAAAATCCTCTATTCCATCACATCCGTACGCAATCCTTCCAACTTCTCAACTACGTGACTTTTCATTCCTCTTGAAATATGAGATGAATTAGTTAGTCTATCGTCTATCACCCAACTCTCGTCGTACTTATTCCTCCACCGCATTATGTATCCCTTTCACCAACTTCGTCCTTACATCGCCCTTTCTAAGCTACTCCTATCTATGTAGGAAGTATAGTCTACGTCCCTTTTCTCCATATGATTATCCAAGCCACGCAACTTACAGGTTGACGCATTCTCCGCTTTAGACAACTCAACTCGTGCAACCTACACCTTCATCCAAATCACCCTAATACATAATCCATATTGTTCCAGTTCATCTCTGCTTCACTTTATTCTTCTTATTCCATGTCTCATCAACCATACTTACCTTTCCCAGATGGTACTTGGCCTTGCAATTTTCTTTTATCACTTAACTCCACCCATCACCTATGCCGAAAGTTCAATCAAGATGATTGAATATGTGTTGGAGACGTTCATGATCCGTATAGATCATTCTCCACGTCTCGTACACCAAATGCCTCTAGCATTCTAGGCAGATATAACAATCCAGCCCCACTAACTAAGTCCATCTACTTCTTCCAAATCTTCAGTTCCTGCAACGTATAAGCGATCGCCTTTCTTTGTCGTCCTCGTACGCGTCTAAATCCTTGCTCCACGTATCGTCATGCTTCGCGAATTCATCCGGTCCTTCCGATAATGCCAAGATCGGCTCATTATCCAATCCACCTCTTCAGCCTCCAAAACGCTTCCTCATCCTTCTTCACTTCGCCCCTTGCTGGTTCCATGATACGCCATCATCTCTAACTACTCATCATGGTAAACTTATGATACATAGATTTTGCACTGGGTTCAGATTAAAGTTCTCTCGATATCCTCTCGAATTGATCTTGGTCTTAAGTGGAATGATTTGTTCTTGGTTAATAAAAAAGTGGTTGGTTTGTTTATCTATTATAAACTAATAACAATTAATTAAGTGTCGAAGAGTAAAATTAAAGACTTGAAAGTTTGAACTAAAAAGGCAAGTTAAAAGTAAATGCTTGAAAATTAAAGATTATATTAGAGAAAAATAAGTGAACACTTGACAAAAACTAACACTTGGAAAACTTTGTGAAAAATAAGAACTATTAGAAAAAAAATACTAAAAGAAAGTAAGATCGGAGTAAAGCAAAACAAGTGAATCGAAATAATGGAAAAATGCCCTCAATCGGAATGTTATTCCGATCGAGTGATCGGAATGTGTGAAATGGTACGTGATCGGAATAAGGAACCAATAGATGCAATCGGAATATTACAAAGTGAACTGATCGGAATATTTAAAAGACAATAGCAATCGGAATATGGAAGAAAAGGGCCAATCGGAATACTACACAAGGTCCTACAATCGGAAAGCATGAAATGCTTTAATCGGAATACACCAAAAGTTTCCCAATCGGAATACAAAGCATAACTTCAATCGGAATATGGGGCAAATAGGTGCTGATCGGAATGTCTGAACATGGACCAATCGGAATACATTAACTCCCACCGTCGGAATATTTAAACCTCCAATCGGAAATCCTAAACCCTTTTCCGATCGAACGATCGGAATAGGGGGGGGGGGGCTCCGGTCGGAATAATGGTCGGAAAAGGGGGTTTCCCTTTCCGAAAATGGTGGTGATCCGAAAATAAAGCAAGGAAATAAGCTTATTGAATAAGCTAACTCCCTAACTAGCTCGAATCCAATGAAATACAAATCAAATAAGCACTAAAAACAACTTTTCTAACTCAAAGTAAACAACTTTTAAATCAAATCAATAAAAAGATGAACTTTTTATAAAAACTTCAAAAAGTAAATAAGCTAAATCATCAAATAAGCCAATAAGAACAAGGATCTCAAAGCTTATTTATGTAAAAACTTAAGGAAACATAAAAAGTTAACAACTTTTTAAGCACAAATCATAGATGAACAACACGGATCATACGAGATTTGTACCAAAATCAATAAAAGTAAAAGAAAGGAAGGATGAGATTAAAGATAAAAACTTAAAAACTTGAACTTGATTAATGAAAAAGTAATACAAAGTTTGAATTTGAAAGAGAAAAAGATGAAATCTAGTGAGAGAAAGTTCTAAACTTTCTCTCTCTAAAACTAGAGAGAAAAACTAAAAACTAAAACTAAGTGTGTGAAAAATTGTGAGGTAAGGCCTTTATATAGGCGTGTACATGGTGGTGGTGGGCTTTTGATTGGGCTTTGATTTGGGCTTCTTTTCCTTCTTTCTTCTTAAGTCTTCATGCGTCTTTAAATAACGTTTCCACTTTAGATTTGAGAAGTGTCGGTGAATTATTCCAACTCGTCTTATAATCTATTGTTTTATAGACTCGAGTTCTTCGACATATATAAATCTTCCATCTTTGGCTCTATTCATCGATAAATCTTCAAATAGGCACAATGACTTCAAATCTTCTGCATCTCTTGGACAATAGACTTCGTCTTGAGTCTTTTTCCTTGATAAAACCCGTGCAATCCCATGTTTTCTTCATTAATCATCCGGTTGACTCTGAAAACACAATAAACACAAAAACCACGCATAATTCCAAACAAATGATATTAAATACGTGTTTTGGTCTCGTTTTAGCCCGATTTAAGTGGTAAAAGGATGGGTGTTTTCACACCTATCAAATCCCCTACACTTAACCATTGCCATGCCCTCATGCAATGCTTAGTGACAAAGCACAATTACACTTTCCTCATAATCAATCAACCCTGGCCTTATTAATATACTACTAAACGAAAATGAAAATACTAAGAGAAATTTAAAACTTTAAAGCAAGCAAAAGGATGGAAATAACTTGCAAAGAGATCGAGGACTTACATTAGGGCTTCGGTGCTGCGAAGATTTATCACCCTCAAGTTTCACGTTCCCCAAACTAAGCTTAAAAACGAGATCATTGTTATTATAAGTTAGCAATTCAAACACTTACACACATGGCTTAATTAAATGCTTAAACTCCCTTATTCCTAGGTGTATCTCTTATATTTTATTTTTGTCTTAGAATGATCATGAAGATGCATTTTTGGACTTATTTCGATAGTTTATTAGGGCTGAAAGCAAAGTAGGACGATTTGATCAATAGTTAGCTAAAGGACAAAATCTTTTAAAACTGCTTCTCGGGATATCAAAAAGTTCATATCTTGGCATAACTTGGTTCGCGATTTGAGACCTTTCTCGGGCCGATATTTGGCATGTACTTCACACTTCATATCTTGAGAGACGTTCTTGAGATAATGGTCTTCTCATTGTAATAGAGTTTCTTCACTTGGAGACTTTTGAGGGGTACTCCAACTTTGTTGACCACGACTTCATGATTATTTCTTCAATCTCTAATTGGGATTTTGAGATACAACGATCCGCCTCCTTTTCGGACTTGGATCTATTTATCCTCATACCTTGTTAGGGTCTTTTCGGATAGACTTCTCCATGATCTTTATGGGAGTTGATTGCTTTTCGTCGTGAGTCTTGATCCTTCATATTGATTTTAGGAATAATGTTCTTCACATCACTTTTGGATCTTCAGCAATAAAATGGAATCCTCATGCCTTGTTAGGGCCTTTTTGGACTCGCCAATCTTCGCGCCCCGCTTCATAAGTTATGCCTTGGCTATGAACTCTCGTCATTACCGAGCAACTTTTAAACGATCTTGGGCTAGAAGCTAAGTAACTTTTCAAATCGTACGACCTTACTTATTGCAGATAAATTATTAGCAAGTGATGGGAGAATAGGCAAATAATTACACCAAGTGAGCTTGCGCAAGAACACCGACTTATAATTGACTCTATCATTTCTCGTCCTCCACAATTTAAAATCTCAAGTAATGAGACTCGTGGACACTTAGCCTAATAAACCAATTAAGGTCTACATGGTTAAGGATACTAGCTAGAATAAACTTGGATAAGTCTATTCGGGTTGAGTCAAAATAAACGCAACGGGCCTAATATGTCAAAGATTTCTAAACTAGCTACACCACTATATTAGAATTAGACTTTATTGCGGGATATATACATATGAAAGCAACGATAAAAATTTAAAAATTACGACTAAATGGCCAAATTTAATTAAAAATTTGAAAAATGTTGAAAAAGATGATTTTCCGGTTAAATGAAGGCATTTTCATGGAAAAGTCCACTTAAAACTTCGATAGAAGTCCCCCCTACACTTAAGATAAACATTGTCCTCAATGTTTAAGCATGTGGGAAAAGTCTCCCCTACACTTATGACATTGTGCACGTTGGTTAACTCAAGTTAAGGAAGAGACGACTAAAGTGATCAATTTCAAATGTGAGTATGAAGAAAATTGAATCACGATAGTTGAGAGATAGAACCGGATTTCGGATAACACGGGAGCACGGTTCTTCAAAATTTCCAAGAGTGCATTAATCCCTGTAATCACATCACCACACCAATACAAACACGTATACAGGCCCCCTACACTTAGGAGGTTAACACATAAAAAGATAGATACTCGGGCTGCCTCCCGAGGAGCGCTTGTTTTTGATAACCGAGTCACGAGCCTGACTCGACCCAAAATTAGTTCATGGGGAACGTGGTGAGGGATGGAATCATCTCCTGAGAGATGTCCTCACCAAAGTACAGCTTCAGACGCTGGCCATTCACCTTGAAATTGGGCCCATTTGGCTGAGAAAGCTCAATGGTCCCATACGGAAAGACGTTGGCGACGGTGAATGGACCAGACCAGCGGCTCTTCAACTTGCCAGAGAAGATCTTCAACCGAGAGTTGAAAAGTAAGACTTGATCACCAACATGGAACTCTAGGTTCTTGATTTTTGCGTCATGGAGGATCTTCGTCTTCTCTTTGTAGATCAGCGAGTTCTCATAAGCTTCATTTCTCAGTTCGTTGAGCTCGTTGAGTTGAATCTTGCGATGATCACCGGCTTTGTTGATGTCGAAGTTAGCCCACTTTAAGGCCCAGTGCGCCTTATGCTCCAGCTCGACGGGAAGGTGGCATGCTTTCCCGTACACAAGACGATAAGGTGTACAACCGATCGGGGTCTTGTAAGCAGTACGGAAAGCCCACAGAGCATCATCTAACTTATCGGCCCATGCGGCACGATGCTCTCCCACAGTACGCTCCAAAATTCGCTTCAATCCACCATTGGATATCTCGGCTTGCCCATTGGTTTGGGGATGATAGGCGGTGGAAAGACGGTGATTGACACCATACTTTGCCATGACTCTTGCAAATTGATCGTTGCAAAAATGAGTCCCGCGGTCACTGATAATGGCACGAGGAACACCGAATCGAGCGAACAGCGATTTCAAAAAGTTACAAACCACCCTTGCATCATTAGTAGGCAAAGCTTTGGCTTCAACCCACTTGGAGACGTAGTCAACGGCAACAAGGATGTATTTGTTTCCTTTAGATGAAGGAAATGGCCCCATAAAGTCGATACCCCAAACATCAAAGATTTCACACTCTTGAATGAAATTTTGAGGCATCTCGTCTTTATGTGTGATCGTGCCTTGTTTCTGGCAAGCATCACATTTTTTAACCATATCGTGAGCATCACGATAAATGGAGGGCCAATAAAATCCTGAATCAAACACTTTTTTGGCGGTGTAGTTGGGAGCAAAGTGACCACCAGTGGGTCCTTTGTGGCAAGCATCAAGGATTTCGAAAGCTGCCGGTCCATCAACACATCGGCGAATAATCAAGTCGGCACATTGTTTGAAAAGATACGGGTCATCCCAGAAGTAAGTCTTTATGTCTTTGAAGAACTTCTTCTTTTGCTGGGATGTTAACCCGTCAACGAGGATTCCACCCGCTAAGTAGTTTGCAATGTCTGCGAACCACGGGGTTTCGTCAGCAGTTGAGTTGATAGACATTAAGGTCTCCAGGGGAAAAGAATCATTGATTTCTTTGTTCGAATGATCCCCTTGGTAAGGATCCTCAAGTCTACTGAGATGATCCGCGGCTAGGTTTTCTGCTCCTTTTTTATCGCGAATTTCGATTTTAAATTCCTGGAGCAGCAAAACCCAGCGAAGAAGTCTTGGTTTGGAATCTTGCTTTGTCAACAAGTACTTCAGCGCGGAATGATCGGTGTACACAATGGTGGTAGAAAGGACAAGATAGGGGCGGAATTTTTCAAAAGCATAGACAACAGCTAAAAGCTCTTTTTCGGTTGTCGTATAATGCAATTGTGCCCCTGTCATTGTCTTGCTAGCGTAATGGATTGGTTGGAAGTGTTTGTTCACTCTTTGTCCAAGAACCGCTCCAATAGCAAAATCACTAGCATCGCACATCAACTCAAAAGGCAGCTCCCAATTAGGGGTAACTAAGACGGGTGCCTTAGTAAGCTTATCCTTAAGTGAGTCAAAGGCTTCAAGACACTCTTTGGAGAAGATAAAAGGAGTATCTTTTTCCAAGAGGTGGGTCATCGGGCGAGCGATTTGAGAAAAATCTTTGATGAATCGACGGTAGAAGCCCGCATGACCCAGAAAACTTCTCACACCCTTCACGGTTGAAGGTGGAGGCAACTTTGCGATAACATCGACTTTAGCACGGTCTACTTCAAGACCTGCTTTGGAAATCTTGTGTCCCAGCACGATGCCTTCTTTTACCATAAAATGGCATTTTTCCCAATTAAGAACAAGGCGAGTGTCTTCACACCGCTTAAGCATACGTTCTAAATTGGCAAGGCACGCAGAGAATGAATCGCCATAGACCGAGAAATCATCCATGAATACTTCCATAGTGTCTTCCACCATGTCATGGAAGATAGCCATCATGCACCTTTGGAATGTCCCAGGAGCATTACATAAACCAAAAGGCATGCGTTTGTAAGCAAATGTTCCATAGGGACAAGTGAATGTGGTCTTTTCTTAGTCCTTGGGATCGATGGGAATTTGAAAATACCCGGAGAAACCGTCTAAGAAGCAGTAATAGTCATTACCAGCTAGACGCTCGAGCATTTGATCCATGAAAGGAAGAGGAAAGTGGTCTTTTCTCGTGGCGTCATTGAGCTTGCGATAATCAATACAAACTCTCCACCCAGTAACGAGACGAGTGGGAATTAACTCGTTGTGTTCATTGGGAACAACGGTTATTCCGCCCTTCTTGGGTACACAATGGACGGGACTTACCCACGGCGAATCCGAAATAGGGTAGATCAAGCCGGCATCTAGAAGTTTGATAACCTCTTGTTTGATGACGTCATGAATTTTAGGATTAACCCTTCTTTGGCTCTGGATTGCGGGTTTGAAGTCATCTTCCATGAGAATCTTGTGAGTACAAAAGTTCGGATCAATTCCGCGGATATCGGAAATTTTCCAAGCAATTGCCTTCTTATGAGCTTTAAGCACAGCGATGAGACGAGTTTTCTCTTCTTCTTGCAAGTCCTTAGCGATGATGACGGGTGACTTCTTCTCTTCTTCAAGAAACGCATACTCGAGATGAGGCGGCAACTCCTTAAGTTCTAAATCCGGAGGATTGTCGACGAGAGGCGTATTCAAAGTCGGAGTATCGATAGCAATGACCGTGGGAGATGGAAGCGAAGGATTGTCTTCGGTGAGAAGATTGTCAAAGAAATTCATGTCTTCATCCCCATCGATAGAAGAATCATTAGTAGCTAAATTCGCATCTCCCATGGTATCTTCAAGATTGTTCCAAAATAAATCACTATCTCCAAATAGAGACAACGACGAATCAATGGAGGACACGGTCTCAACAGTGGGAAGAGAGGTAGGAATACTTTTGCAAGCATCATTAAAGTGTTTTTCACAAGCCTCATCGAGAACGTCAATACAATTAACGCTCTCATATGAATAAGGCTGTTTAGACAACTTTCCCATGTTGAAGACTACTTTATCGTCACCCACTCTCATGATAAGCTCACCGGCTTCAACATCAATGAGAGTGCGACCGGTCCTAAGGAATGGACGACCAACAATGAGTGGCACACGGGGGTCCATCTCGTAGTCGACGACAACAAAATCAACAGGGAAGGTGAATTTGTCGACTCCTACAATGACGTCTTCAGCTATCCCCACTGGATAAGCAACCGTACGGTTAGCTAACTCCAAAGTCATTTTGGTGGGGACTAGCTCTGGGAGAGATAATTGCTTCCAAACACTTAGAGGCATGAGATTAATACTGGCACCTAGATCGGCTAGGGCCATGCAATTCTCTACTCCCGGGAAATTGCAAGGGATAAGAAAACGACCCGGATCACCAAGCTTGATTGGCAATTTCCTTAAGAGCACTGCAGAGCAGTTCTCATTAAGTTGGGTGTTGGCGAGATCGAGGAGCTTTTCCTTGTCGCTCAGAAGATCTTTAAACATTTTCGCATATTTAGGCATGTGAGCGAGAGCCTCAGCGAAGGAGATATTGAAATTCAGTTGTTTGAACATTTTAAGGAAATTCGAAACCTGAATATCGTCCTTGCTTTTGAGCTTCTCTTTCCTCAACCTAGATGGATAAGGTATATTGGAAGAAGAGGAAGGCTTTGGAAGAATAGGATCACTCACATCCTTGGGTGGAGGAGGGGTAGAAGGAAGAGGTGGAGGAGTTGGGGAAGGAGAAGGATGAGGAATAGGAGCAGGTGACTCGTTCTCCTTAGTCACAACCACCGGTGGAGGTATAGGAAGCTCGGGTTCCTTGGTACCTTTACCACTTCGAGTGGTGATTGCTTTCATCTCCCCTCTTGGGTTCGCAACGGTATTACTCGGAAGAGTACCCGAAGAAGAGGGTTGATTACCTTGGAAAAAGCTAGCCATCATGTTCCTTAAGTCATTCGTTTGACTATCCATAGTGTGTTTCATATCAGCTCTCAGATCATTCCCTTGTTTCATCAAGTCTGCTTTCAAGTTGCGCACTTCCTGTTGGAGATTATCCACGATCACATCGTTAGTCCTCATGTAGGTTCCAATGTCTTGATGTGATGCGGGGGTTTGGTTTGAAGGAGCAGTGTATGCGGGTGATTGATAAGCAGGTTGCTGGTAAACTTGGGTGTTTCGTTGAGGTGGTTGTTGCTGCTTGTGAGGAGGGATGTATGGTGTACGAGTTTGTTGTTGTTGAGGAGGGCGGTTGAGGTTTTGTTGTTGGTTTTGGTTTTGGTTGTTAGGATTAAAACCAGGTGGTGAGATATAGTTGTTGGAACGGTAGCTAAGCAAGTTGCGGTCACCTTGAGGTTTTGCTTGATAAGCAGGTTGAGTATAGGTGCCATATGCTGCATTCACATTCTCAGCAGGGTAGTCTTGGGTGGCGGTACAAGTTGTGTAAGAGTGAGGACCACCGCATATCTCACAAGGTTGGCTGACAGCGTTCACTTGAGCGTTTTTGGCGTTGTTGCTGTTGTTGTTGCTGACGGTGTGGGTGACAAGCGATTCAAGAAGCGTAGTAATTTTGTCTAATCGCTTGTCGCTGTCATTAGTGCTAGCACTAGCAACATTCGTCCTAACACTCTTGGTTTGCACACGAGATTTATTCTCAATGATGTCCCAAGCAGCATTGGAAGTCTTAGCCAATAGATTACCCCCCGAGGCACTGTTCAGTGAATCTTGGTCACTCATGCTTAAACCATTGTAAAAAGTATTAATTTGATGTACTTTGGTAAAACCATGTTGTGGGCATTTTCTTAAAAGATCTTTAAAACGATCCCAAGATTCACTGAATGACTCATCGTACTTTTGTTCAAAATTTATGATCTCATTCCGCAAAGCGGTAGTACGAGAGGGTGGAAAAAAGTAGTTGATAAACTTTGTTTCCAAATCCGTCCACGAGAGAATACTCTGTGGCGGTTCCTTAGCAAGCCAATGCCGGGCTTGTCCCTCTAAAGAAAAGGGAAAAAGTTGTAACCTTATAACCTCTTGTGGAACACCATTGAACTTGACCGTGTTGGTGAGTTGTATGAATCTCTTGATGTGGTCGTGTGGGTCATCAATGGTGCGTCCCAAGAATGGTTGAGCGGAGACCATCTGGATAAAGCCTGATTTTAGCTCGAAGTTGTTGGCGGCAATTGGAGGTATGACAATTGGATCCGTGTTGCCATCAACGTGAGCTTGCAGCAATTCAATCATCGGGCGATTATCCGGAAGGGGCTCATTGTTGTTGTTATTGTTCATGTTGTTGAAAGGCGGGTTGTTGTTGTTATTATTGTTGTTCGGAGGTGGTATGTTATTGTTGGTTTGTACACCATCCATGTCTAAGTTATCGAGAGGCTCGGGCTCTTGATAAGACGTGGATCGAGTGCGCATACACCTGCAAAAGAACGAACAAAGAAAAACAAAGCAAAAATATTTTTGGTTTTTATGTTTTTTTTTTTAATTAATTTTTTTTTTTTTTTTTTTGTATTTTTGAAAATTTTATATTTTTTAGTTGTTTTTGAAGATTTTCTTGAAAGAGTAACGTTCACGGGGAACGGATCCCAAAATCCAAGTTCTCACAAAAAACTTTTGATCTTAACGAGAAGAGCCGGCAGCGGCGCCATTTGATACATAGATTTTGCACTGGGTTCAGATTAAAGTTCTCTCGATATCCTCTCGAATTGATCTTGGTCTTAAGTGGAATGATTTGTTCTTGGTTAATAAAAAAGTGGTTGGTTTGTTTATCTATTATAAACTAATAACAATTAATTAAGTGTCGAAGAGTAAAATTAAAGACTTGAAAGTTTGAACTAAAAAGGCAAGTTAAAAGTAAATGCTTGAAAATTAAAGCTTATATTAGAGAAAAATAAGTGAACACTTGACAAAAACTAACACTTGGAAAACTTTGTGAAAAATAAGAACTATTAGGAAAAAAAATACTAAAAGAAAGTAAGATCGGAGTAAAGCAAAACAAGTGAATCGAAATAATGGAAAAATGCCCTCAATCGGAATGTTATTCCGATCGAGTGATCGGAATGTGTGAAATGGTACGTGATCGGAATAAGGAACCAATAGATGCAATCGGAATATTACAAAGTGAACTGATCGGAATATTTAAAAGACAATAGCAATCGGAATATGGAAGAAAAGGGCCAATCGGAATACTACACAAGGTCCTACAATCGGAAAGCATGAAATGCTTTAATCGGAATACACCAAAAGTTTCCCAATTGGAATACAAAGCATAACTTCAATCGGAATATGGGGCAAATAGGTGCTGATCGGAATGTCTGAACATGAACCAATCGGAATACATTAACTCCCACCGTCGGAATATTTAAACCTCCAATCGGAAATCCTAAACCCTTTTCCGATCGAACGATCGGAATGGGGGGGGGGGGGGCTCCGGTCGGAATAACTGGTCGGAAAAGGGGGTTTCCCTTTCCGAAAATGGTGGTGATCCGAAAATAAAGCAAGGAAATAAGCTTATTGAATAAGCTAACTCCCTAACTAGCTCGAATCCAATGAAATACAAATCAAATAAGCACTAAAAACAACTTTTTCTAACTCAAAGTAAACAACTTTTAAATCAAATCAATAAAAAGATGAACTTTTTATAAAAACTTCAAAAAGTAAATAAGCTAAATCATCAAATAAGCCAATAAGAACAAGGATCTCAAAGCTTATTTATGTAAAAACTTAAGGAAACATAAAAAGTTAACAACTTTTTAAGCACAAATCATAGATGAACAACACGGATCATACGAGATTTGTACCAAAATCAATAAAAGTAAAAGAAAGGAAGGATGAGATTAAAGATAAAAACTTAAAAACTTGAACTTGATTAATGAAAAAGTAATACAAAGTTTGAATTTGAAAGAGAAAAAGATGAAATCTAGTGAGAGAAAGTTCTAAACTTTCTCTCTCTAAAACTAGAGAGAAAAACTAAAAACTAAAACTAAGTGTGTGAAAAATTGTGAGGTAAGGCCTTTATATAGGCGTGTACATGGTGGTGGTGGGCTTTTGATTGGGCTTTGATTTGGGCTTCTTTTCCTTCTTTCTTCTTAAGTCTTCATGCGTCTTTAAATAACGTTTCCACTTTGGATTTGAGAAGTGTCGGTGAATTATTCCAACTCGTCTTATAATCTATTGTTTTATAGACTCGAGTTCTTCGACATATATAAATCTTCCATCTTTGGCTCTATTCTTCGATAAATCTTCAAATAGGCACAATGACTTCAAATCTTCTGCATCTCTTGGACAATAGACTTCGTCTTGAGTCTTTTTCCTTGATAAAACCCGTGCAATCCCATGTTTTCTTCATTAATCATCCGGTTGACTCTGAAAACACAATAAACACAAAAACCACGCATAATTCCAAACAAATGATATTAAATACGTGTTTTGGTCTCATTTTAGCCCGATTTAAGTGGTAAAAGGATGGGTGTTTTCACACCTATCAACTTAATACTAAAAACTCACACTCGAAAATCTCACGTATAACTCTACTTCAAAACCAACACATAATTCGCCTCACTCTCCTTCTCAGATTTGAGTAGTTCAAGATGTCGTCGACGCTCCCGATGACAACTCGTTTATACACGTTCATGCACACTTGGTTCATTGACACCATGAAAACCGCTAGTGCTTTGGTGAAGCCAAATACATAACCGTAAACCCAAAGCGTTCATACAACATCCTTAGCAGTTTCAACTATGTCCTCCTTGAACCCTCTCTTAGCGGCAATACGAATAAATTCCTACCTCGTTCTACTTGCAAAATTCTACACGCATCTTAAAAGACCGGTACTTCCTCTCATCAGACCACTCAACCTCTTTCCACATCCAATCTACTACTAAGCAACTCAACTTTTATCTGGCATTCCTTGCAATCTCTAACAGCTCTTGTTTTTAAATCACTCCATCAACAATTTGCCTTAGAAGGGCACTAACTACAACTCCTCTCACTTCTCCTACTTGCTCTATTTATGGTTCTACCTCACAGTAATAGGCAAACCTACTAAATTTCAGAAAATTTTCGGAAAACTTACATGCCCTACGAACCATCATAAATACCTTTGAGGTATTACTTCCCCTTCCAACACTCTCTATGGCGCGTTACTTATGCTAATATCCCACAAATCTCTATTCATCTCCTTGGTACTCCTAAGAGACCTCATGACCACACTAGTTCGTCTACGAACTTCTCTTCTCCCCACTAAGGGTATTCCGACCGTTCTCTCATGGTCACCTACTTAAGCGTGTAGGCACGACCAAGTATTTCATACGACTACCTCAACGCTCCCGAACAATACGAAACCAAAACTACATCCTGAATCCATCAGATACGATCAACGAATCAAACCAACGGATAACTAACGACATTTCACGTGCACCAATTAAAACAAGTCAAAAACCATGAAACTCAAAAGAAAACTCAAACCCAGAACATGTATCAATTCAAAATGACCCATGATAACGAAAAATAATCCAAGAAACACCCGATGGCAACCAAAACATATTACGCCCCGCAACATATTATTTAAACCGTGCAAAAGACCGACCTTTCCAAAAGAATATACTCTTATTTATTATTATTATTATTTTTTACCTCCCCACATCTATGTGACTCAAACCATCTACAAAAAACCTTCTAGGCGATCTCAAAACTCAACCCAAGGACTAGGTATCCCGTGCACCCCAAATAAAAATAAACTACTATTCAAAACTTAACCTTGAACCTGACACTTGTACAACAACTCCGACCAGTCCACTGACCTCCCATGACTATACTTTCTGAATATTTGAAAAGTACGTTCCGAGTACATAATTTTTGGCTTTTGAGTCACTCAAAAAGCTCTAAAAACGAACAAGTTATGACCGAAACAGTTTTATATTAATGAAAGATAAAATTGTATGTGAAATCTTCATAAACTCAATTTAACCTTGAACTAATAATTATAAATGACGTGAATCGGTTAAACCCAATTATATAAACTATGTAAGTAGAAAGAAATTTTACTTCGCTTTATTTTAAAGAAAGTCTTTTAGAATTTGAAATAAATAAGTGTTGACTAAAAAGAAATCTTATGTTACATCTTGTTTCAAACACGACCCCAACACCTTGCCCTTATTTTACCGAATACGACCAACTATCTAACCCTATACTAGATTTCCAAGTCCCCTTTTTCCATATACCAACCAAAAGAAATGTAAGACTCAACACAAAAGATTTCATTATCTCAAAAGAAATCCCAGGTTATTTCAATAGACTTAAAACCAAGAACACCGTTTTAAAATGTACACGTGAAATACGAAACTCAAAGAATACGCTACAAGACATAGTTCAAAAGATTCAAAAAGTCGTTGAAACTCCACCAAACTCCAGCACCATAAAACACGAACAAACACAAGGTACGTTCAAGTTATAATAACTAGTGAACGACCATATACCATAACTTAACACATAGTAGTATATATACATCCGCATATGTATACCTATTGAATCCCTCAAACATACTCGTTATCATACACGTAAGTCCATCAATCGCTTTATACGCTCGTTTTTCCATACGAGTAATCACCATCTCACCGTGCCACAACAAGGCATAAAGCCCACCTCCAAAATCAAACCATATCGTGTGACCCCAAAATCACACAACACAACTATAACCCAAAACATATAACACAAAAAGAACAATAGCCATATCGTAGGTAGCCATTACATAAACTTAATTTATAATACGTATACCCAAATTCTACATCTCATCATATACAAGCATGTACTAACCCTCTTTCATGCAACCATACTTGGGAACCCATTGAAGTTGTGGTACTTGTATAACTATGTTGGCCACCATACTTATACAATTACCCTTTCCCCAATGCACTCCCTCCTATGATGACACTTATAAGAATCAATACAACATATAACACATAAATCCATCTACTCACATAAGCTCATAACCACATAACCAATAAGATCCAAAACTCCATCTATAAAAATAACATAATAAAACTCTTAGAATACAGAAATCCATAGTCTAGCTAAAACAGCCTAGACTAAATCCAAAACGAAAACATAATCAGTTATAAGTCATGTCGCCCATAAGAGTGGAAACGGCTTAAAATCCTTCCTACCCATGTACTCCTAGTAACTCGAACCACCACACGATTCTTAGGGAACATGACTTAAACATCAAAAGAAAAATACTGTACCTCAGGTACATAAAATAACCCAACAAAAGATAGAACTACCATGTACCAAATTATGTACTATAATGTACAATTTAAGCAAAATACGACAATGACTAGTGTGGACGATTATGGTTCAACCCGCACTAGTCACAACCCAAAAAGAAAATAACATGTGACTAAGTATGAACTTACTATGGTTCAATTCATACTAGTTAAAACATCACAATAAATAACATTCAAACACATCAATTATAATAAAATGCACACATACTCCTATGACGCCTATATGTAGGGACCCTTAAGCTATAGACTAGGCTACGCGACTAGGCAACCTAATTCTCTATAACCATTGGCTCTGATAACATTATGTCACACCCCACCATGGCGGAATATGGGGCGCGACGTATGGATATCATCACAACATGGCGTGTCTATAGAGATAACTAAATGAAATAAGAAATGTCATAAATGGCGACACAAATATCATGACAATATCTCAACATGCAGGAGTCTAGGTAAATAGGTAACAATACTACCATTTACCCGAGACAAACAAATAACACAAACATATCAAACATATAGGTGCCAACATGCATCACTTATATAAAAAAACATAAAGGTAAACTAAGAAGGAAACGGGGATATCCTTCTATATGCATTCCTACGCTCTCCAAATCCTAGCCACATAAGTTCTCACGCTTAACCACGTTATCACCTGAAAGAGACACTAAAACACGTCAACATAAAGTTGGTGAGAGTCATAGGTTTAGAATCTAACGCTAAATCAGTTACAAGCTGTGAATAACAAACACCAATACAATAACATATGGACAATGTGCTATAAGTATGCATTAACAACTAAAAATTCAAGATCAAACATTTCAAACCAAATCAAAGGCCCTCAGCCTTACCAAACATCATGGTACCATAGATGATCACACTATGTACCTATCCCAAGGCCACTACCTTGTCATTAACCATTGGTCCCATAGACGATCACGCTATGTACCTATCCCAAGGCCACTACCTTGTCATTAACCATTGGTCCCATAGGCGCCCATACACCTATGTACCTTTCCAATCCAGATCATACACAAGCAAGAATCACATAGCAGTTAATCACATAATGTACACACAAGTCCATCTCAACCTTAAAAACATTCACATCATCAATTTATAAACAACTCAACACAGTGTCTCTTCCATCCCATTTGGAAGTCAAAATCAAAAGTAAACATGGGACTATGAAACTCACCTGATAGCTTCTTCACAAGTCCTCGCACTAGCAACGAGCTAACAAACCAAAAACACACAATCAATACCCGAACCAATCACCAAGATGGCTCATCAACCTATAATGGACATCTAGCCTATTCCCATATAATTACCTCATTGTTAAGTTCTAATCACCCCATTACCCTTCCTTAACCAGTCCCTAACTTGGTTAAGTTTAATAGCTATCCCGTTCATAATTTTACACAAAACAGTCCCAGTTTTAGGTCTCAAAACTTTAAGTCAAACGTCCACTTAAATATACCCATGGTTTCTGTAAAAGGAATATTCACACTTTTATACATGTTAGTTAAAACCTCCCACTTTCCCTAACCTTAAAGCTACTGTTAAGGCCCCGATATATGTGTATATATTGCTACCTATCTAGAATTCACTGATTTTAAACGTATGAAAAGTTCATTACCATTAGAGGGTCTTACCCTAAACCACAATCTTAGCCTAAGTGCAGATACTCACTATAATATATAAACCATCTCTCATGTTCGTGAGAAGATCCCAATGCAACCCTAAGTACCCCAAACAACCCAAAACTTAAAAAGAAAACAAGCTGAATTCAAAGCTGTTTTGACCTCCGACTGCTGTAACCTGTTTTTGAGCCACTTCCCGACCTCCAATTTAGTTCTAGTTTCTTGCATTGGAAATCAACTTCAAATACCTTTTCAGGGCTAGTTTGATCGCATCTTGAATGTTCCTAGAACTCCAGATATGATCAAAACAATTGACTCAAAACTCTGCCCAGTTTTTAAAAACGGGTTTAACAAAATCAACCTTATCAATTAACCCTAATCCCTCTAATTACAAGCCCTATTTAATCATTAAAATATGATTAATATACTGTTTTTTAATTAAACCCTAATCTAATCCATCATATGATCATAGAAACATTAAAAACATTTAATATGAAAAGGGTTAAGAAGGTTTTACCTTTGAATTAATAGAAGATGAAGAAAACCTAATTTTTGAAGAACCCTAATTGGCCACCATTGATGAATTTCAGCTAGGAGATGTTATGGAGGTTAAAACCTGATTATTATGGTTATTAGTTGGGTTTGGTTAAGTCCTAAAGGCCCCCTAATCCCATTACAAGTCCATTGGGCCTGTTTTGGGTTTTTCCCTTCTTTCTTTCTTCTTTGGTGCGTCTAAACCGACCCAAACACCCCTAAATTCGTTTTTTTTAATTTTTATTATTTAATATTATGTTATTAATATTACTTTAATTTTCCTTAATTTATTTCAGCTCCTAAAGCTTCCAAAATCACAAAACCGTAAAACTAGTCAAATTTACGCGTTTTACCGTAAAAGACATAAAATATACACTTTTAAAAAAAATCTCAAATTTTGCAATAAACTTTATAACTAAGCCCTAAATGACTTAAAACCATCCCAAAAAATATTCATATGACTAATTACCTCATCCGCGACCTCTAAATGCTAAACCGTAAATCGTAAAAATACGATTTTCTATAATACATATATGTATACTTAGAACCACCAAATAACACCATCTCACTTCATAGTCAATACCATGTGAACTCATGAACACGAAATCATCACACATCGTTTCATTCACAAGGTACCCAGTACCGGAAACGATATCCAAACCACAATCTATACACACCAATAAGCACATAAACACGTAAAGACACGCAACTAGCACAAAATAAAACTAAGTGACGAACCTCAAAACCAGGGTTGTCACAAAAGATTTGTTGAGACAATGTCCACACTACGGTTTCTCGGAATTACATCAAATTAATACTTTCTATAATGGGCTTAATATGATTGAACAAGATTAGTTAAATGCCGCCGCGGGTGGTAATCTTTTAAGAAAAACTCCGAGAGACGCGTGGGGTATAATTGAGAATAAATCTAGAGCAAAATATTCACGAAACAAACCGGGTGTTTCCAATGTGAATTCATTTAATCTCGAGATTGCTAGATTGGACTCTAAGATTGACACGATTTTGAATGAGCTTAGGAAGAATCCTCATGGATCCATTAATATGGTTGAGAATGTTTGTGTATCATGTGGTGGAGCACATCCTAATCATGCTTGTTTAACCACGGGGTTTGATCAAGCTAGTGCTTTTGCCGCGACGAGAACTTATGGCTCCAACGGTCAAGTTCCTCGTCAAAATCATGTTGCTCCACCGGGTTTTCCACCGGTTCAAAATAGGTACAACAATGGGAACAATGGGAATAATCTTAACCGTGGTAACCAAGGGAATTATAATCAAGGAAATGGGTTTAATGCTAATCAAAACAATCAAGGTTTTCAAAGCAATAATAAAAATGATTTGTCAAGCTATATCAAGTCAAATGAGGCAAATTTGAAGGCTTTTCAAAATAACATTCAAGGACAAATGGCAACTTTGAAAAATGAGTTTCAAAATACGATTAAAGGGCAAAACAATAAGATTGAGCTTAATCAACAAAGACTTGAACAAAACCAAAACCGTTTTGAGCAAAGATTAGAGCAAAGTCAAAATCGTATGCAACAAAGTTTGGAACAAGGTCAAAATAAATTGCTTTCGATGTTTGAATCTTTTATGACCAAACCTTCCTCGTCTTCGGGTGGCTTACCTAGTAACACCATTCCAAACCCGAAGGGTGAGATGAAAGCTATAACCACACGTAGTGGGAAAGCTTTAGACGGACCTTTGCTTCCACATGTGAGCACCTCTCCGGTGAGGGAAGCGGAGCAAGAACCCGAGGTGGTTAAAGAAAAGGAAATTCCTATTCCACCAAAGGTAGACCAATTGCTTATTCCGGAACCCGAGCTTCCGAAGACTAAACCCACACTACCCTACACTTCGAGACTTAACCAAGAGAAGCTCCGCGAAAAGTCCAATGCTCAAATGACTACTTTTTTTAGAGATGTTTAAGAATCTTTATATTAATGTTGATTTCGCGGATGCATTGCTTTACATGTCTAAGTTTGCTTCGACTATTAAGAGATTGATGAATGATAAAGGGAAATTGGTTGAAGTGTCTACATCTTCAGATGCTAATTGTTCCGCGGTTCTTACACAAAAGCTTCCCAAAAAGCTTGGAGACCCGGGCAAGTTTGTGATACCATGTGGTTTCCCTAATATGGAAGAATGCTTAGCTTTAGCTGATCTTGGTGCTAGCATTAATTTGATGCCTCTTTCCGTGTGGAAAAGGTTACCACTTCCCGAGCTTACACCTACTACGATGACTCTCGAGCTAGCGGATCGATCGATCGCCTTACCAAAAGGTATAGCCGAGGACGTGTTTGTCAAAGTAGGGAAACTCGTCTTTCCAACGGACTTTGTGGTTTGCGATTATCCCGAAGATTCTCGTGTACCACTAATTTTGGGAAGACCATTTTTGATGACGGCTAGTGCTTTAGTTGACATGAAAGCGGGGAAATTGACTTTAAGAGTTGATGATGAAAATATCACGTTTGATATTGGTCATATCTCTAAATTTTCTTCCAAGTATTACGAGGAATCAATTAATCAAATCGATGTGACTGACGTTACTTTTGAAGAATATTCTCAAGAAGTGATTGGATTCTCGGCTTCTTCTAAAAGTGGCAATCCCACTTCATCGAATCCTATTATCTCTTTGGCTAAACCTCCACTCACTCCATTTGAGGGAGGTGACTTCGTTCTTGAAGAGCTTCAGAATAATGGTTATTCAAAAATCAAAAAGGAAATTGATGATTACGTTAGCACACCATTCGATCCTAGTGAGTTTGATAGTGAGAATTTTGATCCCAAGGGAGATATTGCTTTGATTGAAAAATTGTTGAATATGGATCCTTTTGAATCACCACCTATGGAATTAAAAGTTGTGAGTGAAAATGAGACTAAAGTGAAAACATCTATTGAGGAAGCACCCGAATTAGAACTTAAGGAATTACCCACTCATTTGGAGTATGCTTTTCTTGAAGGAACGGATAAGTTACCGGTGATTATTGCTAAGGGATTAAAGGAACACGAAAAGGATGAACTTATCAAAAGTGCTTAAGAAGCATAAACGGGCCATTGCATGGAAAATCTCCGACATTAAGGGTATAGATCCAAAATTTTGTACTCATAAAATTCTAATGGAGGATGATTATAAACCCGCTATCCAAAATCAAAGAAGGTTCAATCCAAAGATTCATGAGGTGATAAAAAAGGAAGTCACTAAAGTTCTAGACGCCGAAATGATCTACCCTATCTCGGATAGTCCATGGGTTATCCCCGTGCATTGTGTTCCAAAGAAAGGAGGAATGACGGTTGTTACTAATGAGGATAATGAATTGATTCCTACTAGACTTGTGACCGGTTGGCGTGTTTGTATTAACTATAGGAAACTTAATGATGCCACTAGGAAGGATCATTTTCCATTACCTTTTATGGATCAAATGTTAGAGAGACTAGCGGGGAATGAATTCTATTGCTTTTTGGATGGATTTTCTGGCTATTTCCAAATCCCCATTGATCCTCGTGATCAAGAAAAGACCACATTCACTTGTCCTTATGGAACATTTGCTTATCGTCGCATGCCTTTTGGACTATGCAATGCTCCGGGGACATTCCAAAGGTGTATGATGGCCATTTTCCATGATATGATCGAGAAAACCATGGAAGTCTTCATGGATGACTTTTCGGTTTTTGGGGAATCTTTCACTTCATGTCTCTCTAACCTTGAAAGAATGTTGCAACGTTGTGAGGAAACGAATCTTGTGCTTAATTATGAGAAATGTCACTTCATGTGCAAAGAGGGAATTGTGTTAGGACATAAGATCTCTAAGGCCGGTATTGAGGTTGATAGGGCTAAAATCGACGTGATTGCCAAATTGCCTCCACCCACCACCGTTAAGGGAGTAAGGAGTTTTCTCGGCCATGCCGGCTTCTATCGATGTTTTATACAAGACTTCTCTAAGATAGCTCGGCCTATGACCCATCGTTTGGAAAAAGAGACCCCTTTCATCTTTTCGGATGAGTGTATTCAAGCCTTTGAGATGCTTAAAAGGAAGTTAACCGAATCTCCAATCTTGGTTGCCCCGGATTGGGACCTACCCTTTGAAATTATGTGTGATGCTCGTGATTATGCGGTAGGTGCGGTTTTGGGGCAACGTAAGTCAAAACATTTCTTGCATATACACTATGCAAGTAAGACTATGACGGATGCTCAAACAAAGTACACTACAACGGAAAAGGAGTTACTTGCCGTTGTGTATGCTTTTGAAAATTTTAGACCATATCTCGTCTTGTCTCAAACCATAGTGTATACGGACCACTCGGCTATCAAATATCTTCTTAATAAACAAGATGCTAACCGAGGTTTCTCCGGTGGATTATCCTCCTTCAAGAATTTAATGTCAAAATTCTAGACAAAAAGGGAGCTGAGAATCTCGCGGCCGATCATTTATCTCGACTTGAGAATCCTCACCAAAGCGATCGAGAAAACAAGGAAATTAATGAAACATTTCCTCTCGAGACGCTTGGTATGATTGCTTTTCCTGGTGATGATAGTACCCCATGGTTTGCGGACATCGCAAATTACCATGTGGGGAAGTTTGTGATCAAGGGTATGTCGTCCCAACAAAAACGAAAGTTTTTCAAGGATATCTCCTATTACTTTTGGGACGACCCCTATTTGTTTCGTGTGTGCGTGGATCAAGTGATTCGTAGGTGCGTGTTTGGCAAAGAAGCTCAAGATATCCTTAAATCTTGTCATGAGGGACCCACCGGGGGAAATCATGGTGCCAACGCCACCGCGAAGAAAGTCTTTGATGCCGGCTTCTTTTGGCCTTCCATATATCGTGATGCCCAAGACTTGATCAAGACTTGTAATGCTTGTCAACGTCAAGGAAAGAACTCACAAAGGGATGAAATGCCTCAAAACATTATCCAAGTTTGTGAAATCTTTGACATGTGGGGATCGATTTTATGGGGCCGTTTCCATCTTCAAAAGGAAATAAGTATATTCTCGTAGCCGTGGACTATTTGTCTAAATGGGTTGAAGCTAAGGCTTTGCCCACGAATGATGCTCGAGTTATGGTGAACTTTTTGAAACAACTCTTTGCTAGGTTTGGAACTCCGCGGGCTATTATAAGTGATTGTGGGACCCATTTTTGTAATGAACAATTTGAAAAAGTTCTAAAGAAATATGGTGTCACTCATCGAATTTCTACGGCTTATCACCCTCAAACGAGTGGTCAAGTGGAGGTTTCAAACCGTGCTCTTAAAAGGATTTTGGAGCGTTCTATTGGAGAAATCGCACTTCATGGTCGGATAAATTGGACGATGCATTGTGGGCTTTCCGTACGGCTTACAAGACGCCAATTGGTTGTACACCATTTAGGTTGGTCTACGGAAAAGCATGCCACTTGCCAATTGAACTCGAACATAAGGCGTATTGGGCTCTTAAGCATTGTAACTTTGATTTGAGGACCGCGGGTGATCATCGCAAGGTTCAATTGAATGAACTAAGTGAATTAAGGGATCAAGCTTATGAAAATTCTTTGATCTATAAAGAGAAGACTAAGAGGATTCATGACTCTAAGATCAAAAACCGCATTTTCAATGTTGGTGATCAAGTCCTTTTATTCAACTCTAGACTTAAGATTTTCTTGGGCAAGCTTAAATCCCGTTGGTCCGGACCATTCACCATTGCACAAGTTTTCCCTTATGGCACTGTCGAGCTAGCTCAAAAAGACGGGCCTAACTTTAAGGTGAATGGTCATCGTGTGAAACACTACTTTGGAGGGGACATACCTACGGAGGTTGTCCTGGATCTTCAAACTTTCCCTAAGGACCAATGAATGCGGGGATCGAGTCGAGCTCATGACTCGGTTAACAAAAACGAGGTGCCTTGTGGGGGAGTCCCATACATTCTATCTTCTATCTATTTTCTAACAACTAATAAGGCTTGATCTTTCAAGCTCGTGCTCGTGTTTTGTTGTGTTGTGAATCTTAGGTATGACCCTAATATTTGAAGACTCTCGTGTTCGGTTTTCGCCGGTCCACTTGATCTTCCATTCTTTGAATGCCAAAAAGGGGCACACTCTTTATCCCTTGATTTTTATCGACTAACGTTTTATCTTGTGGCATAATTAATAAACGGCTTATAGATTTGCGTGCTCTTTCCATGCTAGGATTTTGCATTAGACTCTTCGTGTCTTAGCAAGGGGGTGTTACTCTTGAGCTAAGAAACATTAAGGACAATGTTTGGTTTTAGCATGGGGGAGTCAATCGATATAATCGCTTGCAATTGTTTTTGTCGTGTCTAAACGTAATTGTTTTTCTCATTTTTCATAAAATTTTTAAATTTTTAGTGTTATTTTTAAGTTTTTAATAAATAAAATAAGTGCTTTTGACACGAATGTAGGCTTTCCGTTGGTGAAAATAAAAATAGTTTTTGACTCGACTCGGTTTTTAACCTTAGCTTTTCCTTAACGTGTTTGAATTAAGTTTTGCTAGGCTTTTATATAGGGAGCTTTAAAACGCGAAGGTCTTAATTCATACGGATTAGGAACAAGAACTTTTCGCAAGCTCCTATAATTGATCCTAGAAAGTCGTTTATTAAGGGAACTTTAAAACGCAAATTCTAAAACTTGAAAGAGTATAAGAAGATGCAAGATCCTATAGATGACTTGAAAACCCAAAACTTTGATTTAATAGGCTAAGTATCCATTGATTTCACATTTTTGAAATTTTACAATATGGAGAACAAGAGATGATAGAGTTCAATCATAAGTTTCTAAGGTTAAATTCTTCTTTGTGCAAGTATTTTTGTGTTTGATTTAATCTCCTCGTATTTACTTTCCACACTTGAATAATAATTGCTTAATAAATGAAGTTTTTAGCGGTTTAGGCTTGATATCTTGACTCGTAACTCCTTCTTTTTCTTCCCTTGTAATTAAAGTGAGAACACATTAAGGGTGTCAGCGTTATGGACTTTTGATCATGGGATTGCGGAAATTTGGCTTACTATACATATCATATTAATAAAGAAGAATAAATAAAAACATGTTCTCTAGGAGCCTTCGGGTGGGAGTCATGTAGCACTAACCTTGTCATTAGAGCCTTAGGGTGTATGTCAAGGGGCGTGTTGAATGAAAATTGCTTCATCATCATGAGCCATAAGGTGGGATGGTGAAGTCAATTCCTTTATTTTTGTCCAAGGAGCCTTCGGGTGTGGATTTTAAATAAGGAGCACAATTGCATCTTAAAGAGCCACAAGGTGTTATGATGTGATTGTTGCTAACTCCATTAATAAGGTCATAATTGACTTTGGAGGTTTAATTTGTTGCTTTTAAGTAGCCATATTAGCCAAATTTCGGGTCCGGGATTTATCCCTCAAATGGTGTTAAGTTATCCTTGATGTGGGCTTTCTTTAGTGACAACGGTTTTTGAAGTCGAGGTTAGGTTTTGAGTGTTGAGTTTACACCGTTCTTACCTTCATTTTTGGACTAATAAATATCAAATAAAGTCAAATGAGCCTTTGGGTGAATGGCAATTAAAATCTAGAGATACAATTAGGAATAATAGGAGATTGAGTTTAACACAAATTACTTGTATGAGTTGGTTTAATTTTGGGGCTTATGATTGACAATGATCTAGTTTTTGCACTTGGAATGGAAAAGTGAAAAGTGGGAGACGATGAATCTATTTGATTTTTATGATCCTTAAAGTTATTTTTCAAATAATGAAAGCAATACATTATGTCTTTGCAAAATAAAATGTCAAGAGTTGAATAATAGTGTAGTTTGTTGGAAATACGTTTTTCCAAGGAAAGTCTCGGTCACATCATTGTTAGCATAGATCACGAGTTATAGACTATTTAGGACATTGTAACTTGGAGTGACCTCCCTTTGGGGGAGATATTTGGAAATACGTTTTTACGTATTTAGAAAGGATCGGTCACTCCAATGATATTAGGCTCGTGATCCAATATAGTCCATATAGCCCACATGTAGGGTGGGCTATATAAACCCCGTCCTAGCATGTTAGGAGGGGTTGGTCATTTGTATTTTCACACATTCACTTAATCAACCTTCTTTTTCTCTCCTTTCTCTCTCTACCTTTCTCTCTCTAGTTCTTCATTTCTCTACTTTCTTTAGATCAATCAAACACATCTACAATCCTAAGAAACTAAGGACCTACAAATGGTATCAAGAGCCATGGTTGATTAGGTTGTTCTTGTGTTTGTTCTTCATTGATTTGTCTATTTTGATTCAAAATCATTCGATCCAATTTTTTTTTTTGTTTTTTATGGTTTAATCTTGATACAAATCATCTACATAGTTGTGGTAGTGATTTGGTATTGTTTCTTTGGTTAAAAACGAAATTTTTTTGGGTGTTTGGATCATTTTTTAGCTTAAAATCTCGAATTGGTTGGGTTTTATCCGAAAAAAGTGGAAAAAGTGGAATTTGGGATTATTTTGTACTATTGCGACACTTTTTCCGTCGCAATGACCTAGGGTTTACATATTGCGACAGATTTTGAGTTATTGCGACAAATTTGGAGTATATTGCGACAGGGTTTGCTCATATTGCGACAGATTTTTTGTGTTATTGCGACAGATTCTGGCATATTGCGACAGGGGTGCTATTGCGACAGATTTCAATAATTTTGCTATTATTGCGATTGTAACTTTATTTTGTCATATTGTGAGGGTCATTATTTTATACATTGCGATACAAATTTTTGTCCTTCACATTGGGATACATTTTAAATATCTTAAACCACTTCGAATATTGCGATTGTGAGTCTGTTTGGCATTATTCACATTACGATTGTCCCACACTCATCTGCCTCAACTCTCGTCCTAAATTCAAACCAAACACTCTATCCATCACATCTTTTAAACAAATACCCAGACTTCAAGACTCGACCTCGACCTCGACTCACTCACTCATCACCAAGACTTGACTCACTCTTCACTTTAGACTCGACTCGACAAACCAACTAAACTCAAACCACTCGAGGCCAAGACTCACACACCCTCTTTCGACTTTCAACCAAACTCATCCACAAAAAGTAAAAAACTCTCTCGACTGTCAAGGACCCGACACTCGAACACAACTCATCAATCCAAAACAAACTCTACTGACCAAAAATCACAGCCGACCCTCGACCCACATAACTCGACACAGATTCACCCAACATCAACACCTTTATTACTCCACCAACAAATCGTACCTAGTCAAGACACCATTTAAAAAAAAAAAATTGACACCGCCTCTCGACTCAACCAACTAAACAAAGACTTCACTCAAGTCGACCAAAACAGACTCGTCAGTTTGCTATCAGTCTCCAAACACCCACCGACACAACGTTTTGCCTCTCGTCTCCTAACAAGACTCAAAAAAACTTCACTACTCGACTCAAAACAAAGATCTCAGATTTCTTTTTATGTTTAGAGACATGCATGTCGAGATCTTATAGATCTAACACGAAATCATAACATCATCGATCTGTGTGGGTTTTACCCTTGTAATATACGATAGTAAAGTGAGAACAATAACAACTATGTTATATTCTAACGTTGATTCGATCTGTCGAAAACAAAAACATGCATCATAGATCCGTTATTTATTTACGAAAATAGAGAAGATTCATAACAATAGTGTTATTATCTTTCTCTGATTCCTTCAAAATGATTATCACAAATCAAAACGACTTGCACCAGTTAATTAACCTTACCTGAGACCCATTATTGGATCTTGATGCTTAGATTGTTGCACATCTTCGTGGGATTTGGTTATATGTACGAACAAACGTGATTTAATCATTGGAGTAACATATGTTTATGGAGTGATAAGGATGATTTTTTGATGATAAGATTTGGGAGAGTGGTTTGTGAGATGAGTTTCGGGGCTCGGTTTATTATGAATGAGATGAGGATTTAACTTTGATGAGAGAAAAAGTGTTTTGATGTCTGACATGATCTAGCAAGATGAGACGGTGGTTGATAAGATGAGATTGGTTCTTAAGATCTAAAAGACGGAGGATTGTGGAGAAGTGATAGTAAATGGTGACTGGTTTTTGTTAATATGAGATGGGAGAAAAAGAGGCGGATGAAGTTTATAAAATGTGATTAGGGTTGTGAGTTATAGCTAAAGTTTAGGGTTTGGATAGATTTTTATATACCACGTGTCTAGTTTCTTGAATCAGATTTTTTTTGGGTGGGTGTTTTATATCAGATTTTTATATCGATTGGGTAGGTGGGTGTTTCAGATTTTTTTGAAATCAACCAAGACTTTAATATTAATTTGTGAGATATGGTTTTGGGTGTTTTTAATTTGTAACGATGTGTTTGGGCCGATTTATTTTAAGGGTATAGAATTTTTTGTTGTTGGGCTGCGAATTTAATGGTGGGCCATTTATAGTGTAAAATTCATACTATATCTTAGGCCGTTTATATCTTGGTTAGGAGTGGGTCTATTATATCTTGTGCACGAAATCGTTGGGCCGAGTATTGTAAAAGGTTTTGTGTTAAGCTGTCTCAGTTTGGATTGGGTTGAAAGGATATCAAGTTGTCTAGTTTATTAAATATCGGGTTTGCATTATCATTTGTCCAAGAAATTATTAAGCCGCGAAAAGCAACTTATATCATCAAACGAGGATTGTGACAAAGTTTTACGATTTATTAGTTGGTTGGTGTGTAAAATCTCTCAAATTTGTCTTCACGAATTCTCCACGAATTGTCAAACCACTATTAGTTCTTCGACAACTAACATTTTTTTTCTTTCATCGACATTCAATGGATTCGTTGAATTTGCCATCTAAAGAGGGAGATTCGCATCAAATGAAAGTTAAAGCTAGAGAAAATAGAATGACTTTATTTCGACTACTTCGGTCCCATCTGTCGAATATTTCTATACTTAAAGAAGGAAGTGGTTTTGTGACACTCTTCGGTCAAGATCGTACCATTTTCGTCCACCAAATGCTCCTCAAATTTAACCAACTACTAAAGCAGATCAACAAAGAAGACATTAATCAAATTGAATCCTCACATTCACTTCAAGTTCTAGAGCAACATTTTTCGAGTTTCTTTCAGTTTGATCCTACCAAGGTTGAAGCTTCAACGATCTGCCAGTCATTCTTTGAAGACACACAAATCGAGGTTAAAGACTTCAGTGATAGATTGCTCAATTTCATGAAATCTATTGCACTTTTGATTTGTGAAAGTTCACAACTTCAACTAGAGCATGATAGTGGAATACAAGAAAATCCGATGCAGATGCCAGAGAAAACAAATGGTCTTACGGATGATTCAAAGGAGACCACCTCAGTTAACACTGATAGCAGCGTCATTGCATCACGCCAACATGATTCAAGCATGCATGACGAAGAGCCAATAGTTGGGGTACAATTGAATACTATATCTGACAATGATTTACAACATGTTGAGCATTCCGACCCTATCTATGCCGAACATGGGATGGAAAAGAGTGATAGCAATACCACTTCTGATTTATCCGATGTGAATCATAATGAGGGAGAAAATGATCAGAATCCTAAAGATCATGATATGTGCTTTATGACTGCTAGGTTAACCAATTATGCTTCTAGGATTGAAGAGCTTGAAATGATTTTAGCTCAACAATCAAAGAGCTTGAGGATGCCAAAATTGAATTTTCGAAGAAAACGGAGAAATTTGAAACATATTTTGAAAAACTTGAAAAGTCAAACGTTGTTCTTGAACGAAAACTGGATCAAACGGTTCTAGATTCTAAAGCTGAAAAGGATAATATTTTGAAACAAATTCAGTTGCTTGAATCTAAGTTGGCATCCCAAGATGAATTGCTCAAAGAGAATGAGACTTTAAAGGCTCAAGTTCAGGAAAATGTTTTTGCTATAGCGGCGTTGAAAAACGAATTAAGGAAAACTAGAGGATCTAGTGTGGACACTAAGCTTGAAAAACCATCAATCTTGGGGAAACCGCCTACAAATCAGTTCGTCAGACAACCGACTGTCAGACAACCTATTGCATTTAGATCCGAGCAACCACAATCCTCGAGACTGCGGTTTGCCTCCCAAGTTGATTTGGTTCATCATTCTAGACCAGTCACTCCAGCTACTAGGCCCAATATGACCAAAACAGCTTTAGCAAGACCTAATCATATGATTGCCTCTAGTTTCTCTAAGAATAGTTCAAAGAACACGTCTAGAACGAGTTCAAATGATGTGCGCCATGATTTTGGTCAAAGGGAAGCTATTCAAAAGACACATGTAAGAGATAGCAATGTCCAACCTAGTCAGATGCCTTCTAGTTTACCCAACACTGCTAACCGTAGCATGTCACATCCTAGGAGCATCAATCAATCATCTAGGAATTCTAGATCTTACTCGGACATTAAATATGCTACTTGTAAAACATGTAGGAAATGTGTCTTTAAAGCCAATCATGATTCCTGTATCAAAAAACTACTTAATGAGGTGAACTCCCGTGCTAGACTTAAATCCCAGTGGGTCGCTAAAATCAAACCCATTGGCAAAATGTGGCGCCCCACTGGTAGAACTTTCACTCTTGTAGGAAACGAGTGCCCTTTAACTAGGATAGTCTCTAATTCTACTAAGACTACTAGGGAGGAAATTGAAAAGGAGGATACATCACTTAAGCCTGAACTTAAAGTTTTCTATAAAAGGAAACGTTTGCCAGCTAAGACAAGTGAATCATCTCTTTAGGTCACCTCTAGCACAAGAAAAGAAAATTGTGAACTCCCACTTGCTTCTAAGATAGATATCGCTAACCCATATCAAAGCATGCAAATTCCTAATGAGAATGCAGGTACAAAAGAGGATGTTCCAAAAGAACGAAGCGGTCCAATCATTATATACCATTCAATTAAGGACACTCTTAGACTGGTGGGAGTGGGGTGAAACCCACTCACCGCCACCTCAGCGCCACCGCTTTTTACCAAACTCACCAAACTCACCCACGGAGATAATGAGACTCACCCAAACTCACTCACACTCACCTTTCATACCTATTTTTTATTATTTAAACACACTTCACTCACAAAAAATACCCACAAATAAACCTACACCAAAAAATAAAAAACATCTGGGCCCACAAAAACAAACTCACGCTGGTGAGTTTGCCCATGTTTTTTTGCTTGGACCTACTTAGTCGCACGCGACTTGTTGTGATAGGAATGGAACTCACGGGCTAGTTTATTCATCTAACGAGTGGGTTAAACCCCACTCCTTTCAGCCTTAGAGTTTGGTTGCTGAAGAAGCAGATATCGGAGAAACAAGTGTCTCAGGGGATTCATGGTTAAGCTTAACAAGAGGCTTATAGATAAATCACAGTCTGTAACCCGTGCTTCGAAGAAAGGAAAGTTTATCGCCGATGATAAACTTATCCTCACAACGAGAAATTAATTTTTCTCGGGCATGAGCTTCTGTTAAAAACATTCAAAGTTTTTTAAGCTCATGCACAAGGACTTATAGTCACATCACAGACTATAACTCGATCTTCAAAGAAAGGAAAGTTTATCGCCGATGGTAAACTTATCCTAACAACGAGAAATTAATTTTTCTCGGGCATGAGCTTATATCAAAACATTCCAAGTTTTTAAGCTCATGCACAATGGCTCCTCGTTAAATTACAGAAGATGACCCGGACTTCAGAGATAGGGAAGTTTATCTACGCAACGATAACTTACCCTCAAAACGAGAAATTAAGTTTTCTCGGACACGAGCTTATCCTAAAACCATTCAAAGGTTTTAAGCTCATGTATAAGGCTCATCATTAAATATCAGATGATGACCCGATCTTCAAATAAAGGAAAGTGTATCGCCGATGATAAACTTATCCTCACAAACGAGAAATTAAATTTTCTCGGACACGAGCTTACAGTTAAACTATTCAAAGGTAAAAGCTCGTGTAAATGGCTTACAATTAAATATCAGACTGTAACTCGGACTTCAATTTTCGGAGAGCTTATCTTTAAAGATAGTTTATCCTCGTAACGAGAAATTCATTTTTCTCGGTCATGAGCTTGTCTTAAAACATTCCAAGTTTTAAGCTCATAAAGTAAAGTGTATCTTTTAAATAAGATAACTTTTCTTCTTAACGAGAAATTCATCTTTCTCGGTCATGAGCTTTACGTTAAAACATTCAAAGTTTTTCAAGCTCATGAAAACGACTTCTAAGTAAATGTCAACTTAGGACTCGTTCTTCAATTAAAAGGAAAGTTTATCGCCGATGATAAACTTATCCTTCACAACGGGAAGTTTACAACTTCTCGGACTTGAGCTCGTTTTGCAAGATATTCAACATCTTAAGCTCAAGTAATTGGTTTTCAAAACGTTGAACACATTTTTTCGAGAATTTATCAAAACGGTTTTTCTAAATCTTTCAAAATTGTGTGTTCAAAAAATGTTTTGATAAAAAGAGCATGTCTTCTGGAATCGATAATATTTACGATACTAGAAATGTCATTCAATAATGACACGGGGTTGTAAATAAAGTTCGAGCAGAAGTTCAAATGTTTTAAAACATGCTTAAAATGGCTTGTAGTTATTTCAGACCGCAACCCGCTTTTTATATTAAAGTCAAGCATTTCATCGGAAAGCTTTGACTCAACAACGGGAATTAATTTTCTCGGGCATGGTTTACTTTATAACCATGTAAGGGATTGTTTGTACGTAATAACATAATCTAACACGAATTTATGTACGTGTCAGTGCATTCATTTGTTAAAACAAGAGAAATCTTGTTTTTATGAAGTTATCATCTACACCAACCGTAGCAATTTACAATTGATATCTACTTACTCGACGATGCGACTACTCAAACGGCGACTACAACTCTTTTAATAGAACACGGGTCAACAATTGAGGGGGAGCACTTGTCCAGGATTCAGAATCATTGACGCCGAAAGTGCCAAATTCACATGTTGGTGTCAAGACAACGATATCAATCGTACACATGAAGTCCAGAGACAACTTCAGATGTGATGAGGTGACCAACATTCGTGAACAAGAACCATGTGAATCTTTCATATGATGTTCTCCATCATTCAGGTCCAACATCATAAATTGCTAATCTTGTAATACATTATCATATATGATCTTTGCTAATCTTGTGAATAAAATGTCAAGAGCTGAATAATAGTGTAGTTAGTATTTTATTCTATCATTGCGTGAGGACACGGCAATTGCTTAGCAAGGGGGAGTTTGATATGAGTGATTTTACTCATATCATTTGTATCTATAAACAATAAACAAATGCATAAAATGTATCAAAAATGCCTTGTATTTGTATGTTTCTTGTTTTAATGTGTGTAGGTACCAAGATCGTGAAAACCGGCAAGAACGACACGAGTTTGAAAGAAAAGATCAACAATGCCAAAAATCGAGCTCGTCTGTAGCGGAATTAATTTTATATGAAGTTATTGATCAAGTGGGTCCCACATTTTGGAAAATGGGCTCAAAAGCCCATTTGAGATTCAAGATAATACTTTGTTGTGTTTGAAAGTCCAAATGGCCCAAAATTGGGAAGTTATAAAACGGAAGATGTTTTACAAGCCCAAGTGAGGCCCAATGTGAGTGAAACGAATTAAAGTGATGGGATTAGGGTTTTGTTACAACATATAAACGCTTGATGAGTGTATTTAACTTACAAACAGTTAAACTTTATTCTCACAAATGGATAGTCACACGTTTTTTTTTCATCACACATAACATTAAATCCTTACCCAGTCACATGTTACGTTACTTTTCTCACCACATAAATAAAAAACTGACGATACATTCTATGTTCTCCTTTCTTCCCCAAAAATAATAACCAGACAAATCCACTGTTCACCAACCCTAGTTTATTAATTCGTTCAAATTAATTGGGGCTCTCACATCCCACGTGTGATTCACACCTGTGGGTAAATAATACCCATAGTTTAAGGAAGAGAAGGTATGGAGAGGCTAGGCTACGTGGCACCATATTACTGAATGAAACACCTCACTATTCCCCATCCTCCAATCAAGAGTGGCCACCTCAACATCAAACTAGCACAACTAGCACACTTGATTGCCACGTTGGCAATCCGTGTGCTAGAGGGCTTTTATCAACCGTAGATCATCAGATGAGAGAGAAGATCAAGATTGAAGAAGGAATATGCTCTTGAAGATTCGGATATTGTCCCCTCAACAGCCTAGGGGGTTGGCTATATAAACCCCCAAAATACTTGTAATCTGGCATCCCTCTTTTTACTTTAATGTTATGATGCAAAAATAGGTTTAGGTTAAATTGTATTTTCATTTTCATAGTCTTGTAATCAGTTTTTAATTATCAATAAAAAGTTTAATTTGAGTTGAATATTGTTTCGATTTACTTGCTGTTGAACTTTAATTGTAATTTTTCCTTTATAAATCTATATTGTCACAATATGAAAGTTATTTGATTAAGCTAATTTAATAGCTTTAACCAAATAATAAAGGTGAAATTTGGGAAAACTTTTCCCTACTGGAAAAGTTCATATTTAAATTGATGTTGGTTCGAGGATCAATGAGGATTTAGTGGTTCGTTTGATGTTAAATGGTGGATTAGGCTGTCGAATCGGTTCATAAAGTTTGTTCAGTACAACCTTCTGCTCAAAGGATATCTACAAAAGGTTCTATTTCTTTTTAATTTTCTGTCTATTTTTTAAGTGTTTTAAATATGTTTTAGTAGTAAGTAGCTTAATGTTTTGTTATGAATTTGTTTTGAGTATTTGATAGATGCGATTTGATTAAATCTGGAATTCTTTTTTGTTTCTTATTTATGCTTTTAGTTATGCAACATAAATCTGCTATTATGGGACTGTTTTTGAGTTTTGTTGTTTGGTTTGACTGATTTTGGGTAAGCTGATTTATAAGATTTTGGTATTTGTTCATAAATTTTCAGATCTTCTATGTTTCTGAGTATTGTTAGCTAGGTTGTTATTTTGAGTTATGAAGTTTATGTGTTTACTTAGTATGAAGTATTGCTGCGATGATTTAGACTGCTAAGTTTAAGTTCGATTCACTGAATTGTTTTTCTTAGAAGTCCAGTTTCAAGAGGAGTGTATTTATAGAACGTTTTTAGTAAATGTTAAGTCAAATATAAGCTGATTTTCGATTGAAGTAATTGCTGTGTTTTCTTTTTAAGCTGTCCAGTTAATTGTTGAATGTTATTGTAGTCCGTTTTTATGCAACTTTCTAAATGTAATTTATTCTTGATTTAGACTGCTTGTTAACTGAATTTATAGGATGTTGCTGCGATTGTGCTTTGTTAGAATTAGATTTGCGTTTGGTTATCAGCTAAATATTTAATTACCCAGTTAATAGGTTGTATTGTTTCATGTCGTGAGTACTTGTTTGCTTGATTTGAGATTTTAATCTGTTACTTTATGAGTTTCTTTTGCTGATAATTAAGTTTCAGCTTTTATTATACTTTGTTGATCTTAATCTGATAAATATAAAGGGCTAGCAGGCTCAAGTGAGCTGCTAGTCTTATACTGAATTTACTAGTCAATTTGTTTGGCTGCCAAAAGTTACTCCTGTGACTCCTTCACATTTTAACTGTCAAAAATATATATCACAAAAATGTGTCCCAATCTGGACTCTAACCCATGACCTCCTGGTCATGGGCTTCAAGCTTTACCACTAAGCTAACTAGCTTCTTTGGTTTTATTAACAGTCGTATTTATTAATATAGAAAATTGATTTAGAGCTGTCAGATTTTGTAGTATAATTACCTAAACTTTAATTTCATTTAAAATTTAAATAGTTTTATTTCTTTTACATATTTTCAGTTTCTATAATAATAAAATAAAATAAAAAATAAAATAAAAATGTTTTATTAATTTTAAAAAGTTTAGTTAGTTTTTTTAAATAATTAGATATTTACTATTTAAGATTAAAATAAATATAGTTTTTAATATAGATTTTGTTTAAGTAAATTTTAGTAAATTTAATTAGTTTAAAAAGTGAATTAGATTTCTAAAAATAGATTAAAAGTTATTTTTTGTTAAATAGATTAATTTTTATAGATTATTAAATTAGTTTATATATTAAATAGTTTTAAATTTTAAGTATTGTCATTTGATTTAAATAAATTTGGGGGTTTACGATTCATGCACTTTAGGATAAAAATAGGTTTAAAATTGGTAGATTTTAATTTGAGTTTAAAAACCGAAAACCAATTCAAATCGATTGTCCGATACAAAACAAAAACGTCTCAAATTCATAAGATCTTCGTGTACAACGAACTTGGTTCATCACGTGTTTAATTGAATTCGTCTTTGGTAATATTAGTCTATTACTTTTTCCTAAAGGTAATTTTCTAATTTACCCTATAACGTGTCTAATTATCACTATACTATCACGATCACATCACATCACTCTTTCTTTTTGAGAAAGAATACCCATGTGAATCTAGATAATTCATCTACAATGACTAGTGTATACTTGTTGTGATTTAGGAATTATGGTTTTACTGGCCCAAATAAGTCCATGTGAAGAAGATGGAGGCACTTATTTATGGAGAATGATTACTTTGTTTTAAATGAGGCTCTGTGGTGCTTCCCTTTCTCGTAGGCTGAGCAGGGTCTGTCTTTGGTGAAGGTCAGAGAGGGAAGCCCAACAACTAAATCATTCTTGGCCAGTTTTTTGATGTTCTTGAAGTTAAGGTGGGAGAGTCTCTTATGCCAGAGCCAATTTTCACTATCAGATGCTTTGGCAAAGAGACAGGTGTTGTTCCCTTCTAGACATGATGTCATGTCAATGACATACACATCCCTTCTTCTGGGTGCAATTAGAACAACATCATCATTCTGATTGAAGATTTTTCCTTGGGTCTTGGTGAACCGAACTTTGAAACCAGCATCGCAGAGTTGACTAATGTTGATTAAGTTGTGCTTTAGTCCATTGACATAAGCGACCCCTGTGAAGGTTATACCATTGCAATCCACTGAGCCATAACCCTCCGTAGCCCCTGAGGAGTCATCTCCAAAGACTACTTTCAGACCAGACTCCTTCTTATATCTATGCAGATATTGTTTAACCCCTGTCACGTGTCTGGAACACCCACTATCCAGATACCAAACAGATTTATTCAAGTATGCCTGCATAGATACAATAGATCCAGATTAGTTTCGATGATGAACCCACTTTCCAGTGGGTCCATGTTGTCGCTGACCAGCGACATTGGGTCTTCTCTGGTTCCTTTCTCCCCCTCTCTGGTTGCAATGTCTGGGTTCATGACGCATACTTCCACAGATGTCACATCCAGGATAATGTTCACACTCATCAAAGTGATGGTCAAAGAAACCGCAGTACTTGCATGGGGGATTTGGTCTGTAACCCCGAGAATTGTCTATGGGTTTGGGTTCAGGTCTCCTAGAGGACCTGTGAGGAGTTTTAGACCTTAATTGAGTTCTTGTTCTTTGAACAGCAATGGTCTCCTCATGCTCTCTGGGGGTGTTTTTAGTAGACTCACATGTGATACATTTTGGTTTCTTAGTGCAGTCCTCAGAGGAATGATTTTTGAAACCACAATGTTTGCAAGGTCTGAATAATTCTCTCCCCTTAGAGCTACTTGATCCTTCACCAAGAGAGTTAACATATGGACTGTTGACTCTAGGGTTGATTTGTTCTTTCAACCCCTTTACTTCTTCCATCAAGGTGAGGAGAAGTTGCTTGGTGGGTGAAAGCTCTTCAGGGGGAGGAGTGGGTTTGATGGAGTCTTTGGCCACAACAACCTTTTTGTACACTTTATCAGCGACTTTGAGAATTGAATTCCCAGGGGTTTTGGTGGGAGGTTTTAGGCCAAGCAAGGAATCAGATCGGTTAGCACCAGCGAGTTTTGGTAGAGCTGGAGCCTCTAATTTCTTGTCAGAGTTTTTCTCATCCATAGAGGTGGAAGATGGAGAAGAAACATCTGAAGGGACAAATTTAACATTGGGTACAGGTATGTGATTTTTGAACCTACCCTTCCCCCAATAGCTTGAACCACATCACCTGGAATGGCTTCAACAACTATTTCCTCCGCTGTGGATTGAGCCAAATTCCATTTTTCTATGGTTTTTCTGAGTTCAGCGTTTTCATCAGTTAAAGACTCATTTTCAGTAGACAGTTTGCTTACTTCATTTTGAAGTTGATTTGCAAGATTCAAGGGCAGATGTATAGAACTTTTCAACGAGAACGAGATAGTGGTTATTCAACTCTCTCAAAACAAAAGGTTTAACAGGTTTTTTCTTTGCTCTTCCACAAAGTGGAGGTCAACTAAGGTATAGTCACTGACATGGTCTCTATCAGGACCTTTAGGCATAGAAAGCAATCTTTGTACCTTTTTCATGGTGATGTCCACCCATTGACCTGATCTTGCTTCACTCTTTCCCACAGCAGGTTCTTCATCAGCGACTACCATAAAAGCTCTGACAGTAGTGGTTCCCTCATCCTCAGATGTAAGAGGTTCATCATCCCAGTCAAATGACGCATCAATCAGACTTTTTTCAGTCTTCTTGTTGTCCTTTTTCTTAGCTATATCTTCAGCCTTTTGGTTGAGTTTCATTAGCTTAGCTTTCAAGGCTTTGTACTTGACTTTGTAGTCCTTCTTTCCCTCTGAGTCGGAGTAGGAAGTTTGCTTGAAAGGTGAGGTGGAGAACTTCTTCTTGCTGATGTGGTTGTTGCTGGATGATGGAAAGCTTGGAGAGGAGGTTTTGTTTGACCAGTAATCTTTTTGAAAGTGACCAGTCTTTCCACAAGTGTAGCATGACACCTTGGATTTATCAACCTTGGCAGCTCCAACTCTACCTGATCTCTTGTAGTACCTCTTTTGGTCAGCTAGGAGAGCTCTATCATAGAACTCAGCATGCAATTCATCAAGAAATTCTTGACTGCTTCTGGTATCCTCTTCTATGTCAGTCACTGTCCTGAAAAGAATGTTTATAAACAAGAGATTTTGAACTAGTGATATTGGTGGTAAACCTATCAGTCTCAGATTTGTAAATGGAGTCAATTAACCCTTCTTCATAGTTATATCTACCAAACAGTTGGGCCAAAGTATCATTCTTGATAGCATTATTTGCTCTTAAGGTCTAGTTTAGGCTAAGCCATTTTCTAGGTAAACTATTGACAAATGTAGCATTAACCTCAACCTTAGGTAGAACAACTCCATTATTTCCCAAATCATTCAGCAAAATCTTAAGCCTAGTATAAGTTTGAGCAACAATTTCTGTTTCCAAAGCTTTAAAAGCATTAAACTTAAGTCTAAGGGCTTGGATTTTGGTTTCTTTTGTTTCCTCTGGACCTTCATACCCTAGAACTAATTCGTTCCACATCTCCTTAGTATAGTTGCATTTGATAATGGACTTCATAATGTTCTTGGGTAGGCAAGAGACTATGATACTTTTGAGTCTCTTGTCTTGGTTAGCCAGACGTCTATCCGCTAGAGACCATTTCTTAACATGATTCTTAATGGGTCTCTTAGGGGTAGAGGAAACGGCCAGTGGTACATAGGGACCATTTTCTATGATTTCTATCAAGAAGGGTTCTAAGACATCTAAATATATAAGATATTCACTCTTCCAACTTGAAAAATCTTCTTCATCAAACGCTAGAATATTGGACATATGTGACCCCCCACGAACATCAAGAAGTTGGGGAAGGTCATCATCATTATTACTAGTGCTTACAACCGGTGTAGGCATGGTAGTAGATGTGGTGGCCGGTGCGTTGGTCGAAGTGTTACCTTGACTGGTTTGACCAAAGGGTGGTGGTATAGGAGGCATAGTTTCAGTCATATTAGGATTTTGATTATAAAAACAAGAATGGTTTATAAAAAGTTTTATAAATCAAACCACTCTGATACTAATTGAAAGTCCCATAATATAACAATTGTCGAAACTATAACTCGTATAAACACAAATACACAACAAAATACTTTTGAAACGCGTAATGCTTTATTAACTATTATAAACAAAGTATTACAAAGTGCTATGAATACACACGTTGATGACAATAAGAAATGAAGCCTAGAACAAGTAAAATTGATTCGAGACTCAAGTTTACAAGAGAACCTATGAGTCGCTGGTAGACAGCTGAGGGCTCAGAGGTTCCAATTGGAGAAAGAACTTAGATAATTTATCTAAGTACAATGGTTGATTTTACTCTTCTTTCTCACTCCTATTTATAGTGGTACGATGTTGCTTCCTTAGTGGGAGTAGTTGATACGTGTCATCTTCTGAGTGGAAGAGTACAACGTATTAAATGCATGTCCAAATCGAGACATACCTTTAAACAACTTTAGGTGAACAGTTCTGCCAACTGTTCACCTTTTGTCCCACTAGATCGTACTAGGCTTTATCTTGAATATCTTGTTTTGTCCCGCTCAAAACACTTTGTAGATTCTCCCGCCTAAAATATAAAGGATTGGACAAGCTTTGCTTGTATCAGAGTTCTAGGGTTCTTAAGTGATCTCTGAGTATTGTCAACTCAGAGATCCTTGAACACCAGCACATTCCTTCTACATCCCAGCTATTCATAATCGCTGGTAAGTATGACTTCAGATTGTCTTCGACTTCTCTGACGTTGTCTTTGACTTGAATGTTCCTGGTGTGCCAGATGAGGCTTTGCCTTCTGCTGTTTTGGTCTCTGACGTTGGTCCTCTCAGCGATCAGTAACACTTAGTCTAATTTAAACTAATCTAGACTGGGCCATAGTTAAAACTTTCATTGGCCCAACAATCTTATATACCCACAACCTCTATAATTCACGACGTTATTGGTGTCAAAAGATGGTTAGGTATATGTCCTATGATTCAACTAGAACCGGAGGCATCTTCTCAAGGACAATCCAATAGATTATTTATAAGTCCTTATGAAAGATGGAGTAGATTGTGAACATAGCTGAATGCCGACTAAGTACTTAAGCCCGCATTGGAACAATCATAACAAGGTGATAGTGATGACGTCTTGGTAAGCATTGAAGGGGTTGAAGAATGAAAAAGAAATGTAAGGATAAAGGGTGAAAAGAAAATAGCCCTCCATACAACTTAGGCAGAAACCAAGTCAACACATCATGAAGACAACACATCATGGACCCAATGATGTAATGCACAACCCTTCCCCAGCTGACTCAGGCTTCTATCAAAAGAAGTTTGTTTTATTGTCACGGAGAACAATAATATATGATCTAATTCAAGTTCGTTTTTCCAAGCTCAAGACAAATTGAAAGTCCAACCAATCTCAAGTTATTAATTGTTTTTGGTGTTACAAAGTTATTTGGTATCTATGTCTATTTCAAACAAACATGTAAAATATGAAAATATTATATCTATTTATCCGTAAAACAAGTTGCAATTACCACACTATAAGCATAAAGTACAAGTATCAAAAGCACAAGTGTAAAAATGCTTAAAATGTAAAGAGAATGAAAGTACAAGGACTAAATGTGTAAATTCAGAATGATAAAGGACCAAAATTGAAAATAGTAACAAACTATGTGAACAAACTAACAAATAACCAAAACTGTCTAACAAAATTTGTAACAAACTGAAAATAGGAGGACTTACTAAAGCAAACCCTAAAAACTTGTAATTAAAAATCTGTTTAACAAAATAATGAAAAGCTGAGGACTAGTTTGCAATTAAAACAAAAATTAAAACAAAAAATGGGCATCAAGTAACCAATAAGCTCGTGTGAGCTTATTTTCCCACCAAATATGTTCTAGTTTTTTTCAAAATGCTTAAAATGAAAAGTTAGCTAGGTGTCTCAAAGGATTTTGGCTGAAATCATGTAAATCAAAAGCTAGCTTATCTCAATAAGCTCAAAATAAGCTATAAGCCAATCCAGACTTCCACACTTGGATTTTCTTGATGAAAATGATTAAGCAAGTAACAAATAGGTTGGAATGTCAAATAGATTTGAAAATGATCACAAAAATAAGCTAGGATCTGAAATAAGCCAAAAGTGCTTATCGTTAACCAAGTTTGACCAAGATATTTCAAAAAGCTGAATTTCTTAAAACTTACTCAAGACATGTTTGCAAACACATTTGTGAAAGAAAATGGAAGTTTTATGAAGTAGAAATTCGAGAATGAGAAAATCAGTTCAACTTTATCACAGAAAAGTGCATTTTCTCTAGTGCTTATTAATAAGCTGATAACTACCTCAAATAAGCAAACTGTATTGTCTAACTTGGAAAATTTTAAAGCTTATATGTTAAGTTAATACTGGCAACAAGAATCAACTAAAAATATTAACTAACCAAGAAATGAGAATGGATCAAAAAGCACTTGTTTAAACTGATGAACTCTGACCCAAACTTTTTATAGGCCAATTGCCTTTTTGACTCTAAATTTGACCAAGAAACTTCACAACTTGACTCACACTCACTTACTGAGTGTAAATGACCTCAAAGAAACAAGTTTTAACTACTTGATCACTAAAATGATCTTGATCCAAACACCAGTTTTGGACTGATTTCAAAAAATTTCAAAGACTTTTTAAGCAAATGATTATGACAGCAAGTGAAATATATCAAATCTTGTTTATAGACTCAAATGAACTAGTATGACTCCAAAATCCAACAAGTTCACACTCTTAAACTCAAAGTATCAAACTGAGGAAGTCTAACTGATGAAGAAAAAAATTTATAAAGCAAAACTGAATTAAAAGCTATCAGACTACTAGTTAACTAACAGATCATATCAAAAGCACCAAAAGAACACTAAATCAATCACAATATAGTAAGTAAGACTTATTTCTAGGAATTTAGCATGGAAAGAATTGTTTAGTGGAATTTAAACAAGAGATATGATGCCTTTTAGCTAGAAGCCACCACTGATGGAGTAGTGAGGCGCTGAGCCCACTAAGAATAATTTAAACACCAACAATTAACCACCAGAATCAATCAAATCATCATCATCTGGAAATGAGCTCCCTAATACAAACTTCTACTCTGGCTATGGAAATTATCTAATCCGAAGTGGTACGAACTGGTAAGCTTCCAAAACACATCAACAAGTTCTATTGATAAAGTATGATCAATAGAAACACAATAGTAACAGTAGAAGTAGGATTATGCATGAAGATTGAAGGTGAATTGAACTGAATTTGTTATTTATGAAGTAAAGTTGTTATATAAGTGGTTACAAGGTCTAACTAACTCTCAAGTGGTTGTCAGTCACTTAAGAGAAGTATCTAACTATCTTGCTAACTGAATTGAGGGAAATTAAGTAGTGTGTGAAAAATACACACACTAAGTAAAATATGAAATGAAGAACACTATGGGCTATTTATAGAGCTGGGTTGAAGTTTGTTGGAGGTAGGTGACGTGTTGGAGCGAATAGTAAGATTCCACGTGTCATGATTCTATTAATTGAAAGTAGCCGTTGATGATCCAAATTGGGATTTTGTAATTGAGTGAGTTTTAGCTTAATTAACCACTTGGGAACACTTCGTCTCTTGATTTTGATGACTTTTCATGTATAACACTTGGCCTGAAATGTACTCCTTCTTCAAATTGTTCTTGGGCTCGTTTTGAATGTTGAGGATGACAAGTGTCTTGTTATTATTGGATGAGAGAGAGTGACACGGATCAATATCCAAAAAACGATTTTCTATTGGTTGAAAATGTGTTAGTGCGTTGCACTGTTGGGATTTTGTATTAAAGGCTTGGCGGCTGAGTGGGGTGAGGTGTCATCTACTTAGCAATCCGTGTGAAGCAAATAGACATCTCCCATTGGGTGGTTTGTAAAGCACTCAGATTAAACCAAACTTGCTAGAAATTTGTCATGTTTAGTCCCTCTAGTTAAACACATTATTAACTTGAGCTCCAAACTTTATTTCTTTGTCATTTTTAGTCCTTCAAACTTCAAACTTGTTCAATAATCATCCTCTGACTATTTGACTTGAGAGTTTACCAAATTTGACTTTGTTCTTTACTTTCTCATAATTGCAACTTTAGTCCTTCATCTTTGAAAGTTGTCAAGAAAGGTCCTTTGTCTTTGCAACGCTTGTCACTTTTCATCCTCCTTCTGTCTTTTCTTCATCAATAAGGCTTGAGTTCACTTATTTTCTCCAAAATTATATCTTTGTTACCTACACAAGTATAAACAACAAAACATACCCCATAATATTGCTTTTATGAATAAAAATTAGGTATTTTGCTTTGTGTTTTAGGGTGATTTATGATATCATTGATATGAGATTTCACTCATATCAAATCTCGTACACTTGATCATTGCCATGACCTCATGCAATGCCATATTTTAAAGCACCACTTTACACTTTTCTCATAATTAATCCACCTTGGCCAATATGGAATGCTTTTACACTACTCTACACTATATGACGGATGATTTTGATACTATACAATGCAATGCAAAGAAATACAATTCTATTTATATATTTTTGGATTTTTTTCTTGAAATAGTTTTGATGGAAATAACTCATAAAGAAATCAAAGACTTTAATTGGGGCTTTGAGTACCATGAACACTTATTACCCTCCAAGTTTCACTTTTCCCATACCAAGCTTAAAAACAAGATCATTGTAATCCACAAGTGAAAGTGTATCAACTCATTCATATAGATTAATTGTTTTACCATTATAACCCCACTTATTATGCCTCTAAGACCGGTTATTATTTGAGCAAATTGCTTGAGGGCAAATTTGTCATTATTTAAAGCGTGAAATATAAGAAATGTAAAATCTCAAAATAAGAAAGCAAGGTTTTAATCCTAAGTAACCATCTTATCCATTACTCGAAAAACCGCCCACAATTAATATAAGTCCGACTCAAGAGTAATAAGTCATTCGCCTTATGTGTAAGATCCTTATGTCATGAATTAATAAGTAGCCACACACTCGCTAAGGAAAGAAAAATAAAACTCACGCAATAATTTATATCTTCCGCCTTTTTGAGACTTTGGATCTTCAATCCCGCAACCCGTCAAGGTAATATTAGATTGGAGCAACTATTAAATCCCCGCAACCCTTGTGAGAGTAATATTGGAATTCAATAGTTACTATAATTAACACTTCACTGCCCCTCTTGGGAGTCTTGTATAATTATTATTATTTTTTTCTTTCTTTTTTTCTTTTTCTATTTTTTTTCTAGCCACTCATTTTTTTTCATAAGCCGCTCTTATTTTTCTTTATTCCTCACAAAGAAAGTTGAAAAGAATAAAAGGAAAAACACCCGCTAAGTATTAAGCATGACATAAGTCTAGTACACATAAAACGTGCTAACTTAGAATCTTAAGACGCACTTATACCAACCACGAATGATTAGTCAAAAATGCATAAGACTCTACAAACCAGTTAAAACCGTTCTTGATTATTTATTAACATATATACATGCGTTGAAAAGAAAGTAAAGATTACGAAAGGGGATATAAAAGCCACAATTAATTGATATGAGGTTTATCTAGCCCTTTACACTTACTTCAAACTATATCATCTCTTGTTCTCCATAGTTTTAAATCTCAAATAATGAGACTAGTGGATGATTAGCCTAATAAACCAATAAAGGTCTACATGGTTAAGGATACTAGCTAGAGAATGCTTAGATAAGCAAACTCGGGTTGAGTCAAAGTATCCATGGCGGGCCTAATATGTCAAAGATATCTAAACTTGTTAAACCATATCCTTTATTATATTTTTATCTTTTTTATATAATTTTGATGAAGAAGAAATATATACAATGCAAATGTTTTATGCAAATGAAAAATGATTGATGCAAAAATTATGAATGCATATTTTTTGGTGGCCAAAGTAGATTAAAAATTTGAAAAATGTTTGAAAAGTTAATTTCCAAGTTATCATGAAGTCAGTGACAAAGTTCTAGGTAAGGTCAGTTTGATAGAAAACCAGCTATACTTAAGATAAACATTATCCTCAATGTTTAAGAGTATTGAAGTGAACTCCCCTACACTTATGACATTGATAACTTTGCTTATCCCAAGCTAAGGAAAGGTCTATGATAGTGAATTAATTTTAAGCACAATGTGGTTATGAAAAATCACAATAGTAACAAAGTGAACTCGATACAAGGGCCTCCTTCATAAGCTCCAATGCATGCGATAAGAGAGAGCAACCCTACAAACATTATAAAGACAAAAGAGAGGCATCCCCCTACACTTCTTCTTAACTATATGCCCTTATTTCTATCTTACCACACTCTAGTCTAAAAAACTCGAAGCCTAGTTATTCAAGATTGATTTTTGGAGTCTCTAGCTCGACTCATCCCACACTTAAAAGTGTCTATAACCTATCATGGAGAGTAAAATTTTACCCACTTTAAGAAAAATCTCCATGATGAGGTAAAGCAAGTTTTCAAGTATACAAAACTCCATAAGTATCCCCCTGGATCAAATACATAATTACCATCTCACTTATAACACAATCCAACAAGTAACATCCCAAGCAATGGTGAGAAGGGTGAGGTGTTCTTCTCCATAAGGGTTTCCCATATGTTCTCCCAAGGATGATGAGGTGATACTCTAAAATTTTCGACAAGTTTTCCTTTTATTGCATCAGGCGGATACTGAGTTGGTTTATCAAGCTCTATACCAGGATCAAAAATCCTTTCCTTGATGGGAAAACAACAAGTGGTGGTGGGCTCAAACCCCGTGAATTAGTCCGCCAATGAGTCGGAAATCACGGTTACCAAAAAAAAAACAAGTGGTGGTAGCCTTAGAAGATTCCCCTTTATAGGTCACATCTTGAGAGAAAGGTTGTGGAGCAATAGGTATCAACAAGCTCTTGTAAGAAACCACCATGGCTTGATTTTCTTTGTCACTTTGAAAGGTTGAGGTGGGAAGGAGAGAAGGTAAGGTATCTTCATGCAATAGAGAATCTAGAAAGAGTATGTCTCCCATCTTATCAACATATCCAAGAATGTACTAAAAAGGTGTATCAACCTCTAAAAATCATCACTCTCATCCATGATAAAACCCTCATCATCACCATAATCATCATAGATTGGTATGTCAAAGATTGGTGACTCCTCAAAACCCAAGGAAGTGTGATCATCAAAGAATGGAGACTCATAAATAGAGAACTCATCATCACTATATTCATCATATATTGGTGTATCACAAAGAGAAGGTTCATCATCACTAAAATCCTCATTGGTTTCCTCATCATAGTGGAAAAGTGGGTTATCAAATGATGTTTCAAAAAGAGGATTGGAATGGATCACAAAATCACCAAAGTTAAGCTCTTGAGGTTCATGAAAATCTAAAGATGAGGTAATGGAGGCTACGGTTTCAACATATGGGGAATCATAATTTCCACTTGTGCAAGCTTCATAAAATATTCACCACAAACTTCATCAAGGATATCATCTTGAGTTTCCTCCTCGTTAAGAACATCAATATGCTTCACCATTTCGGGCTCATTCGATTTCTTAGACAACTTTCCCATGTTAAATACAACTCTTTCATCTCCTACCCGCATTGTGAGTTCACCTTCCGCCACATCGATAAGAGTACGACCCGTTCTCAAAAATGGCCTACCAAAAATAAGAGGAACTCTTGGGTCCATATCATAATCAACCACCACAAAATCCGCAGGAAATGTGAAACCATCCACTCCAACAAAAACATCCTCCGAAATGCCCACCGGATAAGCTATTAAACGGTTGGCTAATTCAAGTGTCATTTTTATAGGTGTAAGCTCGGGAAGTGAAAGTATTTTCCAAACCAATAATGGCATGAGATTTATGCTTGCCCCAAGATCCGCTAGTGCCATGCAATTTTCCACCCCCGGGAAATTGCAAGTACTCAAAAACCTTCTCGGGTCTCCAAGCTTAGTAGGCAATTTCTTAAGCAAAACCACGGATCAATTTTCATTTAAGGAAGCATTAGGCAAATCCACCAATTTCTCATTGTTAGAAAGAAGGTCCTTGATCATCTTAGAAAATTTAGGCATATTAGCTAAGGCTTCCGCAAAGGAGATGTTAATATTCAATTGTTTGAACATCTGCAAAAAATTGACACTTGAATATCATCCTTGTTTTTAAGCTTTTCCTTTCTCAATCTTGAAGGATATGGGAGACTTGGTTTTGGTGTAGGTTGAGTGGTTTTTGAAGGATTTTCTTTGTTGGATTCTTCATTGGTGGGTGTAGAAGGTAAAGGAGTAGTAGGTGTAGGTATTGAAGGTGTAGGTGTTGAAGTTGTAGAGCTTGAAGGTGTTGATTTTGATGTTGTAGGCCTATCACAAGGTGGAACCATAGTAGGCTTAACCAAAGGAGTTGTAGGAGGCATTGAAGGATCAATAGTTGTTTTTCCACTCCTTGTTGTGATTGCATTAACATTAGCCCTTGGATTTGTTTATGTGTTTGAAGGTAGAGCCCCGCGTGGCCTTTGATTAAGAAGCATCATAAACCTCTTGTTTGTTTCCTCATGCATTTCAGTAATTCTTTTCTCATTGGCTTGAAACCTCCTTTCATTCTCTTGATTCATTTTGTGAATAAGTTCAATGGTGTTAAAATCATGTGGCATATTCCCTTGAAAACCTTGAAGTTGGAAAGGTGGAGGTTGATTGTAAAACCCTTGGTTGTTGCTTTGAAAGTGATTTCCTTGGTTTTGAAAGGTATTGAGTGCTCTATAGTTGTTTTGTCCTTGGTAATTTAGCCTAGGCCCTTGATTTCTTTGAAGCAATTGAGGATGATTGGTTTGATTTTGGGTGGGTGGTTGGGGTGGAAAGCCGGGTGGATCAAGGTAGTTGTTTGACTTGTAAGAGAGATTGTTAGGGTTGATGTTAGGTTTAAAGTGCTCTCTTTGTTCATCTTGATAAGCATAACATTCAACTTGATTATTTTGAACCTTCTCACATTGTAGGTAAGAATGAGGTCCTCCACATATCTCACAACTTATAGAAATTGTATTCACATCATTGTAAGAAGAGTTGTTCAAAGAAAGTTTCATAAGGGCTTGGGCTATCTCTTGATTTGTCTTTTGAGTCTTTTATATTACTTGAAGTATCTCATTTTGACTCTTGAGGATTTGATTATCAATGGATGTGTGAGAACTATCTTGCACAACATGGACCCTCTCATCTCTTTGGTTATTTGTTTGCACCATGGATTTAGTCTCAATAATGTCCCATGCCTCTTGTGTGGATTTGAAAAGAATGTTTCCACCCGTGGATGAATTTAGGGAATCTAGATGATGTGGTGTTAATCCATTGTAAAAGGTGATGATTTGATGAACTTGGTTAAATCCATGATTGGGCATTTTCTCAATAACTTCTTTAAATCCTCCCAAGCCTCACTAAATGTTTGATCATTCCTTTGTTGAAAACCAATAATTAAGTTTCTCAAAGCCGTGGTTCTTGATGGAGGAAAGAACTTGTTCAAAAACTTCTTGGTAAAGTCATCCCAAGTGGTGATGCTCTTAGGTGGTTGTCTATCAAGCCAATACCTAGCATTACCCTCTAAGGAGAATGGGACTAAGATCAACTTGATTACATCATGAGGGACCCCATTATACATAAGTGTATTGCATATGGACAAAAACTTCTTGATATGATCATGGGGGTCATCTATGGGTCTCCCTAAAAATGGTGTAGAAGAAACCAAGGTAATCATATGTGTCTTAAGCTCAAAGGTATTTGCGGGTATAACAATGGCATCGGCATTTCCCTTCACATTTGATTGGAGGATCTCCATCAATGGTCTATTGTCAACAGCGGGCATGGCTTCTTGTGTGTTGTTCAAAGCATGATGCTCAGGATCGGGTTGATGGACGGTGTTGTTCTTATTCTTTCTCTTGTTCTTCCTTTTGGGAGGAAGGGGTTGTACACCAAAAGGTATTTGTGCACGCCCTCGGGTGAGCATGCAACTCAAATCAAGGAGTGAGAGAGGAGCTCTCGATTGACTTTGGAAAAGAAGGGATTATCCTTTCCGAGATTCAATAAGTAATATCCACAAGAAAGTATAGTATATGTAAGTAATACTTTGGGTGGAAAAACTCCCAAGAAGCTTTCCTTCTTAGAATACTCACTAGTGAACGGGGGGTTAGGTGGCGCGAAGCACTTAAGTACCTATTAACCCTTAGACGGCATTTTATAGCACGTCGCCTATCTATTAACTTTAGTAGCTTGTATTCTTCGAATTCTTGCCTATTGGAAGTATTTATCTATTTTTGTCTTTAATTTAATTTGATCGATACACGAACTTAGGACCGGAACGCCCCCAAGAACGGTGTATTGCAAAAGCAATACTTATGGAAGTATGTTTATTGGTTGTTCGTATACGTATATGTATCTACATATAATAATATATCAAAAATATTTTTGTATTTATTGAATTTTTAAGAAAATATAGTATGTACGTAAAAACGATTGAAAGCAATATATACAATATATTTTTGGGTGTAATCTTTTAGGAAAAAGATTAATTTTTGGATTTTTTATTTTTTTGGTTCAATTCTTTAGGAAAAGAATTGACTTTGTGGTTTTTTAGTTTTTATATTTTTATATTTTTGATTTTTTTATCTTTTGGATTTATGATACGTAAAAGGAACGCTCACGAGGTCAATGGGTCCCAAAATCCAATCGAAACCGTCAATCAGTAGTCTCTCGTAATGTCATGAACCAGCAGCGGCGCCATTTATATATGATCTAATTCAAGTTCGTTTTTCCAAGATCAAGACAAATTGAAAGCCCAACCAATCTCAAGTTATTAATTGTTTTTGGTGTTACAAAGTTATTTGGTATCTATGTTTATTTCAAACAAACATGTAAAATATGAAAATATTATATCTATTTATCCGTAAAACAAGTTGCAAATACCACACTATAAGCACAAAGTACAAGTATCAAAAGCACAAGTATCAAAAGCACAAGTGTAAAAATGCTTAAAATGTAAAGAGAATGAAAGTACAAGGACTAAATGTGTAAATTCAGAAAAATAAAGGACCAAAAATGAAAATAGTAACAAACTATGTGAACAAACTAACAAATAACCAAAACTGTCTAACAGAATTTGTAACAAACTGAAAATAGGAGTACTTACTAAAGCAAACCCTAAAAACTTATAATTAAAAATCTGTTTAACAAAATAATGAAAAGCTGAGGACTAGTTTGCAATTAAAACAAACTTTAAACCAAAAAACAGGCATCAAGTAACCAATAAGCTCATTTGAGCTTATTTTCCCACGAAATATGTTCTAGTTTTTTTCAAAATGCTTAAAATGAAAAGTTAGCTAGGTGTCTCAAAGGATTTTGGCTGAAATCAAGTAAATCAAAAGCTAGCTTATCTCAATAAGCTCAAAATAAGCTATAAGCCAATCCAGACTTCCACACTTGGATTTTCTTGATGAAAATGATTAAGCAAGTAACAAAGAGGTTGGAATGTCAAATAGATTTGAAAATGATCAAGGAAATAAGCTGGGATCTAAAATAAGCCAAAAGTGGTTATCGTTGACCAAGTTTGACCAAGATTTTTCAAAAAGCTGAATTTCTCAAAACTTACTCAAGACATGTTTGGAAACACATTTCTGAAAGAAAAATGGAAGATTTATGAAGTAGAAATTCTAAAATGAGAAAACCAGTTCAACTTTATCACAGAAAAGTGCATTTGCTCTAATGCTTATTAATAAGCTGATAACTACCTCAAATAAGCAAAATATATTGTCTAAGTTGGCAAATTTTAAAGCTTGTTTGTTAAGCTAATACTGGCAATAAGAATCAACTAAAAACATTAACTAACCAATAAATGAGAATGGATCAAAAAGCACTTGTTTAAACTGATGAACTCTGACCCAAACTTTTTATAGGCCAATTGCCTTTTTGACTCTGAATTTGACCAAGAAACTTCACAACTTGACTCACACTCACTTATTGAGTGTAAATGAACTCAAAGAAACAAGTTTTAACTACTTGATCACTAAAATGATCTTGATCCAAACACCAGTTTTGGACTGATTTCAAAACTTTTCAAATCTTGTTTATAGACTCAAATGAACTAGTATGACTCCAAAATCCAACAAGTTTACACTCTTAAATTCAAAGTATCAAACTGATGAAGTCTAACTGATGAAAAACAAATTTTATAAAGCAAAACTGAATTAAAAGTTATCAGACTACTAGTTAACTAACAGATCATATCAAAAGCACCAAAAGCACACTAAATCAATCACAATATAGCTAGTAAGACTTATTTCTAGGAATTTAGCATGGCAAGAACTTTTTAGTGGAGTTTAAATAAGAGATATGATGCCTTTTAGCTAGAAGCCACCACTGATGGAGTAGTGAGGCGCTGAGCCCACTAAGAACAACTTAAACACCAACAATTAACCACCAGAATTTATCAAATCATCATCATCAACTGGAAATGAGCTCCCCTGTTACAAACTGCTACTCTGGCTATGGAAATGATCTAATCTGAACTGGTACGAACTGGTAAGCTTCCAAAACACATCAACAAGTTCTATTGATCAAGTATGATCAATAGAAACACAATAGTAACAGTAGAAGTAGGATTATGCAGGAAGATTAAAGGTGAATTGAACTGAATTTGTTATTTATGAAGTAAAGTTTTTACAGGAGTGGTTACAAGGTCTAACTAACTCTCAAGTAGTTGTCAATCACTTGAGAGTAGTATCTAACTATCTTGCTAACTGAATTGAGGGAAATTAAGTAGTGTGTGAAAAATACACACACTAAGTACAATCTGAAATGAAGAACACTATGGGTTATTTATAGAGCTGAGTTGAAGTTTGTTGGAAGGTAGGTGACATGTTGAGCGAATAGTAAGATTCCACTTGTCATGATTATGTTAATTGAAAGTAGCCGTTGATGATCCAAATTGGGCTTTTGTAATTGAGCGAGTTTGAGCTTAATTATCCACTTGGGAACGCTTCGTCTCTTGATTTTGTTGACTTTTTGTTGGGAATAAAATGTAGCCAGTACACTTGGACGCTGACAAGAAGAAAACAAGCGCTGATAAGAAGAAAAACAAGCGTTGACAAATCAAATGTTGACAGGAAGAAGTCAAGCATTGATAGGTTGAAGTCAAGCACTGATAGAAAGATATGGTCTACGCGTATTATGTTTCTAGTTTGTTTCTAGTAAAAGATAGGATCAACAATGTATTTTCTATGTTTATCTTTCCTAGAATAGCTGATACGTAGACTCTTGTACAAGGCTTATTATGTCTATAAAAGAAGATCTTTAGGTTATGTTTCTTATAAGTTTTCATACGTTTAACACTTTCATTGTAAGCAAGTTTGTTATTATCAATCAAGTAAAAGTTTGTTTTACAATTGTTTGTGTGTTCTTGTTTAAGTATTAATTCCGCATAATACTTAAATTGTTTTATACACAACAAAGTTTCTATACGTGTTTAACTTGATTTAATCTCGTTTACACAAGCTAAATCGATATAAGTTTGGGATCAACAAGTGGTATCAGAGCTTGTTGAGAAACTTTGATCTAAAGAACACAAGAACCCTAAATCACCAAAAACCCTAATTTTCACATAACCCTAAAAACATCATGTCTACCCCAGAAGTAAAATCCTCCTCCTCCTCAAACCACAACATCAAGATTCCCATGTTAGACCCAGACAATTTTGAGTTGTGGAAGTTTAACTTTGAGAAATATCTGCAAATCCATGACTACACTCTCTAGGAAATTATTGAATATGGAAACACATTCAATAAGGCTCAAAAGATTTCAGATGCCATTGTTGCAAGAACAGCTGTTCAAGGTTCTACTGAAGAGGATAGAAAAGAAAAACCTGATGATGGTAGAGCTGTCTCAGTTGAGGATATAGCAAAGAGAAGAGTTGATATGAAAACCCTAAGCATTTTGAAACTCTCTTTGGGACAAGAAAATCAGCACAAATACAGAAGTTATGAGTCTGCAAAAGATCTTTGGGCAGCTCTTGAAGTTGCCTATGGTGGTAATGTTGATACTGTACAAGAGAAAAAGAAGCAACTCTTGCATGAGTATGTTGTTTTTAAGGCTCAACATAATGAGAAGCTAAGTAGTGTGAGAAGCAGACTTCTAGACATCACAAGCAAACTATCCTTCATGGGAACAGTGCTTGGTGATGTTGATATCATCTCTACTTTCCTTAAAAGCCTTGGTGACGCATGGAAAATTGAAGCAAGGTCTACAATTGCTAATAACACTCACAAAAGTTTTACTTTTGATGATGTGTACAATAAACTGAGGCTGATAGAGAATGAAACTCTTTTGGATCATGGAAGCAAGTCTACCAATGGTAACATGGCCTTCTTCTCACATAGTGAAGGTCAATTTGATCAGAAGGAGTCATACATGCACCCCATTACTGGATCAACTTGTGTCAACGCTGGATCATATCCTGTCAACACCTCACATTCTGACGCTGACACATACAAAATTGACTCACCTAGAGTTAAGCCTGCTGGTTGATCTGGATACTGTGTGTGCATACATTTCTTCATTGCCCAATGGTTCAGTGATTACTTATGAGGACCTTGAGCAAATAAGTGATGAGCATTTGGAGGAGATGGACATAAAGTGGAATATGGATCTTGCAAGTATAAGAGAAAACATGTGGAATAGAAGATTCAAGAAGAATATGACTTTTAATGCGAAGGACACTGCTGGATTTGATAAATCCAAGGTTGAGTGTTATAATTGTCATCGTATGGGACACTTTATGAGAGAATGTAGATATCCAAGAAGATCTGATGCTGGAAAACCCTCAAGCCAAATTGTTAAGGCTCAGGATCCCAAGGCCATGGTTGCAATGCAAGAAATTGATGGTGTTGGATGGGATTGGAGCTATTTGGCTAAGGATGAGGAAGAGAATAAAGCTTTGGTTGCTAAGATGGAAGAAGAAGAGCACGTTCAATATGCTCTCATGGCACACTCCTCATCTTCATCAGACAATGAGGTATATGATGATGCTTTTTGTAGTAAGGGTTGTCGTTTAAATACTGAAAGACTTAACAAAGAGGTTTTAAGATTGTCAACAGATGTGAGTAATGAGATATGCAAGTTGTCTAACTATCAACTTGCTCTTACTCAAAATGAAAAGACTGTAGCTGAGTATAAGAAAATAGAGCTTGACCTAAAAGATAAAATTAATATCTTAAAGCATAATTTAAATGCTAGTACTGATATTAGAAACATCATGGAAAGGGTCAATGCTAAACTACAGGTTAAGTTAGATGAGGCTATCAAGAATAAGGATAATGTAGATCTTAAAATTCAGATATTTGATAAAGCCTCACAAACCCTAGGAGAATGTGTTAGTAAAAAAGGGATTCTAGGGATATGACTGGGAGAGGGATGAAAGAGTATGCTAGTGTTCTACCACCAGCTGGGGACTTCTATGGTGTCCAAAGAAAGGACTTATCTTGGACTGGTTTACCAGAACTCCAAGAAGAGGAATTCATTCCTCCACCAAGAGTCCTTACCCAGTAGAAGAATATAGGCAAAAGTTGACTGATTTGGATCAATGGAAGAAAGCCAACCCTACCTTGTTTGTCAAGGGTGGCATGCTCAGTGATAGTCCAAATGAGCCTACCCCTATCAAAGTAACAAACCCAATCACTGGCAAGACTGTTGACCTTGGCTCAAACGTTGTTAGAAAACCCTAGCATTAAATATGCAGAAATGTATAGAAATACTAGGTCACCAAAAAGCCAAATTAGTTATAATGGAACAGGTTTCTTTTCTTCTAGACCTAGAGTTATGTCTAGAAAAGCCTGTTATACTTGTGGTAGCTTTTCACATTTAGCTTATAAGTGTGTCAACGCTTCCAAGGTCAACGCTGACAAAAAGTCAAACACTATCAAACCCAAAACTTTTGTTCAGCAAAGTCCACAACTTGTTAGACCATCCCCATTCTTTTCAAAAGGGTCTAACACTTATGGAAAAAGACCTTTTCAGAAGACCAATACATGGTCTAATATGCAATGGGTTCCTATAGCAAACCCTAGGTTCAACGCTGATAAGGGTAATTTCAGCGTTGACAAGACCAAATCAAACGCTGACAGAAACGTTGCCAGACCAAATAATGGTAAATATTTGCAACCACAAGGAAAGGGGTCTAAAGCTTATTCTAGCTTGACATGGAGACCTAAGCAAGATCAAAACCCTAATTCTAATAGGATTTCTATGACCTATAACAGATTTAATTATATATCAAAGGTCATCACAAAACCAATTGGGGTTAACTGGGTGTTTAATCCAAAAAGGGATGAACAAGGGGTTGTTATGAGGACTAAGTCTGTTCTTGTTGAACAACCAAATGAATCCAAGTCTGCTCAGGCTTGGGTTCCCAAACAAAACTAATTTGTTTTCTTTATGTGCAGTGCATTCAAAAGCAGGTTAATGATTATGGCTATTGGGATAGTGGATGCTCTAGGCACATGACTGGGAAGGAAGATTATCTCACAAACTTCACTCCCATTAAGGATGGTGATAAAGTTTACTTTGGAGGCAGATATGGAACTATCACAGGCAAAGGAACTCTTCTCACCAACAATTTGCGTTTTGAAAACGTGTTTCTGGTAAAAAAACTTGACTATAATCCTTTTAGTGTATCACAAGTTTGTGATAACAAAAATAAGGTTCTTTTCACTGATACTGAATGCTTGGTGTTGAGCAAGGATTTTAAAATACCAGATGAGAAATTCATTGATTATAGAACACCTAGGCATAAGGACATTTATAATGTGAATCTTAATGGGATTAGGATGAATAATAACTTGTCATGTCTTAATGCTAAGGCTTCAGTTGATAAGAGTAATATATGGCACAAGAGACTAGGGCACATTGACTTTAAAAATATAAACAGACTTGTGAGACATGGCTTGGTTGATGGTTTGCCTGAAAAGGCTTTCCACAATGACCACTCTTGTGTTGCATGCCTTTAAGGCAAACAACACAAGGTCTCATTTAAGTCTAAACAGGTGCACTCTAGTTCTAAACCACTTCACTTGCTGCATATGGACTTGTTTGGTCCTACTAATATAGAAAGCTTGAATGGTAAATCTTACTGTTTTGTCATCACTGATGACTTTTCTAGGTTTACTTGGACTTTCTTTTTAGCCTTGAAAAGTGACACTACTGATACTTTAATTAACTTTATTAACCAAATTGAAAAGAAAACTGGTAATGAAGTTAAGATGCTTAGAAGTGATAATGGTGGAGAGTTTAGAAATAAGCTGTTGGATGATTTTTGTGCCAAGAAAGGGATTACTAGACAGTTTAGTGTTGCCAGAACCCCACAACAAAATGGGGTTGCTGAGAGAAAGAATAGAACCCTAATTGAAGCAGCCAGGACTATGTTGGCTGATGCTCACTTTCCCAATGCTTTTTGGGCTGAGGCTGTGAATATAGCTTGTTATGTTCAGAATAGAGCATTAGTCAGCAAGATACATAACAAAACACCGTATGAGTTACTTTGGGGAAGGAAACCTAATATTGGTTTTCTTAAACCTTTTGGTTGTCATGTAGTTGTGCTGGACACTAGTGATGCCTTAGGTAAATTTAGTGGTAAAGGTGATGAAGTCTACTTCATGGGTTATTCAGTGCAGAGTAAAGGATATAGGGTTTACATTAAGAAGGAAAAACGTATACTTGAAAAGGTACATGTTAGGTTTTTAGAAAGTAAACCTAGTGATCCTGAAAATGGTCCAAATTGGTTATTTGACTTGGAACCTCTATCTAGGACTTTGAATTATATGCCTGTTACTAATCCAAACATTGTGAAGGTAACTTCAAGTGTTGTGGAAGAACCAGTTGTTGATGTTTCAGGTACATAGGTTAATGAAGAGGTTGGATCACAAGCAGACAAGTCATCACCCATACTTGAGTATGTTACTATTCCCATATGGACAAATGCTTTTGCTGCTGCTGCTGCTGGAAAGGAAAATGGTGGTCCCCAAGTATCACCAGTTAACAACATGCATGGTCTTTCCGGCGCTGACAAAGGAAAATCTGGCGCTGACAAGACAAATTCAGGCGTTGATGGCTCAAACGTTGACAACTCTATTTCAGGCGTTGATGGCTCTAACGCTGACAACCTTGGTTCAGGCGTTGACAACTCTTTTGACCATATTTTATCTTCCAATTTTAAACAAGGTGAACCTTCAAGCAGAAATGGAGAGGTTCATACAGATATTGATGGAAGAGAGTCTGAAGAAGATATTGGTAACATGGATGATGAGATTGAAGACAACAGACTTTTTGAGGGAGGAGTTCTTACTTCTACAATGAAGGATCACCCCTATTCTCTAATTATTGGTGATGTGATGTCTCCTGTTCAAACTAGAAGATCTCATCAGAATCTTAGAGGATTTATTGCCAATATACACAAGAAGGTTGATATCCCTCTTGTTCAAGCATGTTTGTTTGCCTGTTTTCTGTCACAATAGGAACCCAAGAAGATTTTTGATGCTCTCAAAGAACCAAGTTGGGTGGAAGCAATGCAGGATGAGCTTCACCAATTTGCTATTCAGGATGTTTGGGAGTTAGTTGATTGTCCCAGATATGTCAGACCTATTGGGACAAGATGGGTTCTTAGAAACAAGAAAGATGAAAGAGGCATTGTGGTCAGAAACAAGGCACGTTTAGTGGCTCAAGGATATACACAAGAGGAAGGGATAGACTATGAGGAGGTCTTTGCACCAGTTACAAGGATTGAGGCTATAAGGATATTTCTAGCCTATGCTTCCTGCATGGGCTTTATTGTCTATCAAATGGATGTGAAGAGTGCTTTTCTTTATGGCATAATTGTAGAGGAGGTTTATGTAATGCAGCCTCCTGGTTTTGAAGATCCAGAGCATCTAGACAAGGTATATAGAGTCAAGAAAGCTATGTATGGACTTCATCAATCCCCAAGAGCATGGTATGGCACATTGTCCACCTATCTGGTGGAAAATGGATTCAAAAGGGGCACCATAGACCAGACCTTATTTACAAAGAAGACTGGTAAAGATGTCTTACTTGTTCAGGTTTATGTGGATGATATCATCTTTGGCTCAACAAACCCAAAGATGAGTGAATACTTTCCAAGCTTATGACAGACAAGTTCAAGATGAGTGCAATGGGGGAGATTAACTTCTTTCTAGGGTTACAAGTTTAGCAGAAAGAAGATGGTATCTTCATCTCTCAGGATAAATATGTAGAAGAAATCTTGAAGAAGTTTGGCTTTTCTCCACATGAGAAAAAGGCTAGTACTCCTATGGATAGAGAACACCCTTGGGGAAAAGTTGGAGATGGAAAAGATGTGGATGTCAGGCACTATAGATCAATGATTGGTTCATTGATGTATCTCACAGCCTCAAGACCTGACATTATGTTTGCTGTGTGTGCATGTGCACGCCATCAAGTGACTCCCAAAGAGTGTCACCTTCATGCTGTCAAGAGAATCTTTAGGTACCTTAGATGTTATCCAGATTTGGGATTATGGTATCCAAAAGATTCACCATTGGATCTTATTGCATATTCAGACAGTAACTATGGTGGTGATAAATTTGATAGAAAATCCACAACTGGTGGATGTCAGTTTCTTGGGAGTAGGTTGATATCTTGGAAGAAACAAACAGTGATGGCCAATTCTACAACTGAAGCAGAGTATGTTGCAGCAGCTGCTTGTTGTAGACAAGTCTTGTGGATTCAGAACCAGCTGTTGGATTATGGGTATAATTTCATGCATACCAAGATTTTTGTAGACAATAACAGTACTTTATGCATTATTAAAAATCCTGTACATCATTCTAAAACACAACACATAGAAATTAGACATCATTTTATAAGAGATTGTTTTGAAAAGAGTTTAATACAACCAGATAGGGTTGACACAGAAGAAAATGTGTCTGATTTATTAACTAAACCTTTTGATACTGGAAGGTTTCAATACTTGGTCACAAGTATTGGAATGATCAATCTCACTTAATATGTGTTTTGGGGTCTCATTGTAAAAGTATGTACATGATATGCATTGTTATTGGTCTTTTTGAAGTTAGATTTTCCACTATATTTGTCTAACGCTGACAAAGGTTATCTTAACGCTGATAAGTGTTATCATAACGTTGTCAGCAACATGTTAGTTTTGTGGTTTTTGATCTATGTGTGCAGGCGTTGTTAGCATTGTACCATTGGATACATAATTGCTTATGGATCCTTGGAGAATCATTGGAGCATGTTTCAATTTATGGATGATGGTTGGAATATTTATATTCCTATCTTGACATAAATTTTTATATCCATGCATATTATTGGGCAACATATGTATCACAGTTTAAGGGGAGGTTTTAGGAACCTTTAGGACTTTTGGGTATTCTTATAACACTCTTATCACAATTCTAGATTATGTCCACTGGTGAGTATGAGTTAGTTTACTAAATCATGAGGCACTGTAGCATGAAAAGTTGACATACTATGCATGCTGCCAAGACCTTTTTAGCCTAGAATTGGATGTGGTCTGTTGGGAGACTTGGGAATGATTTATATTGGGTTTACCTGGGAGTTACAAGGGATTTTATGAGATAACTTAATTGTTAAGAATTTTGGTTAGCAAGGGACACTAGAGGACTGTTATGTCTATCTTGCATAAGCAAGTACGCATAACTTGACAGTGCTTGCCGTCCTATAATAATTATCAATTTATAGGTTATCTTCACAAGGATAAATTACTTTGTTAAGGTCCTTTTTCATTTTTATTACTTTTATTTTTGGACGCTGACAAATATTTTTCCAAGCGTTGTTGTGACCAATTTAGACGCTGACATGGCTTTGGCAAACATTGACAAGAATATAGCCGTTGGGCGCTGATGGGTTATTTTTGACCGTTGACATTCACTGGGACCTACCCAGTTGTTATTTTTGACGAATTTTGGGGCCATAATTTTGGGAGTAGATAACTTTTAATTAATGCACAAGATAACTTATTTTCTTTTCAATATTTTCATCATTATATTTTGAAAATAGTTGCCTTATTTTTTACCAATCACATGTGCCTATCTCTCCTATATATTTGACTCCTATTTTTAAACAGGGTACTATCATATTCTTGTCTAACACTTTTTCTCCTATAATTCATCTTTCATCAATCTTTCACAAACAGCTTTCTTCAACAATGGCACCAAAGTTTAAACCAAGTGACTTGGTATTGGGATTCAGGAGTCAGCACAACATGATTGCTTATTTGGCGGCTGATGATACTTTGTTTCCACAATACACTCAGATGGTGGCGTATTTGAATGCATCTCCACTTAGGTATGCACTTTCTCATGCTCCTCTCATCCCTGTCACTCATATTAAATAGTTTTGGAACATTGTTAGTTCCTCAACAATTAATAATGTGACTACATTAACGGCTATTGTTCATGGGCGTACTTAGGTGGTTACTGAAGCCTTGGTTCGCCAGGCTTTGCATCTTAATGATGCAGATGGTATAACCACTCTCCCCATTAATGAAATAGAACAAGGACTTCGGGCATTGGGGTATCTTTTCCCTGATGAGGGTATTTTAAATAAATATCATAAACAAGAGTTTCCCCCAGTCTGGAAGTACCTCATACATGTCATCCTTTAATGTTTGAGTCCCAAATGTACTGCACATAATGAAATTAACAGATTTATTGCTAGTGCAATTGTGTGCATTAAAAATGGGCAAAAGCATAATTTTTCAAAACTAATTTTTGATGGCATGTGTAAAAACAAGGGGAGTAAGATGACTTTAGCTTATCCCAGATTTTTGCAAATGGTTTTTGATGTGCAAAATTACTGCACAAGGGATCATGATGATTTTTATGAGATCCCTGTGCAAAAGAAAGCTATTTTTAGTAAGATGAACTCACCCCCTCACCGTGAATTACCCCTCACCCAAGCTATGCTTGCTGTTATTGAAGCAACACAACCCCAACCAGACCCACAACCACAACTTGACCCAATACCAGAACTTTTGCCTTCACCTCAACACATGGAAATTGACCAAGAATCCTTCAAAGCTGACACATTAAATGTTGGTGTTGACACTAGTAATCCAAACGTTGACACCTTTCCTTCACAGACCCAAACACCCCCTAACCTTCAAACTACCACCCAATCCACATCATCTTCTACCCCACCTGAATATAGGTTGCAAAAACGCCCAAGGACTACTAGAGTGTTCTCCTCTAGTGGTCCTAGCCATGTTGTAGAGAGAACCACCACCACAAGTGTTGTTGGTGCTATGGATGAGGTTGGGACTATTGCTACTCGCTTAGATGCAGGCCAAGACAGTCTTAACATCTTTAAGACCTCATCCATGCCCCATGACTCTACTTTGGGAGGTCAAATACCCATTCTAGAGGAGGGCAGATTGGAACCATACACATTGATGGAATTGATGGCTGACTACATTAGCTTGCAAAAGCAAAATGCAGACCTGGGACAAACAGTCAGTACACAAGGCCTTGAACTCAAGCAATTGAGGGAGAGGATTGTTATTTTGGAGGATGCTATCACTAGGCGTGGGATGGAGGAATCTTCCAAAGGGGAGGATGAGCAGATCTATGTGAGTGACAAAGGCTCACATGATGGAGAATCTTTGGGTGTTGCTGAAGCCCTCACTGAATTGAAGAAGCAACCAGGTTTTGATACATCTTTGGTTACTCCTACAAACTTGAACTTGTCTTTTACAGCTATGATAGAGCAGTTCACAAGAGGCGCTGAGACAAGTAAGGTGAGTGTTGACAAGCAGAATTTGAACGCTGACACATCAAGCGCTGACAAGAGTAAGTTGGGCGCTAACACACAGAATTTGAGCGTTGACAGACCTGCAGATATGGTTAATGTATTCCAGTCATCAGCTATCATCAAAGAAGTGTCTTCACAGGTACCATCATTATCTTTACCCATCATTGATCCATTAGATAAGGGTAAAGGAATCATGGTATAAGTAGAAGTTCCAAAGGATGCAGCACAAGTAGAGTTTGATTCAAGGTTGGTTGCACTACTTGTGGAACAAGAAATGAAGAAGGTTGGTGAATCACCATTTGTTGTCACTTTTGATGAACAAGAAGGAACTGATGAAGGAAGTTCAGATTCAAGCGTTATGATAATTGAACAACCAGAAAGACTTGAATATGGTGATGACTTGGCAAGAGAGAAGCTTAGAGAGTTAAAATTGCAAGTAGACTTTGATATGCCAGAAGTTGTTCAGATGTACCATGCTTGGGAGAATAGGATTATGGAGAATCCAGATTTGACAATTTCAGACCAAATTTGGGGATTGGAGATTCTTCTAAGAGTTCAAAGAGACTACAAGGTAATTCTGAAGCATAAGGATAGCAATGTTTTCTCACTGCTAAAGAGGGATATAAGGGAGCTTTACTACATGTTACTCAGATGTCATGGAACTGGATGGACCTTCAAGAAATTGCAGGGATTATCCTTTGAAGAATTGGAGTACTAGGCTTATCCCATTTGGGCAAGAGTGCAAGAAATGAATACTCTTAGACTTCTTTCAGATGAAAGGAAAGAAGAACTTGTAGAAGAGATGGAGATTCAGAAGGCAATGATTGTTCCAAGGCCTTTGAAGAAGGGAGTTCCACTTGAGTTCCCTAAAGGCTTAAATAAAGTGAATCCTAGTGAAACTGTTCTTAGAAGGAGCATTAAGCTCTCACCTATACAAGCTTCATATATGGTACAAGTGTTAGCTCTTGATGCCAGAAACCCTATCATTAGTTATGAAGAAGATGTAAGTGGGTTTTGGAAGATTGGCAGATATGGGAAAGAGGTACACACATTTAATACTCTTATGTCTCTCTTTGTAAGTATGGATAGGGAAGACTTGGCAGACCTTTGGAGGTTGTTGCTGGCCAAGTATGAGGCTGAAGCACCTACTTCAGTCAATGGAATAAAGCTTTGGTCAACATTCAAGAGAATGTGTGCACCAGAAGAAGAAGATCCTGTTTGGAAGGATCTTAAGGTTGATATCAGTGGACTTCAATGGCGTTTGTATTCAACTGCTGGTGTGTATTATTTGAGCTCTACAAAGTTTGTTGGGTATCTTCTTGTAGATGTTGAGTATCCCATGTCCAAAGAAGTTTTGGACAAGATGAAGACAACACAGCTGAAAATTGACTATTCAAGTGACGTGGCAAAATATTTGATTAGGCATTTTATTACCAATATGATAAGATTTGTAAGATTCCTCCTAGTTCTTAATTTTTATTCAGAAACTTGATTACTAGAGTAGATATCAAGTTTAAGGGAGGATTGTTGGGAATAAAATGTAGCCAGTACACTTGGACGCTGACAAGAAGAAAACAAGCGCTGATAAGAAGAAAACAAGCGTTGACAGATCAAACGTTGACAGGAAGAAGTCAAGCGTTGATAGGTTGAAGTCAAGCACTGATAGAAAGATATGGTCTACGCGTATTATGTTTCTAGTTTGTTTCTAGTAAAAGATAGGACAACAATGTATTTTCTATGTTTATCTATACCTAGAATAGCTGATACGTAGACTCTTGTACAAGGCTTCTTATGTCTATAAAAGATGATCTTTAGGTTATGTTTCATATAACTTTTCATACGTTTAACACTTTCATTGTAAGCAAGTTTGTTATTATCAATCAAGTGAAAGTTTGTTTTACAATTGTTTGTGTGTTCTTGTTTAAGTATTAATTCCACATAATACTTAAATTGTTTTATACACAACAAAGTTTCTCTACGTGTTTAACTTGATTTCATCTCGTTTACACAAGCTAAATCGATCTAAGTTTGGGATCAACACTTTTTAATAAGTGTGAAAACACTTATCCTTTTACCACTTATTTTCAATAATAACAAGACTAAAACGTGTATTTTAGGTTGTAAAAGTCGAAATTATGCGTGGTTTGTTTTTTATTGTGTTTCAGGATAAAAATATGAAAAAGGAAGAAAACACGGGCTGTCGCGGGCTTTTATCGAAGAAAAAGACAAAAGACTAGTCAAAAGGTCAAAAGTGCAAGAATAACGGAAGTCAAAGGCCTATTCTGAAGATTTATCGAAGAAAAAGTCTAAAGACAGAAGTTTAACGAAGTCAAAAAACCAAGTCTATTAAAAGAAGAAAAAATAGAAGACGAGTTCAAATTATCATTCGACTAATCCCGAGACCAAGTCGAAAAATACGAGAAGAAAAGAGAAGAAACAAGCATTTACCACCTCCCCTATATATAGTCTTCTAATGTGTAATTAGAAGCTAGTCTTCATTTTTAGTTTTTAATTTTAGTAGGTAATTAAGTGTGTTTTATTTTTCTCTCTAGTTTTTCAAGCTTATCAAACCTTCATCTTAATCTTGTAATCTTTGATCTTAATCTTCAGTTTAATCAAGTTTATTTTATAATTCTCATTCTACCTTTCTTAATAATCTATTATTTTGCTTAATTAATCATGTAGATGGTTTGATTCTATTGATCATGTGATTGTTTTGCTTATTTGATTGTGCTTATTTAATTGGTGTGTTTAGAGTTTTGAGATTAAGGTGCTTATTGCTTAATTTTTATGTTTATTAGTTTTTAAAATAAGTTGATTTTGGTGGTTTAATATTTTTATAAAAAGTTAATTTTAAATTTTTGCTTATTTAGTGTTTTTAAAAGTTTTTAGATCTTGGCTTAGTTGTTTTTTCTAAAATTGATTTGGTTAGGTTTTTAGATTAATGCTTATTTGGTTTTAGCTTAACTTTCTTATTTATTTATACTATTCCTTGTTGGTTTACTTAAAACCCTAGTATTCCGAAGTGAGTGAGGATTTAACTCATTCTGAACTGTATCCATCACTATATTACGAGTTAGGTTGGAATTTACTCATTCCGAACTAGCTCGTCAATCATTATTCCGAACTGCATGAGTGACTGTATATTCCGAACTAGGTGCTTGGTGGTATTCCGAACTACCTCTAGGTTTCACATTCTGAACTAATCAGGGAACCATATTCCGAACTACGTGTGAGATAGAGTATTCCGGATTAGTAACTTGGTCCTATTCCGAGTTACGTCAGAAGTTATATTCCAAACTACGTCTTGAAGACGTATTCCGAACTGGGTCAAGACCACATATTCCGAATTACATCAAAACACACATTCCGAACTACATTCAGTTTTAGCATTCCGAACTATGTCCAGTTTCAATATTCCGAATTAGGTCACACTTTTGGATTCCGAATTGTGTTCTGGTTTTGTATTCCGAGTTAAGTCACACTTTCTGATTCCTAATTAGGTTTAGTTTTCTGAAACTTTACTTTAAATTTATTTTTGATTCAAGTTTACGTCTTTACAAAGTTTTAAGTTTTAAATTTACTTCTAAATGTTTTAACTTTTTGTCATTTAATTTTAAACCTTAATTTTTAGTATAACTTTTTAAGTTTTAATTTTATGCATCGTCATTTACAAATTCATTTTTATTTAAATTAGATAATTTCCTTTTAGTCATGTTTACCAAGTTCTACTGTACAGCATTCATACTGGAAAGAAATCAAGGTTAGAAGTCTCTTTTATTTTTATTAGCTCTTATATTTATGTTATTTGGTAGACATAGTTAACCAAGCTCCCCCTTTTAGTGACCAATACCAACAATTCCACCATTAACCGTGATCAATTCGAATTGAATCGAGTACGAACAACACTTTCAAAGAGAACACACAAAACGCTTAATATCAAATGGCGCCGCAGCGGGCTCTTTTCGTAAAGATTAACGGTTTTTAGTGAGAAAAATTGGATTTTGGGATCCGTTCTTTTGGGAACGTTATTTTCAAGCACAAAAACTTTCGAAAATCCTAACAAATATAAAATTTTCAAAATCCAAAAACAATAAAAAAGATAAAAAAACCAAAAATATTTTATTTCATTCTAGTGTATGCGTACTCGATCTACGTCTAATTCTGAGCCCGAGACTCTTAGAGACATAGATATGGCCGGTGTGCATAACAATAATAACAACCCACCCCACCGCCAACATGAATAATAATAACAACAATGGCCTACAACCCGACCTACACACAATGGAGGAGCTTTGTCAGCCAACAATGAACCGACGCGGAGGACCGATTGCGCCGATGCAAATCATGGCTCCTGAATTTTCGTTGAAGCATCACATGATCCAGCAAGTTCAAAACGCTTGTCCTTTTCGCGGATTACCGGATGATGATGCCAACAAACATCTCGACAAATTCATAACCGTCACCCAAAGCATGAAAGTTCCCGGTGTTACTATGGATTTCCTTCACCTACATCTCTTCCCACACACTTTATCCCACCATGCCTAGAAATGGTTTGATCGACTTCCCAAAACTCAATTCATACATGGAATGACATGACTCAACGATTTTTGTCGCGCTACTTTCCACCCTCCATGGTCACTAGCCTTCGGAACCAAATTAATGGATCCACTCAAGAAAATGATGAATCACTTTTCGATGCTTGGGAACGCTACAATTTTTTGATCGACCGTTGTCTAAATCATAATGTGACAACCCTGGTTTTGAGGTTCGTCACTTAGTTTTATTTTGTGCTAGTTACGTGTCTTTACGTGTTTATGTGCTAATTGGTGTGTATAGATTGTGGTTTGGATATCGTTTCCGGTACGGGGTACCTTGTGAGTGAAACGATGTGAGATGATTTCATGTTCAGGAGCTCACATGGTAGTGACTATCAAATGAGATGGTGTTATTTAGTGGTTTTACGTATACATATATGTATTATAGAAAATCGTATTTTTACGATTTACGGTTTAGCATTTAGAGGTCTCGGATGAGGTGATTAGTCATGTGAATATTTTTCAGGATGGTTTTAAGTCATTTAGGTATTAGTTATAAAGTTTATTTCAAAATTTAAGAATTTTTTATAAAAGTGTATATTTTACGTCTTTTACGGTAAAACGCGTAAATTTGACTAGTTTTACGGTTTTGAGGTTTTGGAAGTTTTAGGAGCTGAAATAAATTAACGTAAATTAAGGTAATATTAATAAGATATTAATTAACAATAAAATATAAAAAAACGAAATTAGGGGGTGTTGGGTCGGTTTTGTACGCAAGAAAAGATGAAAAGGAAAAAAAAGAAAAAGATTTATGGTAAGTGGTAATTGGGTTGGACAAGTATTGCTTTGCTATATAAGGAACCCCCACACTAAATCAAACGCATTTTTTTATTTCTCTGGAGTTTATAGTCGATTAAAAAGAAGAGAAGAATTAGGGTTCTTCATAAAATTGGGTTTTTTTCATCTTCCATTAATTTAAAAGTAAAACCTTCTTAACTCTTTTCAATTTAATTATTTTAATGATTTCTTAATCATCTTATGATGGATTTATGTTAGGGTTTAATTTAAAAACAGTATATTAATGTTATAATAATGATGTTTTAATGATTACATAAATTAGGGCTTGTAATTAGTGGGGTTAGGGTTAATTAATGAGGTTAATTTAGTTAAACCAGTTTTTAAAATCTGGACAGAATTTTGAGTCAATTGTTTTGATCATATCGGGAGTTCTACAAAATCTTATTTTGCGATCCAAGTATCCCTGAAAAGGTAATTGAAGTGGCTTTCCAATGCAAGAAACGAGAACTAAATTGGAGGTCAGGAAGTGGGTCAAAAAGAGGTTACAACAGGCGGAGGTCAAAACAGTTTTGAAATCAGCCTGTTTTCTTTATAAGTTTTGGGTTGTTTGGGGTACTTAGGGTTGCATTGGGGCATTCAAACGAACATGGGAGATGGTTTATATATTATAGGAAGTACCTGCATTGGGGCTAAGAATGTGGGTTAGGGTTAGACCCCATAATCATAACAAATGTTTTGTATGTTCGAAATCAGTAAAATCTGGATAGACAAAAGTATATATATATATATATATATATATATCAGGGCCTTAACAGTAGCTTTAAGGTTGGGACAAACGGGATGTGTTAGCTAACATATGTAAGGGCATAAGTATTCCCTTTACAGAGATCATGGGTATGTTTAGGTGGGCGTTTGGCTTATAGTTTGGAGACCTAAAAACCGGGACTGTTTTGGGTAAAATGTTAACGGGACGGGTAATGAAGTAAACTGAGTTAAGGGTTTTATAGAGGGGTGCAATGAGATGCGTTGAGCATATAAATGAGGGTCATATATGGGAGAAGGCTAGATGTCCATCATAGGTTGATGAGCCGTCTTAGTGATTGGTTCATGTTTTGATTATGTGTTTTTGGTGTTTTAGCTTTTTGCTAGTGCGCGGACTTTTGGCGAAGCTCAATCAGGTGAGTTTCATAGTCCCATGTTTACTAATGGTTTTAACTTCCAGATGGGATGGAAGAGACACTGTTTTGTTTTGTTATTTATAAATTATGCTGTGAATGTTTGGCGTTGGTAATGGACTTATGTGTGCATACTTATATGATTAACTGCTAGTTTATTCTTGATTGTTTATGTTTTGACTTGGTACCAAGGGGGCGTTGACAAGGCGGGGCCTTAGGGATTGGTTCATAGGTGTTTGGAAGCCTATGGGAGTATGGTGTTTGGTAAGGCTGGGAGCCTTGGACTGGGTTTTGGTTTGATTTGTTAAATCTTGAATATTAGTTTGTTAATGCATATTAGTATCACATTGTCCATATGTTTAGTGGTTTATGGTGGTTCACAGCTTATTTTAATCTGTTTTCGGTTGGAGTCTAAACCTATGACTCTCACCAACTTTATGTTGACGTGTTTTAGTGTCTCTTTCAGGTGATATTATGGTTAAGCTAGAGGACATAAGTGGCTAGGATTTGGAGAGCGTAGGAAATGCATTTAGAAGGAGATCCCCATTCCTTCTTAGTTTCATTTGCTCATTTAATAAGTGATACTATTTGGCACCTATATGTTTGTTTTGGTTATGTTATTTATTTGTCTTGGGTAAGAGTTAGGACTGTTACCTACTTACCTAGACTCCTGCATTGTTGAGATATTGTCATGACTTTTATGTCACCATTTTATGACATTTCTTATTTCATATAGTTGTCTCTATAGACACGCCATGTTGTGATGATATCCATACGTCGCGCCCCATATTCCGCCATTGGTGAGGTGTGACAGAATGGTATCAGAGACAATGGTTATAGAGAATTAGGTTGCCTAGTCGAGTAGCCTAGTCTATATCTTAAGGTTCCTTGCATATAGGCGTCATAGGAGTATGTGTGCATTATATAATAATTGATGTGTTTGGATGTTATTTATTGTGATGTTTGACTAGCATGAATTGAACCATAGTAATTTCATACTTAGCCACATGTTATTTTCTTTTCGGGATTGTGACTAGTGCGGGTTGAACCATAATCGACATTGTCGTATTTTGCTTAAATTATACACTATAGTACATAATTTGGTACATGGTAGTTTCTATCTTTTGTTGGGTTATTTTATGTACCTGATGTGACAAATCTAACATTTTCAGGTAGTGAAATATTTTCTCGTATAATATTTTGAAACTTATTTTTGTGTTGGTTGACGAACTCACAATTTACGGATTTAAATTTGGGCTTACGTGCATAATTTGGCGTCTTTTACGACTAAACCGGAAACCTTAGGATTACGTATTTACGTTTTTGAACTCCGTTTTTGATGAGACAATTTTTATTGGATTCGTTTTGTGACGGTGATTCATAATTTATAAAAACATTTTTCGTAAAACAACCCGAGGGCACGCAAATCGAGAAAACTAGAATCGAGAAATACCCGTAAACTAGTGAGATGGGACAAAACACTTTGTCCCACCCCACTAGCAAAAGTGGACGGCTAAGCTTGACACCACCACACATATGTGGCATCAAGTTAGCAAATTTACACAAGTGTACGCTTGTGCTTACACACCAAGCTAACCATTACCACTTAACCTCCCAAACTAGAAAGTTGTTTTCATTCTTCACATTTCTTCCATGCAAACCACTCTAAAACTCTCTCAATATCTCCCTCCTTGCCGTCCCAAATAAAGCAACAAACACCATCATTGATCTTTTCTAGCCACAAACCACATGTTTACTAGTCCTATTAAGGTGTTTCCTTGAAGCCTTGATCATTTGGTGGCCATATAAACAACTTTGGAGGTGATTTGCTTGTGTCCTAGGGCTGATTTTCCAACCTATGTTCTTGATATTTGATGGTCTTGGAGATACTTGTTGTGTTCATCAAGTTCTTGCCTTCCTAAAACAAGAAATCCACTTGGATTGGTAAAGAAGATCATCCTCTACATTTTTCTCTTATTATTTTGTAAAGAACAAATGTATTTTCTTTCATTTTGTATATGTATATGATGTATATATGATGATAAAAATGTTGTGTGGGGATCAAGTGTTGATAAACATGCTTAAAAATGATGATAACCATAAGAAATGAAGCTAAAATCTTGACTATTTAGCTTGCTGTATAAAAACAGTAGATAACTAAAAGATGAACTGATAAAAATGCATGGTTTGATCTATTTACAGTAAGTAGATGATGTTATACACATGTGAGAGTTGGCCATGTAATGGAATCAAAATAATGAGCGAGATATGATCAAAACAAGTTAGGTGGTGTAATCTGAATAAGCAGTTTTGTAGGGACTTTTAAGGCAACTTAGACTCAAAATGGGCAGTAGCTATAACTAAGTTATATGTAGCACATATTATGAAGAAGTTGTCATCCAAAAATGAGCTTCTAAGTCATTGTAGAACTCTAGATATGATAAAAATGGTGAATATGAAGTTAAAAATCAGATTTTTGGAAATAATGTTTATTATTATTATATAAGCACTCACATTATAATTTATAAAATGTAAAATAGAAACCCACTAACTTATAAAACTTATTTATATAAATATATAAAAGGTTAATTAAATGGGTAAATTATATAAATGGTGGTAAAAATAATATTTATAAGTAATAAAAACTATAAACTTGATTTTTACGACTTTTTCGGCTATCGCCGTAAAATTAACGTTTTTCGCCAAATAAAACTTAGACGACCAAACCCGTCTAATGTAAAGTTTATAAAAGTTTTATACTGATGTATAAGTAACTAATACAAGTAAAAACCGATAAAACCCGAACTATAAGAATCACGGACATTTACGAGCTAACTAAACCTATTAGACTAATAATTGGACTTAATAAGATAAAAACTTGTAAAAAGAATTATTTGGGCTTAACCCATTTGGGCCCAACATGAATAATATATATAATGATCATATAGGTATAAAATGGGTAAAAACAAGTTAAAGAACTTATAAAAGAATTAATAGACTTAAAATAGGTAAAATCGGTAAAACTAGTGAACTAGTAAGACGTTACCAAAACGTAAACACTAAAATGAGTAAACGAGGATTTATAAACCCACTTGATCATCATCATATGTACAAAATCATCATATGTATATTGTTATTTTGATAAAAGTCATTGGACCGAGTCTAAGACCGATTATTATTTATATAGGTTTCTGTGACCGAAGCACGCCCGTAGCCGATAATCCGCCTTTCATTAACAACGTGAGTTCATAGCCTCGCACTCTTTTAAATGTTTTATAAAATGATTTGTAAACCCGCGAGGGAGATAACATGCTAGATTTTTATAAAAATAGAACACAAGTAGTCCCGATTGTATGCTAAATGATATGGACCCGAATGATGCTATGACCCTATGTTCGAGACTAAAAGGATTATTAGTAGTTAGGTTATGTCACTTAAAGTCCCATTAGCATGAATTGTGAACTACCGGGATTTGGTAGACGCTTATGCATTTGATAGTACTATTTGCGGACGATCACCTCAGTTCGCGCCTTGACGGTTGATCCCCGTCGTACCACATTGATTGGTAAGCGAATTTATGTATGAGAAGATTCCATAGCGTGATTTTTGTGACGACACGCTAACTTAGATGGGCAAATTGTTTGTCGGGTTCGCGGCCCGCTGTTTTCACAGTAAGGTAACAATGTCATGCGGCTAATAATAATCCTACAATCTATACGACCTGTATAATCTAAATATCCGATATGATACGACGCTATTAACGATGAATATATTACCTATAATGGTAATATAGAGACTACGGTCTCATGGACGGTTTCAGATGTATGCTTGATTTATATATTGCCTGACTAGCAATATGTGGACTTACTTCCGATATTATACTTGTGTTCTGATTTTAAATGAATGTAAATGATTGTTTTATATAACGGTTTTCATTAAACTCTATGAATTCACTCGGCATTCGCTGATATGATTTTTGCATGTTTTCTATCTCAGGTGCTTGAAGGTAATCCGGATGGAGATCGACTCTGATGGCCCACACTTAATATTAAAAATGTTCATTCGATCTGTGTTTTGTAAACTTAATGACCTGTATAATTTGGGACCTGTTGTACACTTTTAAACCTTTTTATCGAATGAATGTTTGTTAAACCTTGTACAACCATTTTTATGTGTTGTCTATGATTGGAGTTATTGTGCTATCCCGTAACACTCTGAAAGACCCTTCCGCTGTACCGATACGAAAAATGAGAGTGTTACAGTTTGGTACCAGAGCTCTCGTTGTAGAGAACAAAAGATTTTAAAAACCAAGGTTTTGAACAAAACTTTTCAAAATCTTTTAACAATGAACATTTGAGAAAATATTTGAAAAATCTTTTGACTATAACGGTGCCAGAGATCTCCGACGTTACCAACAAGCCCTATTGAGAAGATATATATTTTGATATATATAATTTAATTTATATATATGTATATATCGTGATTTCATTATGTAATTGTTTAACTAGTATGTTATCCTAATACGAGATATATATATAAATGCAGATTGTCATGGCTGACCCTAATATTCCTGTAGAAAACCATGCTATTCCCGAACCTAATATAGAATATGATCCTTATTTAGACTTAGTAGATTTTGATATCGATGATGAGGAGGAACCATTTGAGGATCCCGAGCCCGAGTTAGGACTAGGAGATCAGATTGCCCCTCAGGTTGACTTAGTAGAGAATGAGATTGAGAATGTGGGTAATGAGAATGTGGAGATTGAGAATGCTGATATTGTGAATGAGGATGAGATTGGGTTAGATGAGTTAGATGATGAGATTGACGACGAGGATGTCGAGGAGGATGTAGGTATAGATGTTGAGGTTGATGACGATGAGGAAGCTGAGCTTATTTATCCATATGATGTTCCAGAGGGCGAGCCTTTGCCCCCACCAGTTTGTTTGTCTGATTCTGAGGATGAGTTACCTAGGGACGAAATGTCTGAATCGTCTGAATCTGATTCTGAATCAGAGGAGGATGAGGATGACGATGCACCTGACGGTACCAATGGTATTTCTACTCGTAGACGTGAGATATGAGAGTCGTCTAGTACTCGAGAGGCTACTCATATTGATGGTCTTGCACCATGGGCCTTGAGACGTGATCTAGATGCTTCCCGTGTTAAGAGTTGTGTGACAGAGGTTGGATTAGGTATTGTTCAGACTCAGGTTTCTTATTTGGAGTCGAAGACTAAGGTTGGCGAGAAAGAGCGAGAATTGCTTAGTTTGGATTTGAGTGATGTAGAACGTGGTTTGAATAAGGCTTTTAGGAGGTTATCAGTGTTGGAAAGTGGTGAGTATGCTGCTATGAAGAGAAAGGTGAATTCTATGGAGATTCAGTTGAGTGTGGCTCGTGCGATGCGTGAGAAAGCCGAAAAGGAGTTGAATATATATGTGGGTTGGAACAGTAGATTTTATGCCGACATGGTTGAAAGAGGAGTAATCCGTAAGCGCCCAGCTGAAGATGAGTCTAGTGATCGTCCGGCGAAGATCCAGAAGACGATGGATGATGGACCATCTGGCGGTTCTCAGTAGACCAGTCTGTGTTTAGTAGTGACCTTTATATCTTTTGTGCTTTTGTAGCTTTGACTGAACCGACTTGTTAGTAGTAGACTTGGCACGAATTTTGAGTGTATATAGTGTTAGAACTTTGATATGGATGTACTAAGACAATACTTTTGTTTCAGATCGAATGAAATATGTATCTTGTCTTGAATTCCATATTGTGCCTTATTTGTATCTTGATTATGAATTCAATCCGTATTCTATGAATCCTTTGTTGGATGAATGCTTAATGCTTTGAAATTGTGGAATTATAGAACTATGCCGCCCAAGAAGGCTGTGACTGAGGATGATGTACGTAGGATTATTACAGAGCAAGTTACCGCATCTATGACTGAATTTATGGCAAATGCTAGAAATGAAGCTGGCGGTAGTGGAGCTGGCGGTAGTGGAGCTGGCGGTAGTGGAGCTGGCGGTAGTGGAGCTGGCGGTAGTGGAATTGGCGGTACTAATGTGAATGTGAATGCTAATAATGTGAATGCTAATGCTGGAGGAAATGTAGGAGGACTTGGAACGAATGCACCTGAAGTTGGTGGTTGTACTTATGTGACGTTTATGAAGTGTGAACCTCTACCTTTTAATGGAACTGAAGGTGCTGTAGGATTAAGCCAGTGGATTGAGAAGATTGAATCGGTGTTTAGGATTAGTAAGTGTAAGGAGGAAGATAAGGTGACTTTTGCTATGGCTACTCTTAAAGGTCGTGCGTTGACTTGGTGGAACGGGAGAATTGCTTTCATGGGTCTTGATGCTGCTAATGCTACTCATTGGGCTGAAATCAAGAAGTGGATGACTATGGAGTTTTGTCCTCGTAGTGTGATCATTAGGTTAGAACAAGAGTTGATTCATTTGAGAATGAAAGGTGTGGACATTGATAGTTACACGAATCGATTCCATGAGTTGGCCTTGCTATGTCCTCGATTGGTTGAACCCGAAGAGATCCGAATTAAGCAATATGTGAAAGGGTTGACCAGGAATATCCGGGGGGACGTGACATCATCTAAACCACTGACCATTGATGATGCTGTTCGAATGGCTTACCAACTCATTGGACAGATAATTCAGGATAAGGAAGATGAAGCCCGTGTAGGTGAGAAAAGAAAGGGAGACGGTGAGCGTGTAGATAGAGGTGATAATAGGAAGAATTTCAATCGCCGTCAGAACAAGAGAAAGGGGAATGCAAATGCTCTTACCTACAACAATGCACCGCACAACGATGATAGATGTCCTAAGTGTGGCAACAAGAGGCATCCTGGCGACTGCTGGAAGTGCCGAAATTGCGGAAAGCTTGGACACAAGGTTGAAAGGTGTAAGAAGGGAACCATTTGCTTCAACTGTAATGAAGAAGGTCATAGGAAATCGGAATGCCCCAAGTTGAAAGCGATTGTACCTGGAAGAAACCCCCAGGGTGGTATCTACCAACTTGGAACAATTGAGGTGAAGAAAGAGGATCCAAATGTCGTTACCGGTACGTTTTTACTCAACAATCATTATGCTGTTGCTTTATTCGATTCGGGTGCCGATAGGAGCTTTGTATCCACTAAATTTAGTGCCCTTATTGATATTGAACCTGTTGAGATAAGTACCAGTTACGAGGTGGAATTGGCTGATGGTAAATTAGTGAAAACTAATAAGCTATTAGAAGGATGCTCTCTAAATCTCTTGAACCATTCCTTTCCGATTGATTTGATGTTGATAGAATTAGGTAGTTTTGATATTATTATTGGTATGGATTGGTTGTCGTTGAATAATGCTACTATTTTATGTGGAGAGAAGAAGGTTAAGATTCCTCTTAGGAATAGAACGTTAGTAATTGATGGTAGTCGAGGTGAATCCCGTTTGAAAATCGTTTCATGTATTAAAGTCCAAAAGTACATCAGGAACAGTTGCGAGTTATTCTTAGCTCAAGTGACCGGGAATGAGTCTAGGGAGAAACGATTGGAAGATGTACCTATTATTTGTGAATTTCCTGAGGTATTTCCTAAAGATTTACCCGGACTTCCACCGATAAGGCAAGTAGAGTTTCGAATTGATTTAATTCCTGGTGCTGCACCGGTGGCACGTGCGCCTTACCGATTAGCCCCTTCTGAATTAAAGGAGTTATCTGAGCAACTTAAGGAGTTGTCTGATAAAGGTTTTATTCGACCGAGCTCGTCGCCTTGGGGAGCTCCAGTCTTGTTCGTCAAGAAGAAGGATGGATCTTTTCGTATGTGCATTGATTATAGGGAACTGAATAAGTTGACAATTAAAAATCGATATCCTTTACCTAGGATTGATGATTTGTTTGATCAACTGCAAGGATCTAGTGTGTATTCTAAGATAGATTTGCGGTCAGGATATCACCAACTTTGCGTCCGTGAAGAAGATATTCCTATAACTGCATTTAGAACTCGTTATGGACACTATGAATTTCAAGTAATGCCATTTGGGTTAACTAACGCACCTGCGGTTTTCATGGATTTAATGAATCGAGTGTGCAAGCCCTACTTGGATAAATTTGTGATTGTGTTTATTGACGATATTCTAATCTATTCTAAGAATGAAGATGAGCATAGAGAACATTTGAGGATTGTTTTGAAGTTTTTGAAGGATGAAAGGTTGTATGCTAAGTTTTCGAAGTGTGATTTCTGGTTAGATTCTGTGCAATTTCTTGGTCATGTGATTAACAGAGATGGAATTCATGTTGAACCTGCAAAGGTTGAAGCTATTAAGAATTGGTCTGCACCGACAACGCCAACGGAAGTGCGACAGTTCTTAGGATTAGCTGGCTATTATAGGCGATTCATTAAAGAATTTTCTTTGATAGCTAAACCCTTGACTAAGCTTACTCAGAAGAATAAACCTTTCGTTTGGGGAAGTGATGAAGATGGAGCATTTCAGACATTGAAGCAAAAATTATGTAGTGCGCCAATCTTATCATTACCCGAAGGGAGTGAAGATTTTGTAGTGTATTGTGATGCATCTCTTAGAGGTTATGGAGCTGTTTTGATGCAGAGAGAGAAAGTGATAGCTTATGCTTCTAGGCAATTAAGGAAGAATGAGGAGAATTATGCTACTCATGATCTTGAGCTAGGAGCGGTGGTCTTTGCTCTTAGGTTATGGAGACATTATCTGTATGGCACCAAGTGTACGGTATTCACCGATCACAAAAGCCTACAGTATATTCTCGATCAGAAGGAATTGAACATGAGGCAACGAAGATGGATAGAGTTGTTAAGTGATTATGATTGTGATATAAAATATCACCCAGGAAAAGCCAACGTTGTTGTTGATGTGTTGAGTAAGAAAGATAGAGAGCCTATCAGGGTGCGTTCTCTAGTCTTGACCGTGCACAATAATTTGCCTGAGCAAATTAGAAATGCACAAATAGAAGCTTGTAAGAAGGAGAATTTTGTTAATGAAGGGTTCCGAGGAGAAGGAGATCCTTTAGAGGTTAGAGCTGATGGAGTGAAATGTTTAAGAGGTCGTATGTGGATACCTAAGTTTGGAGGCTTAAGAGATTTGATTATGTTAGAATCCCATAAATCTAAGTATTCCATTCATCCGGGATCTGATAAGATGTACCATGATTTGAAGAAGTTGTACTGGTGGCCGAATATGAAAGCTGACATAGCTATGTATGTTCTTCAATGCTTGACTTGTGCTAGAGTTAAAGCTGAACATCAAAAGCCATCAGGACTACTTCAACAGCCAAAGATTCCTGAATGGAAGTGGGAGCGAATTACAATGGACTTTATCACCAAGCTTCCTAGAACATCATCTGGAAACAATTCGATTTGGGTTATTGTCGACAGACTGACCAAATCAGCACACTTCATTCTGGTTAAGGAGCAGTTCTCACTGGAGAAGCTGACTCGAATATACCTTGATAATGTTGTATGCAAGCATGGAGTGCCTGTATCGATCATTTCAGATCAAGATCCTAGATTCGCATCGAATTTTTGGAAATCTCTCCAAAGATCTTTGGGAACGAATCTCGACATGAGCACTGCTTATCATCCCCAGACTAATGGGCAGAGTGAAAGGACGATACAAACACTTGAAGATATGTTGAGAGCTTGTGTGTTAGACTTTGGTAAGAATTGGGATAAACATTTGTCGTTAGCAGAGTTTTCGTATAACAATAGTTACCATTCTAGTATTAAGGCTGCACCGTTTGAAGCTTTGTATGGTAGGAAGTGTAGATCTCCTGTATGTTGGAGTGAAGTTGGGGATACCCAGCTCACGGGACCGGAATTGATCCGGGAGACTACAGAGATGATAGTTCAGATTAAGAAGAGGTTGTTGACTGCCCGAAGTAGACAGAAAAGTTACGCGGATGTGCGGCGGAAACCAATGGAGTTTGAAGTGGGTGACCGAGTAATGTTGAAGGTATCGCCATGGAAAGGCGTTATAAGATTCGGAAAGCGAGGAAAATTGAATCCCCGTTATATTGGACCCTTTAAAATCTTATCTAGAGTAGGTCCGGTGGCTTACAAACTAGAGTTACCCCCAGAACTTCATGGTGTTCACAACACATTCCATGTATCTAATCTGAAGAAATGTCTAGCAGTGGGTGATGAGAAAATTCCGTTAGGTTAGGTTCGAATAGATGGGAAGTTGCATTTTATCGAAGAGCCCATAGAAGTTATGGACCGTGAGGTAAAACAACTGAAACAAAGTCGGATACCTATTGTCAAGATCCGATGGAATTCAAAGCATGGACCGGAGTATACTTGGGAACGAGAGGATGAAATGTGGAAGAAATATCCGCACCTCTTCGATTTCAATAAGAAACGGACATCCAAATGAAATGGATCACAAGGACGTTGATCCCTTTTAGGAGGAAAAGCTGTGACAAATCTAACATTTTCAGGTAGTGAAATATTTTCTCGTATAATATTTTGAAACTTATTTTTGTGTTGGTTGACGAACTCACAATTTACGGATTTAAATTTGGGCTTACGTGCATAATTTGGCGTCTTTTACGACTAAACCGGAAACCTTAGGATTACGTATTTACGTTTTTGAACTCCGTTTTTGATGAGACAATTTTTATTGGATTCGTTTTGTGACGGTGATTCGAAATTTATAAAAACATTTTTCGTAAAACGACCCGAGGGCACGCAAATCGAGAAAACTAGAATCGAGAAATACCCGTAAACTAGTGAGATGGGACAAAACACTTTGTCCCACCCCACTAGCAAAAGTGGACGGCTAAGCTTGACACCACCACACATATGTGGCATCAAGTTAGCAAATTTACACAAGTGTAAGCTTGTGCTTACACACCAAGCTAACCATTACCACTTAACCTCCCAAACTAGCAAGTTGTTTTCATTCTTCACATTTCTTCCATGCAAACAACTCTAAAACTCTCTCAATCTCTCCCTCCTTGCCGTCCCAAATAAAGCTACAAACACCATCATTGATCTTTTCTAGCCACAAACCACATGTTTACTAGTCCTATTAAGGTGTTTCCTTGAAGCCTTGATCATTTGGTGGCCATATAAACAACTTTGGAGGTGATTTGCTTGTGTCCTAGGGCTGATTTTCCAACCTATGTTCTTGATATTTGATGGTCTTGGAGATACTTGTTGTGTTCATCAAGTTCTTGCCTTCCTAAAACAAGAAATCCACTTGGATTGGTAAAGAAGATCATCCTCTACATTTTTCTCTTATTACTTTGTAAAGAACAAATGTATTTTCTTTCATTTTGTATATGTATATGATGTATATATGATGATAAAAATGTTGTGTGGGGATCATGTGTTGATAAACATGCTTAAAAATGATGATAACCATAAGAAATGAAGCTAAAATCTTGACTATTTAGCTTGCTGTATAAAAACAGTAGATAACTAAAAGATGAAATGATAAAAATGCATGGTTTGATCTATTTACAGTAAGTAGATGATGTTATACACATGTGAGAGTTGGCCATGCAATGGACTCAAAATAATGAGTGAGATATGATCAAAACAAGTTAGGTGGTGTAATCTAAATAAGCAGTTTTGTAGGGACTGTTAAGGCAACTTAGACTCAAAATGGGCAGTAGCTATAACTAAGTTATATGTAGCACATATTATGAAGAAGTTGTCATCCAAAAATGAGCTTCTAAGTCATTGTAGAACTCTAGATATGATAAAAATGGTGAATATGAAGTTAAAAATCAGATTTTTGGAAATAATGTTTATTATTATTATATAAGCACTCACATTATAATTTATAAAATGTAAAATATAAACCCACTAACTTATAAAACTTATTTATATAAATATATAAAAGGTTAATTAAATGGGTAAATTATATAAATGGTGGTAAAAATAATATTTATAAGTAATAAAAACTATAAACTTGATTTTTACGACTTTTTCGGCTATCGCCGTAAAATTAACGTTTTTCGCCAAATAAAACTTAGACGACCAAACCCGTCTAATGTAAAGTTTATAAAAGTTGTATACTGATGTATAAGTAACTAATACAAGTAAAAACCGATAAAACCCGAACTATAAGAATCACGGACATTTACGAGCTAACTAAACCTATTAGACTAATAATTGGACTTAATAAGATAAAAACTTGTAAAAAGAATTATTTGGGCTTAACCCATTTGGGCCCAACATGAATAATATATATACTGATCATATAGGTATAAAATGGGTAAAAACAAGTTAAAGAACTTATAAAAGAATTAATAGACTTAAAATAGGTAAAATCGGTAAAACTAGTGAACTAGTAAGACGTTACCAAAACGTAAACACTAAAATGAGTAAACGAGGATTTATAAACCCACTTGATCATCATCATATGTACAAAATCATCATATGTATATTGTTATTTTGATAAAAGTCATTGGACCGAGTCTAAGACCGATTATTATTTATATAGGTTTCTGTGACCGAAGCACGCCCGTAGCCGATAATCCGCCTTTCATTAACAACGTGAGTTCATAGCCTCGCACTCTTTTAAATGTTTTATAAAATGATTTGTAAACCCGCGAGGGAGATAACATGCTAGATTTTTATAAAAATAGAACACAAGTAGTCCCGATTGTATGCTAAATGATATGGACCCGAATGATGCTATGACCCTATATTCGAGACTAAAAGGATTATTAGTAGTTAAGTTATGTCACTTAAAGTCCCATTAGCATGAATTGTGAACTACCGGGATTTGGTAGACGCTTATGCATTTGATAGTACTATTTGGGGACGATCACCCCAATTCGCGCCTTGACGGTTGATCCCCGTCGTACCACATTGATTGGTAAGCGAATTTATGTATGAGAAGATTCCATAGCGTGATTTTTGTGACGACACGCTAACTTAGATGGGCAAATTGTTTGTCGGGTTCGCGGCCCGCTGTTTTCACAGTAAGGTAACAATGTCATGCGGCTAATAATAATCCTACAATCTATACGACCTGTATAATCTAAATATCCGATATGATACGACGCTATTAACGATGAATATATTACCTATCATGGTAATATAGAGACTACGGTCTCATGGACGGTTTCAGATGTATGCTTGATTTATATATTGCCTGACTAGTAATATGTGGACTTACTTCCGATATTATACTTGTGTTCTGATTTTAAATGAATGTAAATGATTGTTTTATATAACGGTTTTCATTAAACTCTATGAATTCACTCGGCATTCGCTGATATGATTTTTGCATGTTTTCTATCTCAGGTGCTTGAAGGTAATCCGGATGGAGATCGACTCCGATGGCCCACACTTAATATTAAAAATGTTCATTCGATCTGTGTTTTGTAAACTTAATGACCTGTATAATTTGGGACCTGTTGTACACTTTTAAACCTTTTTATCGAATGAAGGTTTGTTAAACCTTGTACAACCATTTTTATGTGTTGTCTATGATTGGAGTTATTGTGCTATCCCGTAACACTCTGAAAGACCCTTCCGCTGTACCGATACGAAAAATGAGAGTGTTACACCTAAGGTAGGGTATTTTTCTTTTGATGTTTAAGTCATGTTCCCTAAGAATCATGTGGTGGTTCGAGTTATTAGGAGTAGGTGGGTATGAAGGATTTTAAGCTGTTTCCACTCTTATGGGCGACATGACTTATAACTGATTATGTTTTCGTTTTGGATTTAGTCTATGCTGTTTTAGCTAGACTATGGATTTATGTATTTCAAGAAGTTTGACTATGTTATTTAAATAGTTGGAGTTTTAGACCTTATTGTTTATGTGGTTATGTGCTTAGGTGAGTTGATGGATTTATGTGTTATATGTTGTATTAATTCTTATAAGTGTCATCATAGGAGGGAGTGCATTGGGGAAATGGTAATTGTATAAGTATGGTGGCCAACATAGTTATACAAGTACCACAACTTCAATGGGTTCCTAAGTATGATTGCATTAAAGAGGGTTAGTACATGCTTGTATATGATGAGATGTGGATTTTGGGTATATTTATAATATATGGGTTTATGTAACGGCTGCCTACGATATGGCAATTTTTTTAGTGTGTTATATGTTTTGAGTTATAGTCGTGTTGTGTGATTATGAGGTCACATGATATGGGTTAGTTTTGGTAATGGGTTTTGTGCCTTGTTGTGGCATGGTGAAATGGTGAGATGGTGAGATGGTGATTACTCGTATGGAAAAACGAGTGTATGACGCGATTGATTGATCTGACATGTATGGTAACGAGTATGTTTTGGGTGATTTAATAGGTATATATGCGGATGTATATATACTAGTATGTGTTAAGTTATGATATATGGTCGTTCAGTAGTTATTAACTTATTATAACTTGAACGTACCTTGTGTTTGCTCGTGTTTTATGGTGCTGGAGTTTGATGGAGTTCCAACGATGTTTTGAGTCTTTTGATGTGTGTCTACATTCGGGTATGTATTTAATTATTGAGAACCACTAAATTTTCTTACAAATAAGTGTGGCTGAATATAGGAAAACGGTTTTGAAAATAATTTGTAAGTGTATGGTATGATATCGTGACTTACACATTTTTTTTAAGTTTGTGGTAGTAAGCTATAAAAAAAATTTTGTCTTGAAAATAATTGGATTAGTTTTCTATGTAGCATGTGATAATACATTTTAAAGGGGTAAAGAAATTTTACAAAAATTTTCTTAAGTGTAATTAAAATTTTAGAAGTATTTAACTAGACGGCAAGAGTAAAAGGGAGATTTTATTATAGTAATGATAATAATAACACCACACCTTGTAAACGTGTAGTAGTTTAGTTATAACCAGCCTAAATGGATTTATAAAATAATAATAATAATATAGAATAAAATGAAAATAAAACACTGTATTTTATAAACATGTATTGGTTTCATAATAACAAGTGAAATAAGTTTAATATGGGTAAATAAGATAATGGTTAGAATAAGATTGTAGTATACTAACTAGTTGATATCTGGATAAAATGATGAAGATAAACGGATGAGTTATTGATTAAAAATGAGTATGACTAATTTTGGTCATATTGAAGTTTAGTTCTTATGAGGAGTAACTAAATGGGGTGAAAGTTTAAAAATTTTCTAAGGTATCGAAATTTGGTAATACTAACCGTGACAAGTAAAATTTTTCGTTGTTGGCACACTCCATTGATCTTTCGGATTACATTGTTTTGTTTTCAGTGGTTTTGGCTAGGGTTCGTTTTACCCTATATTTTATTTTGGGACATGATTGTTTGGAACTCTTTGGGTTACACGTCATGGTTGATTTATTTATGCGGTTGTGGGAACGTTAGGATGAGATGATAGAGTTGGGTAGTATTACTTATATTTAGATACTATAATGGAGAGATGTGTTTTGGTTTAAAGGTTGTGTTGAAGGAGTGATTAAGATTTGTGGAGTCTTAGAACTTAGATTGGTTACGGGAATAAGGGAGTAAGTAAAGTTAGTTGACTGGTCGTGAGAACGAGATGTCATGCTATGAGAAGTTGGTTGAAGTACTTTTAGAAATATTGTGGTTGATGAGTTGAAGTTAGAAGCTACTACGTGGTGTGAAGTACCTAGGTAACATCATAGAGACGAGAAGGAGTGCGTAAAGAGCTACATCGCGAAGCAAGGAGCTGAAAGGACTACGTGTCGGCTGGAAGAAGGATGCAAGAGATTTCGAAGGAGTCACAAAAGTTGCGAGGACTGGAAAGGTGACAAGCACTATGATGGGAAATTTATGTATGGTTCGTGACGAAGAAGGGCAGATCGAGTATCGGAGTGGAGCTACAAAGAGCTGAACCAGTGGATCGTGATGAAGTGAATACATGACATGGGAGATTAAGAACTCGTGGAAGTGACAAGGGGAGTCGAGTGACTATGCGGATAGAATTTTGTGGCAATCAATATCGAGGGATGAGAAGTGAGGCTGAGCTGAATAAGTTTCGTGGATAAGTGATTAGAGAGTCGGTTTTGTAAAGGTGTTATGAAAGATCTTTGGGAAAGACAGCTATGCATTATCCAATGCACTAGTGATTTCCATAGATTTGATGAATGAAGTATGGAATTTTTGTTGGACATGATAGTGTAGGAATAAGTTCCTAGAAGATGATGACTGAAAATACCTCATGTTGGGTGCAAGATCAAAGTAGAAGTATGAGATTTGAATAAGAATTCAAAATATGGCTTAGTAGACAAATGGAAACTAATGTGGGTATAAGATGAGAGTGTGATCCGCATGGAATCACATGAAACTCTAGTCTGTCCCTATTAGGAGGAAGTAGGAGAACCGGTTGTGAGAAAAAAAACAAGTGAAGCTACTTGGAAAATTTTGGCGTATAGATGACTAGATAGACTTAGCTAGTGGAGCTGGATTGTTATATCTGCCTAGAATGCTAGAGGCATTTGGGGTACGAGACGTAGAGAATGATCTATACAGATCATGAACGTCTCCAACGTATATTTAATCATCTTGATTGAACATTTGGAAAAGGTGATGGGTAGAGTTAAGTGATGAAAAATTGCAAGGCCAAGTACCATCTGGGAAAGGCAAGCATGGTTGATGAGACATGGAATAAGAAGAATGAAGTGAAGCTGGGACGAACTTGAACTATATGGGTGACGTATTAGGGTAGTTTGGATAAAGGATGTAGGTTGCACGAGTTGAGTTGTCTAAAGTAGAGAACGCGTCAACATGTATGTTGTGTGGCTTGGACAATCATATGGAGAAAAGGGACATAGACTATATTTCCTACATATATAGGAGTAGCTTAGAAAGGGCGATGTAAGGAAGAAATTGGTGAAAGTGACGAGAGTTGGGTGATAGTCGACAGACTAACTAATTCATCTCATATTTCAAGAGGAATGAGAAGTCACGTAGTTGAGAAGTTGGAAGGATTGCGTACGGATGTGATGGAATAGAGGGTTTTGCGTAAAAGTTAGCCTAATATGTATGGAATGCCTTATGAAGGATTATGGCAAAGGAAGAAATGATGGGAAGCATCACATCGTGATGTATGGTATGAGTTGAGGAAAACAAAGGAAGTGTGTATAGAAGCGAAGCAAGAATAAAATAGGTCGAGATAGGAACCGAAGGTAAAACTTTGGTAGAGCATAATGAGTAGAATAAAGCACAAAGCAGACTAATATTGTCGTAGTGTGGAAAAGGAAATGGCACTGACCCATACTGATTGTTTGGGAGGCTTAGTATCGATAATCGAATGGATGAGGAGTTATAGGTGTGATATGCCATAGGGACGAAGGGCTTGATCTAACTGAGATAACCGTCCTTTTGTTTTTGTGTATAGATCATAAGTTGATTTGGATTGGAAGAACTAATGGATATGTGAAAGACCGTCATAGGTCACTTTGTAAGAAAATTGGAATTTTTAAGTAGTTTGGGGTACGGACTGAAGGGAGTTGATGAACATGATTGGATATGAGTATATCCAGCTAACTGGGAAAAGGATAAGCAAGTGAGATATTTATACAACCTTGGGAGTTACACTGAGGGCGTGGGTGATTGATTTAGAGGTAGTTAGGAAACTCGTTAGCGATGGCTGAGTTTTCATATAATGATAGTTATCATACTAGAATTCGATAAATTCCATTTGGGGCACTATATGAAAGGATAGGGTGAGTTGTCCCCATTGTGGACTAGAATTGGTAAAAGAGGCTACTAATGTGGTAATGGTGTTTGTGGACAGGATGAGAGCAACAAGGGATGCTATGTAGAAAAGGAGGAAACCACTAGATTTAGTGACAAAGTTATGTAGGGAGTTTCACCCATAGTAACGGGTGGTATGTTTTATGGAAGAGTTGATGTAGAGTTTTGTAGGTCCATTTATGATCTTTGGAAAGATCGGACCAATAGCTTATGAGTATAGAATTACCTGGGGAAATGAGTGGTAAACATGATATATTTCATGTATTGAGATTGGTAAATGTTGTTTGAGAATGCATATTTGCATGTACGGTTATTCGGGACTTCTGTTAATAAGAGTCTTTGTTTTATCAAAGAGTCATTTGTGAGATTTATTGACTGTGAGGTCAAGAGTTTGGCAATGAATTTAAATATTGTTGGTTAGTATATGTGGTAATTTGAGACTTGAACTAAAGTTCACATGGAAATGAGAGGAGTTCGTTTAAAACAAGTATCCTCATGTGATTTGTTGTTTGTGTGTTTGATCCTAAGGAGTAAATCTCGGGACGAGATTTCTATTAGGAGGGAGTGATGTGACAACCCTGGTTTTGAGGTTCGTCACTTAGTTTTATTTTGTGCTAGTGACGTGTCTTTACGTATTTATGTGCTAATTGGTGTGTATAGATTGTGGTTTGGATATCGTTTCCGGTACGGGGTACCTTGTGAGTGAAACGATGTGAGATGATTTCATATTCATGAGCTCACATGGTAGTGACTATGAAATGAGATGGTGTTATTTAGTGGTTTTACGTATACGTATATGTATTATAGAAAATCGTATTTTTACGATTTACGGTTTAGCATTTAGAGGTCTCGGATGAGGTGGTTAGTCATATGAATATTTTTCGGGATGGTTTTAAGTCATTTAGGACTTAGTTATAAAGTTTATTTCAAAATTTGAGATTTTTTATAAAAGTGTATATTTTACGTCTTTTACGGTAAAACGCGTAAATTTGACTAGTTTTACGGTTTGAGGTTTTGGAAGTTTTAGGAGCTGAAATAAATTAAGGTAAATTAAGGTAATATTAATAAGATATTAATTAACAATAAAATATAAAAAAAACGAAATTAGGGGGTGTTGGGTCGGTTTTGGACGCAAGAAAAGAAGAAAAGGAAAAAAAAGAAAAAGATTTATGGTAAGTGGTAATTGGGTTGGACAAGGATTGCTTTGCTATATAAGGAACCCCCACACTAAATCAAACACAGTTTTTTATTTCCCTGGAGTCTATAGTCGACTAAAAAGAAGAGAAGAATTAGGGTTCTTCATAAAATTGGGTTTTTTTCATCTTCCATTAATTTAAAGGTAAAACCTTCTTAACCCTTTTCAATTTAATTGTTTTAATGATTTCTTAATCATCTTATGATGAATTTAGGTTAGGGTTTAATTTAAAAACAGTATATTAATTTTATAATAATGATGTTATAATGATTACATAAATTAGGGCTTGTAATTAGTGGGGTTAGGGTTAATTAATGAGGTTAATTTAGTTAAACTAGTTTTTAAAAACTGAGCAGAATTTTGAGTCAATTGTTTTGATCATGTCGGGAGTTCTACAAACTCTTATTTTGCGATCCAAGTATCCCTGAAAAGGTAATTGAAGTGTCTCTCCAATGCAAGAATCGAGAACTAAATTGGAGGTCTGGAAGTGGGTCAAAAACAGGTTACAACAGGCGGAGGTCAAAACAGTTTTGAAATCAGCCTGTTTTCTTTTTAAGTTTTGGGTTGTTTGGGGTACTTAGGGTTGCATTGGGGCATTCAAACGAACATGGGAGATGGTTTATATATTATAGGAAGTATCTGCATTAGGGATAAGAATGTGGGTTAGGGTTATACCCCCTAATCATAACAAACTTTTTGTATGTTCGAAATCAGTATAATCTGGATAGACAAAAGTATATATATATATATATATATATATATATATATATATATATATAGGGGCCTTAACAGTAGCTTTAAGGTTGGGACAAATGGGATGTGTTAGCTAACATATGTAAGAGAATAATTATTCCCTTTACAGAGATCATTGGTATGTTTAGGTGGGCGTTTGGCTTATAGTTTGGAGACCTAAAAACCGGGACTGTTTTGGGTAAAATGTTAACGGGACGGGTAATGAAGTAAACTGAGTTAAGGGTTTTATAGAGGGGTGTAATGAGATGCATTGAGCATATAAATGAGGGTCATATATGGGAGAAGGTTAGATGTCCATCATAGGTTTATGATCCGTCTTAGTGATTGGTTCATGTTTTGATTATGTGTTTTTGGTTTGTTAGCTTTTTGCTAGTGCGCGGACTTTTGGAGAAGCTCAATCAGGTGAGTTTCATAGTCACATGTTTACTAATGGTTATGATTTCCAGATGGGATGGAAGAGACATTTTTTTGTTTTGTTATTTATAAATTATGTTGTGAATGTTTGGCGTTGGTAATGGACTTATGTGTGCATACTTATATGATTAACTGCTAGTTGATTCTTGATTGTTTATGTTTTGACTTGGTACCAAGGGGGTGTTGACAAGGCGGGGCCTTGGGGATTGGTTCATAGGTGTTTGGAAGCCTATGGGAGTATGGTGTTTGGTAAGGCTGGGAGCCTTGGACTGGGTTTTGGGTTGATTTGTTAAATCTTGAATGTTAGTTTGTTAATGCATATTAGTATCACATTGTCCATATTTTTAGTGGTTTATGGTGGTTCACAGCTTATTTTAATCTGTTTTCGGTTGGAGTATAAACCTATGACTCTCACCAACTTTATGTTGACGTGTTTTAGTGTCTCTTTCAGGTGATATTATGGTTAAGCTAGAGGACATAAGTGGCTAGGATTTGGAGAGCGTAGGAAATGCATTTAGAAGGAGATCCCCGTTCCTTGTTAGTTTCATTTGCTCATTTAATAAGTGATACTATTTGGCACCTATATGTTTGTTTTGGTTATGTTATTTGTTTGTCTTGGGTAAGAGGTAGGACTGTTACCTACTTACCTAGACTCCTGCATTGTTGAGATATTGTCATGACTTTTGTGTAAAACCCGCATGCTTTTACCATGAATAGTACCCTTAAGATCGTATGTACTAGATTAAAACTTTCCTTTTATAGCATGATTACGATTACATGTTAGGATTTTACGTATTACGTACGTGTTAGAACATGATAAGTATTTATTACGCACGAACACGCAATAAATATTTGACAATAATTAATCACGAACATGCGATCATGAAATCATGAACGTAATTAAATCACGAACTATTATTAATTACGTATATATATTTATTACGAGCGTAAATAAATATATTAGGTCACGGTAATTATTTAACGAGAACACACAAAACGCGAAGACAAATAAACACAAACGAATAATTAAACAACGAGACACGGAAAACGGTATGGGTACCCCATGTGGGGCCCCCTACCCGCAGCAACCATAAGGAGAAGGGCCAAGCCCATCTCAAAATTTACTAAAGAGGGGTTATGGTATAATTAGCTAGTCATTTTTCACTTTACAGAAGATTAAACAAAAAACCTAAAAAGTTTCTTCTCCTCCTCTTTTCTTTTTTTGGCCGCCGAATACAAACACACCATAAGGGGTGTTTGTTTGATTTTGATCTTGGTTTTTGGTGCAAGTGTTCGTGTTTGTTCATCCTCGTTAGATCCACGCATTCGGTATATTATTTTTATCCTTTTTCTTTTGATTTGATCTAATAATTAATTAAGAACATGATGTTTTTAAAACCTAATTAAAAACATAGATCAAACATGAATATGGTATTGGGTAAATCAAAAAGGGTCGTTTTTAGGGGTGTTTGTTTGGCCGGCGCCTAAACCGAACCCCAAGGGGGTCTCGGTTTGGCTACTCGACCACCACCGAGACCATATGGTCCCGGTTGGTTGGTGTGGGTCCCACGGCAGCAACAAAACAAGGGGAACCCCGAAGTGGTTCGAGGTATGGTGTCAATTTCATTTCCGGTTCATGGTTTCTAGTCAAGATCCGGTTCACGGTTTATGTTAAGATTATATTTTTTTAATAATCATATGTTAAAATTCAATTAATAAATATGACATGATTAATTTAATAACATGACTTAGGTTATAATTTAATTATTAGATCATGAAATTATTAACCTAAGTATTTTATATTTTCTACACTTATAATTAATTAATTATTTAAAAACCATAGTTATAATTAATTAATTAACATGACTTAGGTTATATTATTAATAAATAATAATACATGTTTTAACCTAAGTATTTAACTATATTTAAATAAAAACATGATATATTTTAATTAAATACATTTAACCTATAGTTTATTTAAATTACATGAAATAATTAATAAACGATACATTATAATCAAAAAAACACTTAGACTTATATACTTAGCTTATTTAACCAGCTTATATCTAATTATGGAAACTTTCTATTTTTAGAAACTTATTTAATTAAGGCAGCTAATCTATTTATGGAAACTTTCTATTTTTAGAAACTTATTTAATTCAGGCAGCTAATCTATTTATGGAAACTTATTTAATTAAGACAGCTGATCTATTTATGGAAACTTTCTATTTTAAGAAACTTATCTATTTTAAGCAGTAATTCTATTTTTGGAAACTTTCTATTTTTGAAAACTTTCTTTTTTTGGAAACTTTCTATTTTTGAAAAATTTCTATTTTGGAAACTTTCTATTTTTGGAAACTTTCTATTTTTTGTAACATTCTATTTTTGGAAACTTTCTATTTTTGGAAACTTTCTATTTTAGGAAACCTGCTATTTTTAGAAAGTTACTTATTATTACACAGTAAGTATAATAATACATGAAATACCAGAAATACTTATTCAGAATAGACAAAATATAAGATAAACACAATTTAAGGCTTAAAACAGTAAAACATTATATGAACATATTAAATACGCTAAGACATGACATAAAACCAGTTACGTATTTAGTAAGCAGATACTTATTCATGTATGTATTTATGTAGCATTAGTGATACCGAAGTAGGATTCTCCTCAGTTCATCTTCTTCGTTCACTGGACATAAGGTACGGATTCCCGTCCTTTCAGTATGGACATTCTTCCTTATTAGGATTCCCCGTATGCAGCCAAATGTTTTCCCGTAGTATAAGTTTATATGTTTGATTTGCTCATGTTTAATTTAGAATACCTATAGCCATATACATGCATGACCAGTTCACCTAGTTATGGAGGTACCATAACCATAACATTAGAGGCACTGATGTTATGACTTCACCACGGCGGAGTGATTGCTCGTGGCGTCCCTTCAGCTTTTGGCCATATTATTAAATTTATCATGTGGGGCGTATGGGTGCATCCTAGTTACATGTTTTCAGTAGATTACTCAGTGTGAATGTGGTGTGTGCCTTGCATCCTTCACAAGGAGCTGATCCCTCCTACCCAAACCAGTATATTAAATTAGAGGCAGCCCCTCTAATTTGCATGATGAGGTCACCCCTCCAAGTATTCATGCACGGTGGATTTTCATGACCTATATTGGCTAATGGTAGAACATGTTAAACAGTTTTTATAAGATAAACATAAGGCTTTTCAAACTATAAAACCAGTTTTACCAAGACTTAACCAGGTTATTCGAGACTTAGTTTCTTCCGCTGTTATATGTTATATGCTTATCCTATTCATGCTTTATTGTACATCCGTGCACTAAGCGTATTGCTCAGCCGTTTTCCTTTTCTATGTTCCCAAAACGGCAGGAACTCAGGGACGCTCGTAGACTTTAAGCGTACGTGCATATGGACTGGAAGCTTTCTAGCCTTTCTTTACTTTGTGCATTGTCTTTCCTTTGATACATTTGCTATGGACATTGTTCAGTCCTTTCCTTTATAATACTTATGTTTGTGTGTGATGAGCTTTACTTTTGTACTACCGATGTTTGATTCGGTATTTTCCTTTTATGGTCATGTAATGTTTAGACATTTTTCCTTGTATGCTTTGATGACACGCCATAATTACGCGTGACATTCCATTATCAAAATGGGGTGTTACAATTATGGTATCAGAGCCAAGGCTTCGACTTGTAGGCTCTCAAAATATAACCTGTGATTAGTGGGTAGTCACTACAGTCTTCCTAGAACTGACAGTCGTTTTCATGCATTCATCATTTTTATGCATACATATACATGTCATTGTCGCAGGTTTATGACTAAGTAATGGTTGGTACAGGACTGGCCCTATTTAGTCGCATGTGTTTTATCGAATCTTTTAAATTTGGGACCGACCCATAGGCGTCCCCTCGCCATGTCTTTTGTTTTAGGTGAACTGATCATAGGCGTTCATTCTCGAGCATACAAAAGTTTTCATAAAACTGCATCATGCATTCATACACAAAATTTTCTTGCATAAAATTTTTCTCTTGAAATTTTGGTATAAATTTTTTTCATGTATATATATATATATATATATATATATATATATATATATATATATATATATATATATATATATATTATGTTTTGATCTGTTTAATCATATGTTTTATGTTATACTGTCAGATGGTTCTCACACGCGAACAGGAACAACTCAATGCTGCAATTCAAGCTGCTATGCAAGCTTTGCTTCCTCAACTGAGGAACGACATCAGGGCTGAAGTTCAAGCAGCCAACAATCAGCAGCATAATCAGGCACCTCCTCTTCCTCCTCTAGTGAACTTAGCAGTATGGCTGGAGAGATTCAACAAGCTCCGTCCTCGAGCTTTTGAGAAAACAGATAGCCCCAGTGATGCTGAAAGCTGGTTGGCTCACATCGAGAAGATTTTCAATGCTATGGGTTGTGACCCCGCATACAAGGCGAGGTTGGCATGCTATCGGTTCGAAGGCGATGTGCTAAATTGGTGGTTAGCGTTGATGCAGTCTGAGGGTGGTGACGAGTGGGTTGCTGGTTTGACTTGGGCTCAGTTCAAGGACAGGGTGATGGAGCAGTTCATTCCCAAGGCTGAGCAAGACAAGCTCAAGAGAGAGTACCATGGGAGCCGACAGAGAGCTGGGGAGAATAGCAACGAGTTTATGCAGCGCTTTCTTCACTTAGATGGTTTCCTTGGTGCGGCAGCAGGTACTCCTGAAGAGCAGGCACACCACTTTAGGTGGGCTCTTCGCACATCGGTCGCAAACAATCTGGTGTGTGCTACGTTCAACACTGTAGCACAAGTGGCCGATGCAGCACGTAAGCTGGAGATGCTGCAGGAGAGAGATGAGTTCGGGGAAGCTGGGAGACCCGACAAGAGGTAAACATTCGTATTCAAGCGGTGATCAATCCGTATTCTTTCCATATATGTCAATTATTCATCTCTTTAAATGTATCTTCCAGGCAGAAAACTGGGGACCGGTCTCAGCCGGCTACTCAACAGCAGCCTCATTAGCCCAAGGGAAACGGTCAGACTAACGACCGTTCTGCTACGGATAGGCGTGGCGGTAATGATAATTACCGTAACAATGCTGGGCACTCCAACAGCAGCAAGTCCTAATACTTACGAATTTTCTTATGATTTCATGTTATAACTCATATTCTGACACTTTAGCAAAAACTTCTACCAGGAACCATGGAAACGGTAGGGACCAGAACCAGAGAGGTTCACGGCCTAGCAGTCCAGCTATCACTGGTATTCAATCTTACGATTATCCGCATTATCCTTTGTACCCTATTATCATGTCTTATGTAAAATGTTTTATCAGGTTCCCAGCCAGCCAGAGCACCTGCTGGAGGATTTACTCATCCTCTTTGCTCTACTTGCCACCGTAGGCACCCAGGGCCATGTCGCCGTAACACTGACGCATGCTTCAAGTGTGGTCTTCCTGGCCATATCATGAAGGATTGCCATAAGGGCGAGATGGAGGGTACATCGGGACATGCTGATTCCAAGCCGCCTCCAACCACCGGGCGTGTCTACACGACATCTCGAGACCAGGCCAACAAGTATACAGGTACCATCACTGGAATCTTGTATATGTATGGTCAAGCTGCATGTGTTCTTTTCGATACGGGTGTTACTCACTCGGTTATTTCTATTGCTTATGCTAAGAACATTAGGATGTTCCCCATGCCACTAGAGAATAGGCTTGCTATTTCCACGCCTTTGAGGGACTCTGTATTAATCACCCATGTATACAAGAGTCTTCTCCTAGAATTTGACGATAAGGTTCGACCTGTTGACGCACTTCCGCTGGACATGAATGACTTCGACATGATTTTGGGCATGGATTGGCTATCCAAGCATCATGCTACCATAGACTGCCATTCATATCGAGTTATCTTCGGTGATGTTAATGCACCATAGTACATTCATAACGGGTTCGTACCCGGACGGTCTGTACAAATCATATCTACCCTGCAAGCGCGTGCACTACTGTCACATGGCTGCGAGGGTTATCTAGCTACGGTTCACGACATGGATGCTGAATCTCCATCGATTCAGGATCAACCAATAGTGTCGGAATTCCAAGATGTTTTTCCAGCAGAACTTCCGGGCATACCACCTGCACGAGAAGTGGAATTCAGTATCGAGCTTATTCCATGAGCTGAACCAATCTCCAAGGCTCTTTATCGCATGGCTTCCATAGAGCTGAAGGAGCTGAAGGATCAACTGCAAGAACTTCTTGAACGAGGTTTCATTCGACCGAGCGCATCTCCATGGGGCGCACCGGTCTTGTTTGTTAAGAAGAAGGACGACAGTATGCGTCTTTGCATAGACTATCGCGAGCTCAACAAGATTACTATCCAGAATAGGTATCCACTGCCACGTATAGACGATCTGTTTGACCAACTCCAAGGGGCCAAACACTTCTCCAAGATTGATCTTAGGTCAGGCTACCATCAGCTATGGGTTAAGGAGCAGGATATCGCCAAGACTGCTTTTCATACCCGCTATGGCCACTACGAGTTTGTAGTTATGCCATTTGGCCTGACAAATGCTCCAGCAGTGTTCATGGACTTGATGAACAGAATCTTCCATGAATTTCTGGACAAGTTCGTCATTGTCTTCATCGATGACATCCTGATTTTCTCAAAGTCCAAGGAGGAACACGAAGACCATCTTCGTACAGTATTACAGATTCTTCGCCAGAAGCAGTTGTATGCTAAATTCTCCAAGTGTGAGTTCTTGTTAGACAAGGTGGCATTCTTAGGTCACATTGTATCAGCAGAAGGAATCACTATGGATCCAGCGAAGGTTGAGGCCATTACTAAGTGGCCAAGGCCGACATCAGCGACGGAAGTCCGCAGTTTCTTAGGCTTAGCTGGCTATTACCGTAGGTTCGTGGAGAACTTTTCCCGCTTAGCACTACCATTGACCAAACTGATGCGGAAAGGAAAGAAATTCGTCTGGACTGAAGAACGAGAGAAGAGCTTTGAAGACCTGAAGCAGAAGCTAGTATCTGCACCTATTCTTACTCTCCCATCTGGTACGGGTGGATTTCAAATCTACAGTGATGCATTGGGGAAGGGACTTGGCTGTGTTCTCATGCAACATGGGAAAGTGATCGCGTATGCTTCACGGCAGCTTAAGCCTTATGAAGAAAATTACCCCACGCATGACTTGGAACTTGCTGCAGTCGTGTTTGTATTGAAGATATGGAGGCACTACTTATATGGAGAATCATGTGACATTTTCACGGACCACAAGAGTTTGAAGTATATTTTCACTCAACGTGAATTGAACATGAGGCAGAGGATATGGTTAGAGCTGTTGAAGGATTATGACATTAATCTACAGTATCATCCTGGAAAGGCAAATGTAGTAGCAGATGCTCTTAGCAGGAAGTCCGGAATGATCAATGGCATTAAAATCGAAGAGGAAATCATAAGAGACTTGGAGCGACTAGACATCGAGATCATGGTATGTGGACAACACGGTTACTGGGCTAATCTTAGAGTAGAACCCGAGTTACTCTCTAAGATCAAGGAATCTCAGAAAGATGATGGAGGAATCTGGGCGATAGTACAGAATTTGGAGAAACAGACGGAATTTAAAGTAGATGCAGATGGTATCATATGGCAGGGCACGAGACTTTGTGTTCCTGATGATCAAGAACTCCGGGAAGCCTTGTTAGCTGAAGCTCATAGCTCCCCATTTTCTATACATCCTGGTTCAACTAATATGTACCATGACATCAAGCAGTACTTTTGGTGGAGTGGTATGAAACAAGATGTGGCCACTTACGTCTCCAAATATCTTATCTGCCAGCAGGTTAAAGATCGAGCATCAGCGATCTGGCGGTCTCCTTCAACCGTTAGATATTCCAGAGTGGAAGTGGGATAAAATCGCCATGGATTTTGTTACTGGTCTTTCGCCTACCAAGAGGAAGCACGATGCAATTTGGGTTATCGTAGATCGACTTACCAAATCAGCTCATTTCTTACCGATCCGCAAGGAAGATCCGGTAAGTAAACTCGCCGATACGTATAGAAGAGAGATCATGAGACTCCACGGTGCACCATCCAGCATCGTCTCAGACAGAGATCCTCGTTTCACTTCGCGATTTTGGAAGAGTCTGTAGAAAGCTTGGGGTACACAAATTAAGCTTAGCACGGCTTTTCATCCTCAAACGGACGGACAGTCAGAACGAACGATTCAGACGTTGGAAGACATGTTGAGGTCATGTGCGTTGGAATGGATGGGTGATTGGGACGATTACATCTGTTTGGTGGAGTTTACTTACAACAACAGTTGGCACGCAAGTATCAAGTGTGCTCCTTTCGAGATGTTGTATGGCAGAAAGTGTCACGCCCCAATCTACTGGGATCAGGTTGGCGAGCGAACACTTGAAGGACCAGAAATCATAGAAATGACCAATGAAAAGATCGCAGTAGCTAAGCATAAACTTCAGGAAGCACGGTCACGTCAGAAGAGTTACGCCGATAAGCATCGTAGGGACATACATTTTAACATAGGAGATCACGTCTTCCTTAAGGTTTCGCCGGCACGTAGTGTTAGACGCTTCGGGATTAAAGGGAAGCTCAGTCCTCGTTTCATCGGACCGTTTGATATCATTGAACGAGTCGGTGAAGTATCTTACCGGTTAGCGTTACCTTCGCAGCTTTCGCATGTGCACAATGTGTTTCATGTGTCCTTACTCAGAGGTTACCAGTATCATCCCCTTCACATGGTTCAGTATCCACTGGAACAGATACGTGAAGATCTCACTTTTATAGAAGAACCCGAACGAGTTCTTAACAGACAAGAACGAGTAAGGAAGACGATTCCATTCGTCAAAATCCTATGGAGGGATCATACCGAGCGGGAAGCCACTTGGGAAACAGAGGAGTCTATACGGGCTTCTTACCCTCATTGCATAATTTGAATTCGGGTATGTTCTTCATTTTCAGTTTACTTTATCAATAATTCGGGGACGAATTATTCTTTTTAGGGGGGAAGAGTTGTAAAACCCGCATGCTTTTACCATGAATAGTACCCTTAAGATCGTACGTACTAGATTAAAACTTTCCTTTTATAGCATGATTACGATTACATGTTAGGATTTTACGTATTACGTACGTGTTAGAACACGATAAGTATTTATTACGCACGAACACGCAATAATTATTTGACAATAATTAATCACGAACATGCGATCATGAAATCATGAACGTAATTAAATCACGAACTATTATTAATTACGTATATATATTTATTACGAGCGTAAATAAATATATTAGGTTACGGTAATTATTTAACGAGAACACACAAAACGCGAACAAAAATAAACACGAACGAATAATTAAACAACGAGACACGGAAAACGGTACGTATTTAGTAAGCAGATACTTATTCATGTATGTATATATGTAGCATTAGTGATACCGAAGTAGGATTCTCCTCAGTTCATCTTCTACGTTCACTGGACATAAGGTACGGATTCCCGTCCTTTCAATATGGACATTCTTCCTTATTAGGATTCCCCGTATGCAGCCAAATGTTTTCCCGTAGTATAAGTTTATATGTTTGATTTGTTTATGTTTAATTTAGAATACCTATAGCCATATACATGCATGACCAGTTCACCTAGTTATGGAGGTACCATAACTATAACATTAGAGGCACTGATGTTATGACTTCACCACGACGGAGTGATTGCTCGTGGCTTCCCTTCAGCTTTTGGCCATATTGTTATATTTATCATGTGGGGCATATGGGTGCATCCTAGTTACATGTTTTTAGCAGATTACTCAGTGTGAATGTGGTGTGTGCCTTGCATCCTTCACAAGGAGCTGATCCCTCCTACCCAAAGCAGTATATTAAATTAGAGGCATCCCCTCTAATTTGCATGATGAGGTCACCCCTCCAAGTATTCATGCACGGTGGATTTTCATTACCTATATTGGCTAATGGTAGAACATGTTAACCAGTTTTTATAAGATAAACATAAGGCTTTTCAAACTATAGAACAAGTTTTACCAAGATTTAACCAGGTTACTCGGGACTTAGTTTCTTCCGCTGTTATGTTATATGTTTATCCTATTCATGCTTTATTGTACATCCGTGCACTGAGCGTATTGCTCAGCCGTTTTCCTTTTCTATGTTCCCAAAACGGCAGGTACTCAGGGACGCTCGTAGACTTTAAGCGTACGTGCATATGGACTGGAAGCTTTCTAGCCTTTCTTTACTTTATGCATTGTCTTTCCTTTGATACATTTGCTATGGACATTGTTCAGTCCTTTCCTTTACAATACTTATGTTTGTGTGTGATGAGCTTTACTTTTGGACTACCGATGTTTGATTCCGTTATTTTCCTTTTATGGTCATGTAATGTTTAGACATTTTTCCTTGTATGCTTTGATGACACGCCATAATTACGCGTGACATTCCATTATCAAAATGGGGTGTTACAATTATAGAAAGTTACTTATTATTACACAGTAAGTATAATAATACATGAAATACTAGAAATACTTAATCAGAATAGACAGAATATAAGATAAACACAGTTTAAGGCTTAAAACAGTAAAACATGTTATGAACATATAAAATAAGCTAAGACATGAGATAAAACCAGTTACGTATTTAGTATGCAGATACTTATTCATGTATGTATTTATGTAGCATTAGTGATACCGAAGTAGGATTCTCCTCAGTTCACCTTCTTTGTTCATTATCTGGAATACTAGAAATACTAGAAATACTTAATCAGAATAGACATTCCATTATTTGGAAAGTTACTTATTATTACACAGTAAGTATAATAATACATGAAATACTAGAAATACTTAATCAGAATAGACAGAATATAAGATAAACACAGTTTAAGGCTTAAAACAGTAAAACATGATATGAACATATAAAATAAGCTAAGACATGACATAAAACCAGTTACGTATTTAGTAAGCAGATACTTATTCATGTATGTATTTATGTAGCATTAGTGATACCGAAGTAGGATTCTCCTCAGTTCATCTTCTTCGTTCACTGGACATAAGGTACGGATTCCCGTCCTTTCAGTATGGACATTCTTCCTTATTAGGATTCCCCGTATGCAGCCAAATGTTTTCCCGTAGTATAAGTTTATATGTTTGATTTGCTTATGTTTAATTTAGAATACCTATAGTCATATACATGCATGACCAGTTCACCTAGTTATGGAGGTACCATAACCATAACATTAGAGGCACTGATGTTATGACTTCACCACGACGGAGTGATTGCTCGTGGCGTCCCTTCAGCTTTTGGCCATATTATTATATTTATCATGTGGGGAGTATGGGTGCATCCTAGTTACATGTTTTCAGCAGATTACTCAGTGTGAATGTGGTGTGTGCCTTGCATCCTTCACAAGGAGTTGTTCCCTCCTACCCAAACCAATATATTAAATTAGAGGCAGCCCCTCTAATTTGCATGAGGAGGTCACCCCTCCAAGTATTCATGCACGGTGGATTTTCATGACCTATATTGGCTAATGGTAGAACATGTTAAACAGTTTTTATAAGATAAACATAAGGCTTTTCAAACTATAAAACCTGTTTTACCAAGACTTAACCATGTTACTCGGGACTTAGTTTCTTCCGTTGTTATATGTTATATGCTTATCCTATTCATGCTTTATTGTACATCTGTGCACTGAGCGTATTGCTCAGCCGTTTTCCTTTTCTATGTTCCCAAAACGGCAGGTACTCAGGGACGCTCGTAGACTTTAAGCGTACGTGCATATGGACTGGAAGCTTTCTAGCCTTTCTTTACTTTATGCATTATCTTTCCTTTGATACATTTTCTATGGACATTGTTCAGTACTTTCCTTTATAATGCTTATGTTTGTGTGTGATGAGCTTTACTTTTGGACTACCGATGTTTGATTCCGGTATTTTCCTTTTATGGTCATGTAATGTTAGACATTTTTCCTTGTATGCTTTGATGACACGCCATAATTACGCGTGACATTCCATTATCAAAATGGGGTGTTACATTTTGTGTCACCATTTTATGACATTTCTTATTTCATATAGTTATCTCTATAGACACGCCATGTTGTGATGATATCCATACGTCACGCCCCATATTCCGCCATTGGTGGGGTGTGACACATAACATGCTCCCCGTCACTCTCATTGATACTTTCTACAACAGTCTCACTTTTCGTGATCGTGATACGATTAATGTCGCTGCCGGTGGTACTTTTATGAAAAGGAGACCGGAGGAGTGTAGATAGTTAATTGAAAACATGACTACTCACCACAAGAATTGGGATTCATCCGCATCCTCAAGATCAAACCCGAGAGTCAATGTTTCTTCTACTTCTTCCAACCCTGATATGACCGAAATGACCCGCGCAATGGTCGAAATGAGCAAAAATATGCAACTTTTGGTTACTAACCAAAATCAACAAGCTAAAGTTGTTGCTATTTCTTATGAAACGTGCGGTGGTCCTCATTCTTACAATGATTGCCCCTCTACCCAAGGCAATCTTTGTGAAAACGTTAACGCGGCATACGGTAACTATTCCACGGGAGGGTATCAGGCTCGCCCTCAAAGAGACCGTAACTTGCTAAGTTATCGTTCCAACAACTTTCTATCTCCACCCGGTTTTCCTCCTCAAAACCAAAATCAACAAAACTTCAATAGAAACAATCAAAGCCAACCTCGAGCTGCCAATCAATATCAATCCCAAAGAAACCCATATCCACCTCAAGGAAATAATCAAGCTTACCAAGCCCCACCTCTCAATCAACCCACATCATTGAACCAAGACCTCGAAAGTTACATGAGGACCAATAGAGAGATGGTGACGAACCTTCAAAGCCAACTCATTAACTTGAAGGGTGACATGGCGAAACTAGGGAACGATATTCGAGTCAAGCTAAGGAACGCCATGAGAACTTCGTTGAGCAATCAAACGAACGACTTAAGAGATATTATGGCTTCGTTTTTCCAAAGTAATCAACCCTCTACTTCGGGTTCTCTTCCGAGTAACACCGTTGCTAACCCAAGAGGGGATATGAAAGAAATCACCATTCAAAGTGGAAAAGGTTATAAAGAACCCGAGATTCCTACACCTACTCCCGTGATTGTGACTAAGGAAAAAGAGCAGCTTTCCCCAACTCCTTTAACTTCCAACCCCACCCCTCCACCACCTAAGGATGTGAGTGAGAATTCCATTCCAAAGCCTTCATCTCAACCCAATATACCTTATCCCTCAAGGTTGAGGAAAGAGAAGTTAAAGAACAAGGATGATATTTAGGTTTCTAACTTTCTTAAAATGTTTAAACAACTGAATTTCAACATCTCCTTTGCCGAGGCTCTCGCTCACATGTCGAAGTATGCTAAAATGTTTAAAGATCTTCTCAGTGATAAAGAGAAACTCCTTGATATCGCTTAGATCCAACTTAATGAGAATTGCTCCGCAGTGCTCTTAAGGAAATTACCAACCAAATTTGGTGATCTGGGTCGTTTTCTCATTCCTTACAACTTCCCCGGGGTAGAGAATTGTATGGCCCTAGCCGATCTAGGTGCTAGTATAAACTTAATGCCATTAAGTGTTTTGAAACAATTATCTCTACCCGAGCTAGTCCCCACACGAATGACATTGGAATTAGCTAACCGTACGGTTGCTTATCCGGTGGGGATAGCCGAAGATGTGTTCGTCGTTGTCGACAAATTCACCTTTTCGGCGGATTTTGTTGTCGTTGACTACGAGATGGATCCCCGTGTTCCATTAATCGTTGGACGTCCAATCCTGAGGACCGGTCGCACTCTCATTGATGTAGCCGCGGGCGAATTAATCATGAGAGTTGGTGGCGATAAAATGGTCTTCAACATGGGTAAAATTTCGAAGAAACCTTATGAAAATGAGAGCGTTAATTTCATTGACGTTCTTGATGAGGCTTGTGAAGAGCATTTCAAAGACGCTTGTAAAAGTGGTTCTTCTTCTCTACCCATTGTTGAGACCGTTGCCTTTATTGCTCCATCACTAACTCCATTTGGAGAAAGTGATTACCTTTTGAAAGAATTTGAAGCAACTTTAGGAGATGTGGACTTACAATATGACAATTCTCCCACCAATTGGGAAGAAGACATTCGTACCATTGAGATACTTCTCAATGAGGACCATATTTCTCCACCATCTCCTAAGGAAATCTCTATCGATGATCCGAATTTGACTACGCCTTCCATCGACAATCCTCCGGATTTAGAGCTTAAGGATCTACCGTCTCATCTCGAATTCGTGTTCCTTGAAGACAATAAGAAGTCACCCGTCATTATCGCAAAGGACTTGAAAGAAGACGAAAAATCTCGACTTATCGATGTGCTGAAGAATCATAAGAAAGCAATTGCTTGGAAAATTTCCGATATCCGCGGAATTGATCCGAACTTTTGTACTCAGAAAATTCTCATGGAAGATGACTTTAAACCCGCAATCCAAAGCCAAAGAAAGGTTAATCCTAAAATTCATGACGTCATTAAGAAAGAGGTTATCAAACTTCTAGATGACGGAATGATTTACCCTATTTCGGATTAGCCATGGGTTATGTGACAACCGTGGTTTTGAGGTTCGTCACTTGGTCTTACTTTTAGGTTATTTTATGTGTGACTACTTGATTTTTGTGCTTACGTGTTTATTTTGTGTGAACGAGGTTGGTGTGATTATCGTTTATGAGTATAGAGTACTCATAAGTAAATCGAGGAACGGTTAATTCATGTTCATGAGATCACAAGTGGTGACTATGAAATGAAAATGGTGATATTGTGGTGTTTACGTATACGTATAAGTATTATAGTAATAGTATTTTTTAGGATTTACGGTTTAGCATTTAGAGGTCTCGGGTGAGGTAATTATCCATATGAATATTTTTCTGGATGGTTTTAAGTCATTTAGGACTTAAATATAAAGTTTATTTCAAAATTTGAGATTTTTTATAAAAGTGTATATTTTACGTCTTTTACGGTAAAACGCGTAAATTTGACTAGTTTTACGGTTTTAAGGTTTTGGAAGTTTTAGGAGCTGAAATAAATTAAGGTAAATTAAGGTAATATTAATAAGATATTAATTAACAATAAAAAGAAAAAAAAATAAAGAAAAAAACAAAATTAGGGGTGTTTGGGTCGGTTTAGAAGAGAAAAAAAAGGAAGAAAAGGAAAAAAAAAGGAAAGTGGGCTTTGGGTTGGACTAGGATTCACCCATACCCTATATAATGTATATACTAAACCAAATTCATTATTTTTCTCCTGGAGATGAAGGAAATTCGTGAGTCTTATAAAAAAATTAGGGTTCTTCATAAAATTTGGGGGTTTTCATAAATCCAAGGTAAATCTTCAAATCCCTTTTTAATTAAATTGTTTTTATGTTTTCTTTAATAATCTTATGATGGATTTAGGTTAGGGATTAATATAAAAACAGTAAATTAATGTTGTATTAATCATAATATGATGATTACATAAATTAGGGCTTGTAATTAGAGGGATTAGGGTTAATTAATGAGGTTGATTTTGTTAAACCCGTTTTTAAAAACTGGGCAGATTTTTGAGTCAATTGTTTTGATCATATCGGGAGTTCTATAAACTCTTATTTTACGATCCAAGTACCCCTGGAAAGCTATTTGAAGTGGCTTTCGAATGAAAGAAACGAGAACTAAATTGGAGGTCGGGAAGTGGGTCAAAAACATGTTACAACAGTCAGAGGTCAAAACAGTTTTGAATTCAGTCTGTTTTTTTTAAGTTTTGGGTTGTTTGGGGCACTTAGGGTTGCATTGGGATCTTATCACGAATGTGAGAGATGGTTTATATATTTTATTTAATATCTGCACTTGGGCTAAGGTGGTGGTTTAGGGTAAGACCCCTTAATGGTAACAAACTTTTAGTACGTTTAAAATCAGAAAATCTGGAATGACGAAAGTAGATATATATATATATCGGGGCCTTAACAGTAGCTTTAAGGTTAGGGAAAGTGGGAGGTGTTAGACAACATATGTAAGGGTGTGAATATTCCTTTTACAGAAACCATGGGTAGGTTTAAGTGGGAGTTTGACGTAAAGTTTTGAGACCTAAAAACTGGGACTGTTTTTGGTAAAATACGAACGGGTTAGTTATTAAACTTAACCAAGTTAAGGACTTGTTAAGGAAGGGTAATGGGGTAATTAGAGCTTATTAATGAGGTAAATATGTGAGAATGGGTTAGATGTCCATCATAGGTTAATGAGCCATCTTAGTGATTGATTCGTTTATTGATTTCGTGTTTTTGGTTTGTTAGCTTGTTGCTAGTGCAAGGACGTGTGAAGGAGCTATCAGGTGAGTGTTCATAGTCCCATGTTTATTTTTGATTTTGACTTCCAGATGGGATGGAAGAGACACTGTGTTGAGTTGTTTCTAAATTGTTGCTGTGAATGTTTTATGGCTGTGATGGACTTGTGTGTACACTTATGTGATTAACTGCTATGCGATTTTTGATATGTTATTGTGGTTTGACAAGGTAGTGGCCTTGTGGTTTGACAAGGTAGTGGCCTTGTGGTTTGCCAAGGTAGTGGCCTTGGGATAGGTACATAGGGTGATCATCTAAGGTACCATGGTGTTGTTTGGCAAGGTAGGAGCCTTGGATTGGTTTGGTATAATTGGTCTTGATTGATAGTTGTTAATACATAATTGTAACACATTGTCCATATGTTCTTTTGTTGATGATTGTTATTCACAGCTTGTAACTGATTTAGCGTTGGAGTCTAAACCTATGACTCTCACCAACTTTATGTTGACGTGTTTTAGTGTCTCTTTCAGGTGAGAATGTGGTTAAGCTTGAGGATAGAAGTGGCTAGACTTGGATGCCTTAGGATTGCATATAGAAGGAGATCCCCGTTCCTTCTTAGTTTACCTTTATGTTTTTTTGATAAGTGATACATGTTGGCACCTATATGTTTGTTTGGTTTATGTTTATTGTTTGTCTTGGGTAAGTGGTAGGACTGTTACCTACTTACCTAGACTCCTGCATTGTTGAGATATTGTCATGACATTTGTGTCGCCATTTATGACATTATATTTGCATTTTAGTCTTCTCTATAGAGACACCATTTGTTGTGATGATATCCATACGTCGCGCCCCATATTCCGCCATTGGTGAGGTGTGACAGAATGGTATCAGAGCCAATGGTTATAGAGAATTAGGTTGCCTAGTCGCGTAGCCTAGTCTATAGCTTAAGGGTCCCTGCATATAGGCGTCATAGGAGTATGTGTGCATTTTATTATAATTGATGTGTTTGAATGTTATTTATTGTGATGTTTTGACTGGTATGAATTGAACCATAGTAAGTTCATACTTAGCCACATGTTATTTTCTTTTCGAGTTATGAGTAGTGCGGGTTTAACCATAATCGCCCACGCTAGTCATTGTCGTATTTTACTTATAATGTACATTATAGTACATAATTTGGTACATAGTAGTTTCTATCTTTTGTTGGGTTATTTTATGTACCTGAGGGGTATTATTTTCTTTTGATGTTTAAGTCATGTTCCCTAAGAATCATGTGGTGGTTCGAGTTATTAGGAGTAGGTGAATATGAAGGACCTTATGCTATTTCCACTATTATGGGCGACATGACTTATAACTGATTATGTTTTCGTTTTGGATTTAGTCTAGGCTGTTTTAGCTAGACTATGGATTTCTGTATTCCAAGAGTTTTATTATGTTATTTTATAGATGGATTTTTGGACCTTATTGGTTATGTGGTTATGAGCTTATGTGAGTAGATAGATTTATGTGTTATATGTTGTATTGATTCTTATAAGTGTCATCATAGGAGGGAGTGCATTGGGGAAAGGGTAATTGTATAAGTATGGTGGCCAACATACTTATACAAGTACCACAACTTCAATGGGTTCTCAAGTATGGTTGCATGAAAGAGGGTTAGTACATGCTTGTATATGATGAGATGTAGAATTTGGGTATACGTATTATATATGGATTTATGTAATGGCTGCCTATGATATGGCTATTGTTCTTTTTGTGTTTTATGTTTTGGGTTAGTTGTGGTGTGTTATTATGGGGTCACACGATATGGTTTGGTTTTGGAGGTGGGCATTATGCCTTGTTGTGGCACGGTGAGATGGTGATTAGTCGTGTGGAAAAACGAGTGTATGACGTGATTGGTTGATCCGACATGTATGGTAACGAGTATGTTTTGGGTGATTTAATAGGTATATATATGCGGATGTATATATACTACTATGTGTTAAGTTATGGTATATGGTCGTTCACTAGTTATTATAACTTGAACGTACCTTGTGTTTGTTCGTGTTTTATGGTGCTGGAGTTGATGGAGTTTCAACAACGTTTCGAATTTTTTGAACTGTGTCTTGTAGCGTATTCTTTGAGTTCATATTTCACGTGTACGTTTTAAAATGTTTTTCTGGGTTTTAAGTCCGTTGAAATAAATGGAGATTTCTTTTGGGATAATGAAATCTTTTGGGTTGAGTCTTACATTTCTTTTGGTTGGTATATGGAAAAAGGGCGGACTTGGAAATCTACTATAAAGTTAGATAGTTGGTTGTATTCGGTAAAATAAGGGTAAGGTGTTGGAGTCATGTTTGAAACAAGATGTAACATAAGTTTTTTTTATCAACACTTATTTATTTCAAATTCTAAAAGACTTTCATTAAAATAAAGCGAAGTAAAATTTCTTTCTACTTACATAGTTTATATAATTGGATTTAACTGATTCATGCCATTTATAGTTATTGATACAAGGTTAAAAGGAGTTTATGAATATTTCACATACAATTATATCTTTCATTGAAAAGGATTGCATTGATCACTAAGTCTATTCTTTAGTTTTTAAAACAACTAGCATAAAATTGTTTTGGTCATAACTTATTCGTTTTTAAAGCTTTTTGGGTGATTCAAAAGCCTAAAATTATGTACTCGGAACGTACTTTTCAAATATTCAGAATGTATAGTCATGGGAGGTCAGTGGACTGGTCGGAATTGTTGTACAAGTGTCGGGTTCAAGGTTGAGTTTGAATAGTAGTTTTATTTTTATGATTTGGGATGCACGGGATACCTAGTCTTTGAGTTGAGTTTTAAGGTTGTTTGTAGATGGTTTGAGTCACATAGATGTGGGGAGGTAAGGAAAAAAAAAATTTTAAAAAAAAATATATATATATATATTCTTTTGGAAAGTCGATCTTTTGCACGGTTTAAATAATATGTCGCGGGGCGTAATATGTTTTGGTTGCCATTGGGTGTTTCTTGGATTATTTTTCGTTGTCATGGGTCATTTGGAATTGATACATGTTTAGGGTTTGAGTTTTCTTTGGAGTCTCGTGGTTTTTGATTTGTTTTAATTGGTGCACGTGAAATGTCGTTAGTTATCCGTGGGTTTAATTCGTCGATCGTATCTGGTGTATTCAGGAAGTAGTTTTGGTTTTGTATGGTTTAGGAGCGTTGAGGTAGAACCATGAATAGAGCAAGTAGGAGAAGTGAGAGGAGTTGTAGTTAGTGTCATCCAAGGCAAATCGTTGATGGAGTGAATTAAGAAAAAGAGCTGTTAGAAATTGCATGGAATTTATTCGTATTGCCGCTAAGAGAGGGTGTGAGGAGGACATAGTTGAAATTGCTAAGGATGTTGTATGAACGCTTTGGGTTTACGTTTATGCATTTGGCTTCGCCAAAGCACTAGCGGTTTTCATGGAGTCAATGAACCGAGTGTGCATGAACGTCTATAAACGAGTTGTCATCGGGAGCATCGACGACATCTTGATCTACTCAAATCTTAGAAGGAGGATGAGGCGAATTATGTGTTGGTTTTGGAGTTGTTAGTAAAGGGAATGAAACGTGAGATTTTCAAGTGTAAGTTTTAGGATTTAGTTGGCCAGGACTAGTAGTCAGAGATGATGGCATATCGTGGAACCAGCAAGGGGCGAAGTGAAGAAGGACGAGGAAGCATTTTGGACGCTGAAGAGGTGGATTAGATGATGAGCAGATCTTGGCATTATCGGAAGGACTGGATGAATTCGCGAAGCATGACGATACGTGGAGCAGGGATTTGGACGCGTACGAGGACGACAAAGAAAGGCGATCGCTTATACGTTGCAGGAACTGAAGATTTGGAAGAACTGGATAGACTTAGTTAGTGGAGCTGGACTGTTATATCTGCCTAGAATGCTAGAGGCATTTGGTGTACGAGACGTGGAGAATGATCTATACGGATCATGAACGTATCCAACACATATTCAATCATCTTGATTGAACATTTGGCAAAGGTGATGGGTGGAGTTAATTGATGAAAGAAAATTGCAAGGCCAAGTACCATCTGGAAAAGGCAAGCATGGTCGATCAGACATGGAATAAGAAGGATGAGGTGAAGCTGAGACGAACTTGAACTATCGGGATGATGTATTAGAGTGGTTTGGATGAAGGATGTGGGTTGCACGAGTTGAGTTGTCTAAAGCAGTGAACGCGTCAACATTTATGTTGCGTGGCTTGGATAATCGTAAGGAGGAAAGGGACGTAGACTATACTTCCTACATGGATAGGAGTAGTTTAGAAAGGGCGATGTAAGGACGAAGTTGGTGGAAGGGATACATAATGCGGTGGGGGATTAAGTACGATGAGAGTTGGGTGATAGTCGATAGACTGACTAATTCATCACCTATTTCAAGAGGAATGAGAAGTCACGTAGTTGGGAAGTTGGAAGAATTAATGGATATGTGAAAGACCGTCATAGGTCACTTTGTAAGGAAATTGGAATTTAAAGTAGTTTGGGATACGGACTGAAGGGAGTTGATGAACGTAATTGGACATGGGTGATTGATTTAGAGGTAGTTCGGAAACTCGTTAGCGATGGCTGAGTTTTCATATAATGATAGTTATCGTACTAGAAGCCGATAAATGCCATTTGAGGCACGATATGAAAGGATAGGGTGAGTTGTCCTCATTGTGGACTAGAATTGGTAAAAGAGGCTACTAATGTGGTAATGGTGTTTGTGGACAGAATGAGAGCAACAAGGGATGCTATGTAGAAAAGGAGGAAACCACTAGATTTAGTGACAAAGTTATGTATAGAGTTTCACCCATAGTAACGGGTGGTATGATTTGGAAAGATGTAAGTGTTGATGTAGAGTTTTGTAGGTCCATTTATGATCTTTGGGAAGATCAGACCATTAGCTTATGAGCATAGAATTACCTGGGGGAAATGAGTTGTATACATGATACATTTCATGTATTGGGGTTGGTAAATGTTGTTTGAGGATGCATATTTGCATGTCCGGTTATTCGGGTTTTCTGCTAATAAGAGTCTTTGTTTTATCGAAGAGTCATTTGCGAGATTTATTGACTGTGAGGTCAAGAGTTTGGCAATGGGTTTAATTATTTTTGGTTTGTACATGTGGTATCTTGAAACTTGAACTGAAGTTCACGTGGAAATGAGAGGAGTTCATTTAGAACAAGTATCCTCGTGTGATTTGTTGTCTGTGTGTTGATCCTAAGGAGTAAATCTCGGGACGAGATTTCTATTAGGAGGGAGTGATGTGACAACCGTGGTTTTGAGGTTCGTCACTTGGTCTTACTTTTAGGTTATTTTATGTGTGACTACTTGATTTTTGTGCTTACGTGTTTATTTTGTGTGAACGAGGTTGGTGTGATTATCGTTTATGAGTATAGAGTACTCATAAGTAAATCGAGGAACGGTTAATTCATGTTCATGAGATCACAAGTGGTGACTATGAAATGAAAATGGTGATATTGTGGTGTTTACGTATACGTATAAGTATTATAGTAATAGTATTTTTTTAGGATTTACAGTTTAGCATTTAGAGGTTTCGGGTGAGGTAATTATCCATATGAATATTTTTCGGGATGGTTTTAAGTCATTTAGGACTTAAATATAAAGTTTATTTCGAAATTTGAGATTTTTTATAAAAGTGTATATTTTACGTCTTTTACGGTAAAACGCATAAATTTGACTAGTTTTACGGTTTTGATGTTTTGGAAGTTTTAGGAGCTGAAATAAATTAAGGTAAATTAAGGTAATATTAATAAGATATTAATTAACAATAAAAAGAAAAAAAATAAAGAAAAAAACGAAATTAGGGGTGTTTGGGTCGGTTTAGAAGAGAAAAAAAAAGAAGAAAAGGAAAAAAAAAGGAAAGTGGGCTTTTGGCTGGACTAGGATTCACCCATACCCTATATAATGTATATACTAAACCAAATTCATTATTTTTCTCCTGGAGATGAAGGAAATTCGAGAGTCTTATAAAAAAATTAGGGTTCTTCATAAAATTTGGGGGTTTTCATAAATCCAAGGTAAATCTTCAAATCCCTTTTTAATTAAATTGTTTTTATGTTTTCTTTAATAATCTTATGATGGATTTAGGTTAGGGTTTAATATAAAAACAGTAAATTAATGTTGTATTAATCATAATATGATGATTACATAAATTAGGGCTTGTAATTAGAGGGATTAGGGTTAATTAATGAAATTGATTTTGTTAAACCCGTTTTTAAAAACTGGGCAGATTTTTGAGTCAATTGTTTTGATCATATCAGGAGTTCTATAAACTATTATTTTACGATCCAAGTACCCCTGGAAAGCTATTTGAAGTGGATTTCCAATGAAAGAAACGAGAACTAAATTGGAGGTCGGGAAGTGGGTCAAAAACATGTTACAACAGTCAGAGGTCAAAACAGTTTTGAATTCAGCCTGTTTTCTTTTTAAGTTTTGGGTTGTTTGGGGCACTTAGGTTTGCATTGGGATCTTCTCACGAACGTGAGAGATGTTTTATATATTTTAGTTAATATCTGCACTTGGGCTAAGGTGTTGGTTTAGGGTAAGACCCCTTAATGGTAACAAACCTTTAGTACGTTTAAAATCAGGAAATCTGGAATGACGAAAGTAGATATATATATATCGGGGCCTTAACAGTAGCTTTAAGGTTAGGGCAAGTGGGAGGTGTTAGCCAACATACGTAAGGGTGTGAATATTCCTTTTATAGAAACCATGGCTAGGTTTAAGTGGCCGTTTGACTTAAAGTTTTGAGACCTAAAAACTGGGACTGTTTTGGGTAAAATACGAACGGGTTAGTTATTAAACTTAACCAAGTTAAGGACTTGTTAAGGAAAGGTAATGGGGTAATTAGAGCTTATTAATGAAGTAAATATGTGAGAATGGGTTAGATGTCCATCATAGGTTAATGAGCCATCTTAGTGATTGGTTCGTTTATTGATTTCGTGTTTTTGGTTTGTTAGCTTGTTGCTAGTGCAAGGACGTGTGAAGGAGCTATCAGGTGAGTGTTCATAGTCCCATGTTTATTTTTGATTTTGACTTCCAGATGGGATGGAAGAGACACTATGTTGAGTTGTTTCTAAATTGTTGCTGTGAATGTTTTATGGTTGTGATGGACTTGTGTGTACACTTATGTGATTAACTGCTATGCGATTTTTGATATGTTATTGTGGTTTGACAAGGTAGTGGCCTTGTGGTTTGACAAGGTAGTGGCCTTGTGGTTTGCCAAGGTAGTGGCCTTGGGATAGGTACATAGGGTGATCATCTAAGGTACCATGGTGTTGTTTGGCAAGGTAGGAGCCTTGGATTGGTTTGGTATAATTGGTCTTGATTGATAGTTGTTAATACATAATTGTAACACATTGTCCATATGTTCTTTTGTTGATGATTGTTATTCACAGCTTGTAACTGATTTAGCGTTGGAGTCTAAACCTATGACTCTCACCAACTTTATGTTGACGTGTTTTAGTGTCTCTTTCAGGTGAGAATGTGGTTAAGCTTGAGGATAGAAGTGGCTAGACTTGGATGCCTTAGGATTGCATATAGAAGGAGATCCCCGTTCCTTCTTAGTTTACCTTTATGTTTTTTTGATAAGTGATACATGTTGGCACCTATATTTTTGTTTGGTTTATGTTTATTGTTTGTCTTGGGTAAGTGGTAGGACTGTTACCTACTTACCTAGACTCCTGCATTGTTGAGATATTGTCATGACATTTGTGTCGCCATTTATGACATTATATTTGCATTTTAGTCTTCTCTATAGAGACACCATTTGTTGTGATGATATCTATACGTCGCGCCCCATATTCCGCCATTGGTGGGGTGTGACAGGTTAGTCCCGTTCATTGTGTGCCTAAGAAAGGCAGAATAACCGTTGTTCCCAATGAAAACAACGAGTTGATTCCTACTCGACTTGTCACGGGTTGGCGAGTTTGCATCGACTATCGCAAGCTCAATGATGCCACTCGTAAGGATCATTTCCCTCTTCCTTTCATGGATCAAATGCTCGAGCGTTTAACGGGTAATGACTATTATTGCTTCCTAGACGGTTTCTCTGGGTATTTTCAAATTCCCATCGATCCTAAAGACCAAGAGAAAACCACATTCACTTGTCCTTATGGAACATTTGCTTACAAAAGAATGCCTTTCGGCTTATTCAATGCTCCCGGGACTTTCCAAAGGTGTATGATGGCTATATTTCATGACATGGTTGAAGAAAATATTGAAGTCTTTATGGATGATTTCTCGGTCTATGGTGATTCTTTCTCTACTTGCCTTGCCAATTTAGAACGTATGCTCAAACGATGTGAAGACACTCATCTTGTTCTTAATTGGGAAAAATGACATTTCATAGTAAAAGAAGGTATTGTTCTTGGTCATAAAATATCCAAAGTCGGTCTTGAAGTCGACTGTGCTAAAGTTGATGTGATTGCTAAATTACCTCCACCTTCAACCATGAAGGGTGTGAGAAGTTTCCTTGGTCATGCGGGCTTCTATCGTCGATTCATTCAAGATTTTTCTAAAAGCGCTCGCCCGATGACCCACCTCTTGGAAAAAGATACTCCTTTTATCTTTTCTAAAGAGTGTCTCGAATCTTTCAATCTTCTTAAGGATAAATTAACTAAGGCACCGGTCTTGGTTACCCCTAATTGGGAGTTACCTTTTGAATTGATGTGATATGCTAGCGACTTTGCTATTGGATCGGTTTTGGGAAAAGAGTGAACAAACACTTCTAACCAATCCATTATGCTAGTAAGACAATGACGAGGGCTCAATTGCATTATACCACTACCGAAAAAGAGCTTTTAGCTGTAGTGTATGCATTTGAAAATTTTCGCCCCTATCTTGTCCTTTCCACCACCATTGTCTATACCAACCATTCCGTGTTGAAGTACTTGTAAACAAAACAAGATTCCAAGCCAAGACTTCTTCGTTGGGTTTTGCTCCTACAAGAATTTAAAACTGAAATTCGTGATAAAAAGGGAGCGGAAAACCTAGCCGCGGATCATCTTAGTAGACTCGAGGATCCTTATCAAGGGGAGCTTCCAAATCACGAGATTAATGAATCTTTTCCCCTTGAGGCCTTGATGTCTATTAACTCCAATCTTGATGAAACCTCGTGGTTTGTGGACATTGCAAACTATTTGGCGGGTGGAATTCTCATGGAAGGGTTAACGTCCCAACAAAACAAAAAGTTCTTTAAAGACCTTAAGCACTATTTTTGGGACGACCCTTACCTTTTCAAACAATGTGCAGATCTTGTCATTCGTCGGTGTGTTGATGGGCCGATTGCTTTATTAATCTTAGAATCTTGCCATAAAGGACCCACCGGTGGTCACTTTGGTCCTAACTATACCGTGAAGAAAGTTTTTAACTCTGGATTTTATTGGCCCACCATCTATCGTGATGCACACGAAATGGTTAAGCAGTGTGATGCTTGCCAACGACAAGGCAAGATCACACATAAAGATGAGATGCCTCAAATTTCATCTAAGAATGTGAAATCTTTGACGTATGGGGCATCGACTTTGTGGGGCCTTTTCCATCATCTCAAGGGAACAAGTACATCCTCGTAGCCGTTGACTACGTCTCTAAATGGGTTAAAGCAAAGGCTTTACCTACTAATGATGCGAGGGTGGTTGTGAACTTTTTGAAGCAATTATTTGCTCGATTCGGTGTTCCTCGTGCTATCATCAGTGACCGCGGGACTCATTTTTGCAATGATCCCTAAACAAATGGTCAAGCCAAAATTTCTAACCGTGGCCTAAAGAGAATTTTAGAGCGAACTGTGGGAGAGCATCGTGCCTCGTGGGCTGATAAGTTAGATGATGCTTTGTGGGCTTTCCGTACCGCATATAAGACACCTATTGGTTGCACTCCATATCATCTTGTGTACGGGAAGGTATGCCACCTCCCTATTGAACTGGAACATAAGGCGTATTGGGCCTTGAAGTGGGCCAATTTTGATATCAACAAAGCCGGTGATCTTCGGAAGATTTAACTCAACGAGCTAAATGAACTAAGGAATGAAGCTTATGAGAATTAATTGATCTACAAGGAGAAAACCAAGCTCATTCAAGATTCTAGGATTAAGAACCGAGAGTTTCACGTAAGTGATCAAGTTTTACTTTTTAACTCTAGGTTGAAGATCTTTTCGGGCAAGTTTAAGAGCCGTTGGTCTGGTCCATTCACCGTCGCCAAAGTTTTCCCCTATGGCACCATTGAGATTTCGTAACCAAATGGGCCTAATATTAAAGTGAATGGCCAGCGTGTGAAGTTGAACTTTGGTGAGGACATCTCTCATGAGATGATTCCATCCCTCACCACGTTTCCCTTGCATTAGTTCTGGGTCGAGTCAGGCTCGTGACTCGGTTAACAAGAACAAGCGCTTCTCGGGAGGCAACCCGTTGATCTATCCTTTACCCATTTTCATAATAAGTGTAGGGGGAGATACATAGGGTTTGTTGTCTTGTTTCTTATGATGTGCAGGGATTAAAGCTTCAACGAGCACTTTTGATGACATTTGACGACCCGTGATCCCGTGTACCCCTCTTCCCGGTTCTATCCTAAACTCTCGTGATTCAATATTTCATATCTTATATGTTCACATTGAAATCACTATAGTTGTCCTTTCCTTAGCAAGATTTAAACAAAGTACACAATGTCCTAAGTGTAAGGGAGTTTACTCCCACATGCTTAAACATTGAGGACAATGTTTATATCAAGTGTAGGGGGACTTCTATCGAAGTAAGTAGGCTTTTCCATTAAATTGTCCGCATTCTAACCGGAAAATCTAATTTTTCGACATTTTTCAAAAATTTTAATCTATTTTGGCCTATTAGTATAGTAGTATTTTCCTTTGTTATCATTATTTACTTTCTTTGCTAGAATAAAATTTTAATAAAGTGGTTTTAATTTTTCAAAGTCATGAATCTTTTGACTTAACCCGAGTTTACTTATCTAAGTTTACTCTTGCTAGTATCCTTAACGTGTTTAAGTCAAGTTTTGCTAGGCTTTTATATAGGGAACTTTAAAACGCGAAAGTCTTAACTCTTGCGGGTTAAGAACAAGAACTTTTCGCAAGTTCCTATAATTGATCCTAGAAAGTTGTTTATCATTGGGAACTTTAAAATACGAATTCTAAACTTGAAAAAGTATAAGAAGACGCAAGATCCTATAGATGACTTGAAAACCCAAAACTTTGATTTAATTGGCTAAGCATCCACGAGTCTCATTCCTTGAGATTTTAAATTATGGAGAACGAGAGATGATAGAATCAATTATAAGTTTGGTATTCTTTCATGAATTTATGTGAGTTGATTATAAGCTTTTTCTCCCATCGCTTGTCAATAAATTTAATTGTAATAAATAAGGTTGTACGATTTGAAAAGTTACTTAGCTTCTAGCCCAAGACCGTTTAAAAGTTGCTCGGTATTAATTAGAGTTCATATCCAAGGCATAACTTATTGAAGCGGGATGCGAAGATTGGCGAGTCCGAAAAGGCCCTAACAAGGCATGAGGGCTACATTTTGTTGCTAAAGATCCCAAGTGATGTGAAGAATCATTTATCAAAAATCAATATGAAGGATCGAGACACACGACGAAAATCAAATACTCCCCTAAAGATCATGGAGAAGTCTATCCGAAAAGACCCTAGCAAGGTCTCAGGATAAATAGATTCAAGTCCTAAAAGGAGGCGGATCGTTGTATATCAAAATCCAAAATATAGATTGGAGAAAAATGAAGAAGTCGTGGTCTAAGTATGAAGAATATCTCAAAAACTTCAAGTGAAGAAATTCCTATTATGAAGAGAAGACCATAATTTCAAGAACGTACTCAAGATTCGAAGTATGAAGTCGCTGCCAAATATCGGTCCGAGAAAGGTCTCAAATCGTGAAGCGAGTTATGCCAAGATATGAACTTTAAGAGGTCCCGAGAAGCAGTCTTAAAAGATTTTGTCCTCTAGCTAACTATTGCTTAAATCGCCCCACTTTATTTTCAGCCCTAATTAAATATCGAAATAAGTCAAACAATGCATCCTCGTGATCATTCAAGACAATCATAAAATATAAGAGATACACCTAGGAATAAGGGAGTCTAAGTGAATAATTGGGCCACATGAGTTCGTGATAGTCTACTAACTTATAATAACAATGATCTCGTTTATAAGCTTGGTATGGGGAACGTGAAACTTGAGGGTGATAAGCATTCAGGACATGCCAAAGCCTAATGTAAGTCGTTGATTTTTTTACTTGTTTTGTATATTTCTATCTTTTTAGTTTCCTTAGTGTTTAGTATTTAATAAAGGCCAAGATGGGTTGATTATGATGAAAAATGTAAAACGTGCTTTGAAGTTAATGCATTTCATGAGGGTATTGCAATGGTCAAGTGTAGGGGATTTAATAAGTGTGAAAACACTTATCCTTTTACCACTTATTTCCAATAATAACAAGACTAAAACGTGTATTTTAGGTCGTAAAATTCAGAATTGTGCATGGTTTGTGTTTTTATTGTTTTTCAGGATAAAAATATAAAAAGGAAGAAAACACGGGCTGTCACGGGCTTTTATCGAAGAAAAAGACAAAAGACAAGTCAAAAGGTCAAAAGTGCAAGAATAACGGAAGTCAAAGGCCTATTCTAAAGATTTATCGAAGAAAAAGTCTAAAGACGGAAGTTTAACAAAGTCGAAGAACCAAGTCTTTTAAAAGAAGAAAAAATAGAAGACGAGTTCAAGTTATCATTCGACTAATCCTAAGACCAAGTCGAAAAAGACGAGAAGAAAAAAGAATAAACAATCATTTACCACCTCCCTATATATAGTCTTCTAATGTGTAATTAGAAGCTAGTCTTCATTTTTAGTTTTTAATTTTAGTAGGTAATTAAGTGTGTTTTATTGTTCTCTCTAGTTTTTCAAGCTTATCAAACCTTCATCTTAATCTTGTAATCTTTGATCTTAATCTTCAATTTAATCAAGTTTATTTTATAATTCTCATTCTACCTTTCTTAATAATCTATTATTTTGCTTAATTAATCATGTAGTTGGTTTGATTCTATTGATCATGTGATTGTTTTGCTTATTTGATTGTGCTTATTGAATTGGTGTGTTTAGAGTTTTGAGATTAAGGTGCTTATTGTTAATTTTTATGTTTATTAGTTTTTAAAATAAGTTGACTTTGGTGGTTTAATATTTTTATAAAAAGTTAATTTTAAATTTTTTCTTATTTAGTGTTTTTAAAAGTTTTTAAATTTTGGCTTAGTTGTTTTTTCTAAAATTTGATTTGGTTAAGTTTTTAGATTAATGCTTATTTGGTTTTAGCTTAATTTTCTTGTTTATTTATACTGTTCCTTCTTCGGGTTACTTAAAACCCTAGTATTCCGAAGTGAGTGAGGATTTAACTTATTCCGAACTGTATCCATCACTATATTCCGAGTTAGGTTGGAATTTACTCATTCCGAACTAGCTCATCAATCATTATTCTGAACTGCATGAGTGACTGTATATTCCGAACTAGGTGCTTGGTGGTATTCCTAACTACGTCTAGGATTCACATTCCGAACTAATAAGGGAACCATATTCCGAACTACGTGTGAGATAGAGTATTCCGGATTAGTAACTTGGTCCTATTCCGAGTTACATCAGAAGTTATATTCCGAACTACGTCTTGAAGACGTATTCCAAACTGGGTCAAGACCACATATTCCGAATTACATCAAAACACACATTCCGAACTACATTCAGTATTAGCATTCCGAACTACGTCCAGTTTCAATATTCCGAATTTGGTCACACTTTTGGATTCCGAATTGTGTTCTGGTTTTGTATTCCGAGTTAAGTCACACTTTCTGATTCCTAATTAGGTTTAGTTTTCTTAAACTTTACTTTAAATTGATTTTTGTTTCAAGTTTACGTTTTTACAAAGTTTTAAGTTTTAAATTTACTTCTAAAAGTTTTAACTTTTTGTCATTTAATTTTAAACCTTAAATTTTAGTATAACTTTTTAAGTTTTAATTTTTACGCATCGTCATTTACAAATTCATTTTTATTCAAATTAGATAATTTCCTTTTAGTCATCTTTACCAAGTTCTACTGTGCAGCATTCATACTGGAAAGAAATCAAGGTTAGAAGTCTCTTCTATTTTTATTAGCTCTTATATTTATGTTATTTGTAGACATAGTTAACCAAGCTCCCCCTTTTAGTGACCAATACCAACAATTCCACCATTAACCGTGATCAATTCGAATTGAATCGAGTACGAACAACACTTTCAAAGAGAATACACAAAACACTTAATATCACTTTTCATGTATAACACTTGGCCTGAAATGTACTCCTTCTTCAAATCGTTCGTGGGCTCGTTTTGAATGTTGAGGATGAAAAGTGTCTGGTTATTATTGGACGAGAGAGAGACACGGATCAATATCCAAAAAACGATTTTCTATTGGTTGAAAATGTGTTTGCGCGTTGCACTGTTGGGATTTTGTATTAAAGGCTTGGCGGCTGAGTGGGGTGAGGTGTCATCTATTTGGCAATCCGTGTGAAGCAAATAGACATCTCCCATTGGTTGGTTTTTAAAGCACTCGGATTAAACCAAACTTGCTAGAAATTTTTCATGTTTAGTCCCGCTAGTTAAACAGATTATTAACTTGAGCTCCAAACTTCATTTCTTTGTCATTTTTGGTCCTTCTAACTTCAAACTTGTTTAATAATCATCCTTTGACTATTTGACTTAAGAGTTGACCGAATTTGACTTTGTTCTTGACTTTCTCTTAATTGTAACTTTAGTCCTTCATCTTTGAAAGTTGTCAAGAAAGGTCCTTTGTCTTTACAAGGCTTGTCACTTTTCATCCTCCTTTTGTCTTTTCTTCATCGATAAGGATTGAATTCACTTGGTTGCTCCAAAATTGTATCTTTGTTACCTACACAAGTATAAACAACAAAACATACCCATAATACTGCTTTTATGAATAAAAATTAGTTATTTTGCTTTATGTTTTAGGGTGATTTGTGATATTATTGATATGAGATTTCACTCATATCAAACAACATGACTTATATTGACTTTCTCACTCTGAGATAGTTGACATTGAATATGTGGCATCTGCTCCAGCCTCCGACCACTAAAAGTGCACAAATCGAGTCTAGAGCCTAGAGATCAATCAAATCTCGTTAAGACACACTACATGACGAAGAAAAGAGTCCTATGATATATCCTTGCGATATTGCTAGAACACTCAGAGTGATACTACTTAGTATTCACAATGATGAGTGGAAATCCTTCTAGTGTTAACATCAAACAGCACTGCGGTAGGCCATGTGTAAGATTCTTTATGAATTGAACATGTGTAAACTGAAAAGCAACAGTGGTTTGATTCTTAATTGATTCAAACTCGTTTCAGGTTTCTACGCAATATCTTTATGGTCTTGCCAGAACATTCAGAGTGATACTCATTAGTACTTGATGAATGGAAATCCTTCTAGCGTCAACCTCAACAGACTACGGGATGTGACTTGTGAGATTCTTCATGAATCAAACTTGTGTCAACTGGAAAGCAAAAATGGTAGGATTCTTTATGAGTCAAACTTGTTCCACGAATTTGAATTGACGACTTTAATCAAGCAGATATTTTTCCAATTGATTCACTCTTTTTGTTCGCAGTCTTTCTTTGAGACGGTCGAGTAAAGAGAACGGCTAGTACTGCCGCGAAATCCTGTCAGGGAGGTTCTTAATTGAATCTACCTAATCACAGGTACGATATTTAATATCGTCTAACGGTCTTCACCAACGGGAGGTAAACGCTACCGATTTAGGACGAATGTCAAAGCCATTTAGTCCGTATCTAAGTTTTGTCTCGAGAAGGTGACGTTACGGTGTACTCAGCAAAGTCGAAGATTCAAAACCACATACTCATGCCCAAAGGCATATTCAACAATCAAGAAAGCAAAAGTCTTCCGCAACTCTGACGTTCAGAATCTTCCTTAACAATTAATGTAGAGGAATGACCTCTCTTCAAAGGAGATTGTCAACAAGTTTTCAAGATGGTGCATAGTGTGAGCATGTGGATGAAGACACAAGATCGCAAGATGGAAAAGACAAGTCAAAGATGGTGACCAGCAAGAATGAAGCAGTCATTTTGAAGATCTCAATACTAAAGATTAATTATCTCCATAAATACTTGCATGTCGTAGAGGAATAACCTCTCAGTGAGTGAGATGTTAGTCTCAAAATATTGTATCATCAAGAATGATTCCGTCACAGATTTAAAGATCTCAAGATTAAAGACAACGACAAAGGCTCAAAGATCACAACATGAAGGAACAAGACTACTATTACACGTTCTCGACTCATTTATGGCAAGATTAATAATCTCTATAAATCTTAAAATGTCGTAGAGGAATGACCTCTCATTGGGGGAGATTGTTAGCCTCTAAATATTGAGTCAAACAAGAATGTTCGGTCATAGGTTTATATCTATTGTTTATTATAACGTTGTTATAGGTAGTAAAATAGTCAGGAATCATGGGCTTGACTTTAAGGTATAAAGTTCATGTTTAAGGAACAAAAGCCTAAAAGGAAAGCCCGGCCCAATAAGATATAGCCCATAAAAGCCCGCATGTGGGTGGACTATATAAACTCCCCTCCTAGCATGTTAGGAGGGTTGGTTGTTCATTTTTTAAATCTAATATCACCTAATTTCTCCATCTTCTATCTACTTTCTCTCTTTAAACTTCATCTCTTTTTCTTACTTTTTCTTCCTTTAATTTGTGTATTATCATCATAAATCATGGGACAACAGTATTAACGTGGGCGTGGTTTAAGACACAAAGGAAAAAAATTACAAAAAAATACAAACTTTCAAAGGTTTCGAACCTGTGACCTTAACAACAAAGCATACGTTTTTACCAACACACACACAAACCATTTGCACCCTTGGGACTTTTTGGAAATAGGTTTGTTCAAATTTGTGTTTAAGTAAAATTTGAATGTAGGCTTTGTTGGTAAAAATGGTCGTTTGGTAGCTTACTTAAATGCACATATATTTAAATTTTGTAAAATTATTTGTTAACGAATTTTTTTAATTCTTCGATTGTAAACGTAGTTGAGTTATTTAATAAATGTGTTATGCAACAATGGTGTGTATAATACTTATAGTTATGAATGGGTATAAAAAATTTAATGCAAACAAAATTAATAACATATATTAATATGTTTTAACATATAATATTATTAAATATCTTAACCGTTGTAAACTCTATAATCATTTAAGATACAATAGTATGATAAATTGAGATTTTAAGTAATAAAATTTGGCGGCATACTTTGAAAATGTATGAGGGTCGATCGTGGTTTGTTTCGAGGCATGTGAATGCTCGATGATGGTGATTTTCTTGTAGATTGAAATACGCTGAGATAATCAAACTTTCTCCTAACTGTGATATATCGAATCTATTTGGAAGTAGATTTTTCAACTGCTTAGGATCTCTATCGCATGGAATTGGTGTGTGTTGGATCCCTTATAGATAGATCTTTCAGCCTGTTAAGGATGGTAAACAGCTTTTGTAATCACAAGTTATCTATAGAGAGACTCTATAAAGAAACAAATATTTATGCGGAATATAAACATAAGTAACAAGAAGAAAAAAATACTAAATAAAGAACATGATCCTTATAAGTATTTCTAATATTACTAGTGGTGAAATGATATTCGGAAAGTGTGTCTTTCACCTCATCCGTGAGTTCCTTTTTATACTAGGTGGAAACTCTAATTGGCGTTTACATCAAAATGTGTAACATTAATATGCATATCATTTCCTAAGATATCTCATGCATATCATTATCTCTAACTAACTATACTAATATCTCGGTTTGACTAAGACATAGACCAGGAGTAACTATTACTCCTACCACTAGGAACTATTCTTGCTACTACTACTCCTACCAGGAGTAACTACATACCTCCCAGTAGGAACTATTACAAGACCAGAAGTAACTTCTAATTACAATATTCCAAATAGTGTGTACCCATATCAAATGATAATATTGAATGATCATAGACATTAACACCATCATCACCTACTATTTTTTCATAGACTAACCAATAAATAAATGCACCTAAAACAACTGGTCCCGCATTCGTAAGCCTAAGTGTTTCACGGGGTAAATTTATAAGCTTGTTCCAACTATTAGTACTAAGTGAAAAAACAGTAACAAACCACGGTCCTGATCCGGAATACAGATAAGAAATGATGGACTCCAAAACCAAAGTCAACTATTCCTGACTCTACTTTTCCCATATAGTAGGGGACCAATATAACAAACGATTTCCTAATAGATGGGTTCATAATAACAACCATCATATTTACACCACACGTAAAACACTAGATGCCTTCAGAATTACCTATTGGCATCAAATTAGATTGTATAGGATTTGAATTAAATGGGATGAACCTTAGATTAGAATCTAGGAAACCTAGGTAACCTAAAAAACCTTGTCCGAATCTTACATTCAAGGAATTATTTTCTGTTCCCCGAACAGGATAACTATTAATGAAGTCTTCTAACTCAATTGTAGCCTTCCATGTAACTGATACACTCCTAAACTGTACTAAAGACTTTACTGGTAACTTATTCACAATTTATGTTTGAATATCTAAGGGTATGTGGTCTGACATGGTTTTAGACACAGATTAGTACATTATATGCTAATGGTTGTGTAATTGGGTGAGTAGAAGTATTGTTAATAAAACAATATAAGAACCACGTATTTAAATAGATGACTATTATAGATAACAAAGTATATACAATAAATGTATTCATTACTTATAGTGTACCATGTAGCAACTGTTCCATCTACAAATTTCATCTAAGGTAGGTAATCACTAATACATCATATGGCAGTTTCACATTAGTTGTAAAGTGGTATATTTGGTTTGGAGACAATTACCTTTAAGCATGATCTCAACGTCACATAAAAATCACGGGTTTCCGGTTCGAGAACGGAACCGCTATCATAGAATGTCAATACCCTTGTTCGTATATCTAACATCGCTAAACACCAGTGCTATTTTTTTAGTTTATTAGCATATACACCTACATAAGATTTAAGTGTTCATTTGTTAGAATTAAATATTAAAACCAATGGACACTAGTATATGACTTTCTATACACTGATGTACATAAACTTGACCTTCTAAACTTTGGACCATGGTACTTTATTTGTTGTCCCATCAACATACCAATGTGGCATCGACTGTTGCAATTATAACTGGACAAAGTAACCACCAACCATGGACCAATCAGCGTCATTCGATCGGAGATACAACATGTAATGAACCCACAACTCTATATGTTGGTAAGATAAAAATTAATATACACTTATACACTATAAATAACATTTATAATAAACAAACCAACATTAGGACGAAAACTATATAACGTCATCTATAATCCATCCTCTCCTTGGAGGGTCTAAGCATACAAGGCTTTCCCAAAATCTACGATCAATGGTGACATCCTTGCACCAACCTACAACGGAGTGGATCTCACCGACAAATAAATTTGTTGTACACATCGGTTATGTGCACTATATCTGTCGCACGACTAGGATGCGGCAGATCCTATAAGAAACAACATCCTTGGTAAAATACATTACTACAAAATAATAAGATAACATAACATTTACTAAAAATTGACGTACCTCAAACCAAGGTTCATCGTCCTTCAAATATTAGTCCATGTATACATCATCTTCATCTGTAATTGTACGCTTCGTTTCACCCATAATAAAACTATTCCTTCAATAATAGACTGAATATTCACTCCCATATTGAGTCCTTATTCCATTCCTAATCCCTGACGTAGCAGCTGCCAATGCTCAGAGTTCATGATTTCATACCACCTTCTATTCTTTGCAGCCTCAAGCTTCACCATCGATTGCTTTTCACTGCGTTTCCTAACCTTCTGGTGCAAGGTATGTAAGAATAATTCTCCCATCGCTTTTGACTCTTCCATACGACACCTCTCCTCTTCATGTTGTCGATTCAATAATACCTCTTCAATAAGATAATCCTGCAACATATACACATGAATTAAGTCTTAAAGTTATTAGTCGTTCTACATTCGTGTACGAATATAAACAAGTAATTACATTTAGTGCATCATCGTCTGTATATTTATCTGTGCGTGGCTCACTGTCATCAGCAACGTGTCTACCAAAGAAATATACTCTTTGTTAGACACGTAATTATTCAAGTTTTTAGTGTTAATATCCCTTCGTTTTTGGCATAATAAATAGCAAAACATGTATTTTTAATGCATTTATCGTTTATATGTGTTATTTATTATTGTAGGTACGAATATTAAAGAAATGGAGCAAAAACGAAGAAAAAGACCAAAAACGAGCACGAGAAATGGAAAGAGCACGGGGAATCGAGTCCGACGGTGTATTCATATTTTATTGGGCCGACCCGACACCGTTTAAATGGGTCGGACCGACCCATTAATAATCAAATGGGCTCCAAATTCAACACAAAAACACTACAGCCCAAAATGAAGGCCCAGCAAGCCATAGGCCCATGAAGAAAAAAATCAGATTTATATGCTGAGGTGGTTGGCGTAGATAGAAGCAACTCTTCATTCCAATTACAATATTCCATTTTCCGACTTTTAGGAGGTATTAGATTAGGATAGCATTTTTTTTTTGCAATTTCCTTTGGAAGAAGATAACATACGCAGCCATTCATTTTTGGATGTGCTACTTTACTTTTTTAGAACTTATCCCTGCGTTTTAATTTAGCTAGAATAGCATTATCTTTATTTTTCTTATCTTCCAAGTTTTCAATTTTCTTAGGAGTAATGTAGGAATTAAAAACGCAGCTTCATTTTTATTTAAATTACTTGTTCCCTGTCTTGATTTTTATTTTATCCAGATTTAATTTTGAGCAATATAATCAAATTAATAACATTCCATTGTTTTAGTAGATCTGCACTTCTTATTTTTTCCTCCGATTGTTTAATGAAAGCATTTGATATTCCATTTATCTCTTTACTTTTATATTCTTTCTCTGTTTTTTTAGATTGTTAGACGCAGCTTTTCATAGATTCATTTATCCTCACTTTATTTTTTATTCTTTATATTTTCCTGTGTTTATGTTTTGGGAGAGGATAGATAGAAATATACATAGATTGCAATTGACGCAGCACTTTAATATTCATTTCTTCGTCCTTTTCTTTTCCGTAGGTAATAGTAGTTTTGGATTAGATTTCATTACTTTAAAATAAGCAACTTTTAATTATTATTCCATCTTTGTCTTGTTTTTTAATTTAATGTTTTCTAAAATTTAGATTATAGTGTCGTTTAGTTTAATTGTCGTTAACGTTTATATTGTCTTTTGATCTCGGCGTATCGATTCACCACTTTTGGCGAGGATCTTAATGGGTCTTTTAGCCAAATTAGGATTTAAAGTTTATAGATCGCTTTGTTTTATCTTGGTAGTTAGTGGATAAAATTGACAACTTTATCGACTAATTAGTTTGATAATAACTTTGAAAATTTATAAACTTTAGATCTAATTTAACTATTTGATCGGGTGATTAATTTTTCGTCTCCGGTTCTTCGCTCGGTAACTATTCCCTTATTTTTATCTTTACTTAATTAGCTTTTATTTGATTATTATTGTTGCTTAGTTGATATTTAGCTTTATTGTTATTATTAGAAGAGTTTTACTTATGCTTGTTCATGTTAGTACTTTATTGCCGTTAGCATTATTTTTAGTCTCTTCCGCTTTATATTCATAGTATACTTGTCGCTTTCATTATCTTTTAATATTTAGTCGTTAAAATTAGTAAATTTAAATATAATACTCAAAACTTGTTTATTCGAGCATCAAACTTGAGACATAAACGCGGATTTCCATTCACACTTCGCTGGAACTACGATAACCTTCGGGTGTACGAAAACGATTGTATCAAATGGCGCCGCTGCCGGCTCTGTGTGTAGCGATGTTTGCGTTGTGCTTTTAGTTGGTGACTTGAAGATCCTTTCTTTTTGAAAGTTTATTTTCGTATTTCTATATATATATAATAAAAAAATAAATATATATATATATATATATATATATATATATATATATATATATATATAAAATTTATAAAAATCAAAAATATTTTCTTATTTTATTTTATTTTCTTTATTACTATATATATATAAAAAAAAAAGTTTTAAAAAATATTCTTCTTTATCCTCTGTTGTGTTTAATTCTTTTCTCTGCCCCTCTTATTTATAATTCTTCATGGATTCGTCTTGCGTTCGGTGTGGGAGACCATGGCATGGTTTTCAAACATGTCAATGCTGTACTTGTGAGCGGTGCGGTTGTGATATCGACAATACACAATTTAGATTTTGTCTATTTTGCAATTCAACAAATTCGTACTTCTCCTCTTACAATACTTTCTCACCCCCTCCCGTCTATGACAATCCCTATCCGCAACATGCACCGGGTTTTTCTCAATACCCGTGTTGCAATTATTGTTGGGGCCCTCACGATACTTCTTATTGTCAACCAATGACTTATGAGCCACATCCGTGCTATAATTCCGGTTTTCAAAATTTTGAACCTCCACATCCCACCCTCAATCATCAATCCACTTAGATAATTCAACAAATCAATGCTTTGAATGACGAAAGAAAAGCCCTTCTTTTGAAACTTCATGACGGCTTAATTCGACTGACCGAGACTTTGGAGGAGCAACAACGACAACGACAAGAGCAAGTATCTAATCTTAGTGATTATACTCCTCCTCTTGTGAGTTCTTACTATTATGATGATGATGACGATGAGAATTCTATTTCTTGGAATGATCTTTGTGCTCAATGTCCTAGTGCAATTGTAATTCCTTCTCTCGACTTGCCGGCTCTCGAGCCTAAGGATTCTACCACTCCTATTCTCGATTCTTCCACTACAGAAACCGATGCCTCTCTCATCATGGGGGATGAGGGTCTTCTCACTATTCCTTGTGATGAGATTCTTATTCCAATCCAAAGTGAGCCTACGGTTGCTTCCGATAGTGACGATGAGTGTGAATCTCTTTCTAGTGATGAATCATTACCTCCCACCGACATCTTGGAAGACGATTCTTTGGCTTTCTCTAATCGCCTTTTTGATCTCGATGATGATTTTACTTCTAGTGATGACGAGTCACTATCCGATGAAGACGTTCTGAAGGAAACTTTCAAGATTTATTCGAACCCTTTATTTGATTTTGATGACGCCTACATCTCTAGTGAGGTGAATCATCTTTTTGAAGAGGGGATTGAGGACATTGATAGCTCCGACTCTCCTGCTATTGATGAGCATTCGTTGTTAGCCATGCCACCTCCCATCGTAGAGGAGGTGGAGAGATTTGACCCTACCTTCCGTTTTATTCGGTCTGGTGAGGTGACGCGGGTGGTAGATATGTCTTATGATATTTCTCATATTATGTTGCCACCCCGTCCTACCGCGTGCACACCCAAGCAGGTGATGTATCGCTTTTACTCTCCTCATTTCATACCGGGAAATGAGGATGAGTGTTTTGATCCCGGAGGAGACGTTGATGTTGCTATTTCTTGTGATGTTTTACCGGTTATCCCATCAACTCTTGCTTTGAGTTTCTATAAAGTGTCCTCGGGTGACACTTTAATATCTTTTTCTCCCACCCTCCCGCCCTTGGCGAAGACGAGTATTCTTAAGGATCGCCTTTATACCTATTTCTCGTATGTTATAAGAATCCTTCTGCTTTTCTTCACTTATACTGTGGATTCTTCTTCTTTATTCTCATCCGATAATGAGGATAAGATCTTTGACCCTGGCATATCTGTTTTGAGCCAGTGGTGATTCTCTTGCTCCCCCATGGACCATTTAATTCGGGGTCGAGTCAGGCTCGTGACTCGGTTAACAAAAACAAGCGCTTCTCGGGAGGCAACCCGATGATCTATCCTTTTTATTTATTTTCTAACATAAGTGTAGGGGCGTGTGCTTCTCTCCATGTGTGCTTGTTGGTTTTTGTTTTTGTGTGCAGGGTTCCCTTGGATCGAGAAGACTTTCAGAGGGTTGATGTTGCTGTTTTCCATCATCTTCTTTATTCAGTCTCCGATCGATCTTCATGTCTATATCAGGGGAGTACTTAGTTCTCATCTTTATCCATTCATATCTGATTGTGTTCTCTTTCTTACACTTGGAATTCTAGCATTAGCCTTTTGTGTTCTTAAGTGTAGGGGTAGCACCTTATCACTTTTGAACATTGAGGCCAATGTTCGGTTCTAAGTGTAGGGGTTTATATCATATTGATCATATTCGTGCCTACTTGTTTGCCCTCTTGCATCCTATTTTGATCAAATGTATGTTTGTTTTTATTTTATTTTATTAAAAAATAATAAAAAATGTTTTTGACCGTGCGTGATTGACGTGTCCCGTAGGCTAGAACAAAGGGGATCCTGACTCTGCCTGAGTGTTGATCTGGCTGCTCCCTTAACTTTTAGACTAAGCTTTTAGGAATTGTGCAAATAAAAATGTTAAACGTGGAGTAGTTGGTTCTTTTTAGAGCTTATATGAATAACCTGTGGTTTTTCCTCCTAGATTGTAACTAGACTTAATAAGTGTGTTTTTTTTTTCAAGCCTTTGAACGTTAAAAATTGTGTTGTTATGCAAAAATAAATTCTTATGCAATTTTGATATAGAGTCCTAGTTCAACTTTTTATTTAAATTTGAGTGAAAGCATACTTTCTTAATTTTGAAATAATGTTGCGTGAATAAATATGTTGAAAAAAAAAAGAAGAAAAGAAAAAAAAAATTTTGAAAAAAATAAAGAAGAAAAAAAATATATTTGAAAAAAAAATAAAAATAAATAAATAAATAAGAAAAAGAAAAAAAAATGAATAAGAGTTTTATGTTTTTGTTGCTTTATTTATAATTGTGAGAAACTTGCTTTTTCTTAAATTTAAATTCGAAGTTGAACTAGAATTCGTCAATTTTATATAAGAGTTTAGACGGTAATTGAGAATGTAGAAGTCAAAGGTCCCGTGAACTCCGATACTATTCTCAAGGGTGTAAAAACCTAGCCTCCTAAGCTTTGCTAAAGGACAAGCTGAGAAGAAAGTCGCTACATGGAGTGATCTCTCCTTTGAATCTTCATTCTCTAATTACCGTCGTTGTTTTTCATCTAAGTGTCTTTTATTAGCTTAGCGGTGATTTCAAGATCTTTGATTTCAAAATCCCGCCGATCCCGGTACTATTCTCCGTGGGGTGTCAAAAGCCTGGGCACTTAACCGATGAGGTTGGGACGTCCCGAGAAGAAAGCCGCTACATGGGAAAGGCCATTTTTTGAATCTTAAATCTCGTCATTTTCGGTGAGTTTAATATTCCACTTAGATGATTAGCAACCATAAAAAATGTCGATTTGAACGATCAAACTTTTGAAAAAGAACACACTTGCCTAGTCTTTTATAATTATAGGAGTGATAAGTTATATTTACATAGGTATTAGTATAAGTAGTGTTAGCATTTTGCTAAAACGTTTGCACAAGGAGTCTTAGCTTAGTTGGGAGTAATAAAAAGAGGATGACGATATTTATTCCCTGGAGACACCCAGTTTGCGTGTTTCCCGTTCTATGATCCTTATACCAAAAATAAAAAGTCGAGCATGGCGGGTCACTATAGATTTTTATTTTTATTTTATTTTAGCAATTTCGAATAAAGTAGTTTTAAATTATTTTTGGATTTAACGTTTGTGATAATAGTTGCTTGGGGGCAAGCAACGTCTTAAGTGTAGGGGTGTGTTAGACACGTAATTATTCAAGTTTTTAGTGTTAATATCCCTTCATTTTTGGCATAATAAATAGCAAAACATGTATTTTTAATGCATTTATCGTTTATATGTGTTATTTATTATTGTAGGTACGAATATTAAAGAAATTGATCAAAAACGAAGAAAAAGACCAAAAACGAGCACGAGAAATGGAAAGAGCACGGGGAATCGAGTCTGACGGTGTATTCATATTTTATTGGGCCGACCCGACACCGTTTAAATGGGTCGGACCGACCCATTAATAATCAAATGGGCTCCAAATTCAACACAAAAACACTACAGCCCAAAATGAAGGCCCAGCAAGCCACATGCCCATGAAGAAAAAAATCAGATTTATGTGCTGAGGTGGTTGGCGTAGATAGAAGCAACTCTTCATTCCAATTATAATATTCCATTTTTCGACTTTTTAGGAGGTATTAGATTAGGATAGCATTTTTTTTTTGCAATTTCCTTTGGAAGAAGATAACATACGCAGCCATTCATGTTTGGATGTGCTACTTTACTTTTTTAGAACTTATCCCTGCGTTTTAATTTAGCTAGAATAGCATTATCTTTTTTTTTCTTATCTTCCAAGTTTTCAATTTTCTTAGGAGTAATGTAGGAATTAAAAACGCAGCTTCATTTTTATTTAAATTACTTGTTCCCTGTCTTGATTTTTATTTTATCCAGATTTAATTTTGAGCAATATAATCAGATTAATAACATTCCATTGTTTTAGTAGATCTGCACTTCTTATTTTTTTCCTCCGATTGTTTAATGAAAGCATTTGATATTCCATTTATCTCTTTACTTTTATATTCTTTCTCTGTTTTTTTAGATTGTTAGACGCAACTTTTCATAGATTCATTTATCCTCACTTTATTTTGTATTCTTTATATTTTCCTGCGTTTATGTTTTGGGAGAGGATAGATAGAAATATACATAGATTGCAATTGACGCAACACTTTAATATTCATTTCTCCGTCCTTTTCTTTTCCGTAGGTAATAGTAGTTTTGGATTAGATTTCATTACTTTAAAATAAGCAACTTTTAATTATTATTCCATCTTTGTCTTGTTTTTTTTTATTTAATGTTTTCTAAAATTTAGATTATAGTGTCGTTTAGTTTAATTGTCGTTAACGTTTATATTGTCTTTTGATCCCGGCGTATCGATTCACCACTTTTGGCGAGGAGCTTAATGGGTCTTTTAGCCAAATTAGGATTTAAAGTTTATAGATCGCTTTGTTTTATCTTGGTAGTTAGTGGATAAAATTGACAACTTTATCGACTAATTAGTTTGATAATAACTTTGAAATTTTATAAACTTTAGATCTAATTTAGCTATTTGATCGGGTGATTAATTTTTCGTCTCTGGTTCTTCGCTCGGTAACTATTCCCTTATTTTTATCTTTACTTAATTAGCTTTTATTTGATTATTATTGTTGCTTAGTTGATATTTAGCTTTATTATTATTATTAGAAGAGTTTTACTTATGCTTGTTCATGTTAGTACTTTATTGCTGTTAGCATTATTTTTAGTCTCTTCCGCTTTATATTCATAGTATACTTGTCGCTTTCATTATCTTTTAATATTTAGTCGTTAAAATTAGTAAATTTAAATATAATACTCAAAACTTGTTTATTCGAGCATCAAACTTGAGACATAAACGCGGATTTCCATTCACACTTCGCTGGAACTACGATAACCTTCGGGTGTACGAAAACGATTGTATCACTCTTTATTAAGGTCATCTTAAATGTCAGGATTGAACTTCCCAAATAACCATCCAAAGTCCAAAGAATGCTGAAATAAAATTAACCCTAACGGTGTTTAACAACTAGCTAACAGGTATTATGTATTAGGATTCGTACGAAAACGTATATTTGGTCCTATAATTCTTTCCCTGGCCAAAACCTACAATTATTTTTTCTACACTTGTTAGTCATGAAACTGTAAAATGTACATAACCAACATTTATAATACACTACAACATACCTTAATAATAATCTCAAGCTTAAAAACTCTAGTGTTTAGCTCCTTAATCACATGATCCTTCAGTCGTATCTCTTGTTGAGCACTGCCTTAACACCTACAGATAATTGGCAAATCCCTGATTTCTAATTTTCCTAGCTTGCGCCTGGAATTTAGCTTGGCAAAGTAACTATCATATTCATCAACAACATATTTTGGTGGACTCCTTGGAATGTACCTCTAGTAGAACTAGCGAAAAATCTTAAACCAATCTGCCTGTTGTTTCTTCGTGTGGGTATAAGATCTAATTTTACCTTGAGGTCCTACATTAAATTTACATATCAGGAAATCGTGAAAAATAATAAAATAATAAAATAAATCAACTATATACACACAAATACTGTAATGACGTTGGTAAATAGTCATCATAATCAGGTTTCTTTATCAGCCTTTTCCTTGACCACGATGAAGCTCTTGGAAACACGGACGCGTCTATACTCTACCAATAAATGTTAGCTTCAAAAGACTCAAAAATCCAGGTCTACATATTGAAGTAACAAATATAAAAAAACCAACAAACATAACAGACTTGATTTATATGTGGAATATTTCTATAAGCCACTAATCATGAAATCCCAAACGAAACCAAAGAGCATATAAGTAGGGACATAAGTACGTGATTTAGACAGTTCATGTGGGTGTTTCCAAACATGTTCGATACTACATTCACAATTTCGTCATACAAATGCCTCGAAACGTACTCACCCCATGGGAACTGGTCCCATGCGTCGATGTCTTCAACCAAACACAATAGGGTTTCATCGACTGAGTCAACCAACAAACATCCCATAAAGATCATTTGTAACGCAAGTAGTAGAGACACACGTACAACATCTTCATCACTTAACATACTAAATAACTACTCGTCCTCTATGACACCTAATAGGTCTAGGTTGGTGATTGTTGTTGATCCCAAACTTAGATCGATTAGCTTTTGTATTATCGAGATAAATCAAGAGTAATACGTAGAGAAACTTTGTGTTATCAACAATCTAAGTGTTATGCGAAATTAACACTTAAAATAAAGAACAGAATGAAAAAGTATGTAAACCAAACTTTCAACTTTGATTGATAATAATAACGACGAACAAAGTGATTGAAAGTATATGAAACATAAAACCTAAAGGCCTCCTTTTATACACATAAGGAGCCTTGTACATAAAGATATCGTATCAACTATTCTAGGAAGATATATTAAAATAAACATATAAAATATGCCTATCTTCCTAACTTAACAAAATGTGTTGACTTTAAGTCTTGATAGCGGCTTGATAATTCTTGTCTGCGCCTATTCTGTCAGCGGCTTGATAACACTATGTCAGCGGCTTGATGTAATGTGACAGCAGCTAGATGAATTGGATAATTTTATTCCCAACAATCCTCCCCTAAATTTTAAATTCATCATGATCATCAAGTTTCTGAATAAAACCAAAATGTTGAGAGGATTCTTACAATCCAACCTATTCTTCTTTGATATGGGAATGTATGAACTTCAAAAAGTCAATGCCAACGTCACTTGTGTAGTCAACCTTGAGCTTGGTACCAACCATCTTCTTCAATAAGTCTTGTGACAGAAGATAAACCTTGTCTATCAACAAATACTCAGCAAAATTTGAAGTGAAGAGATAGTAGACACGAACAGCTGAATACAAACGCCATTCCAAGCCACTCAAATCATCAAGATCTAACCATATTGGATCTGCTTCATCATGGGAAAACATTCTCTTGAATGTTGTCCATATATTATTACCACCAAATGAAGAAGGAGACTCAACATCATATTTATTCTTCATTAATCCACATTAAGTCTCAAAATCTTATATGTCCATACTTGCAAGAAACAAGAGAAGTGAAGACATGTACCTTATCACCATACCTGGTGACCTTCCAAAAACCTGTAGAATCTTCTTCATAGCTCACAGTTGGGTTTCTGAAATCAAGAGGTACCATGATTGCAATGTCAGAAGCTTCCAAGGGTGAAAGCTCAATTTTCTTCTTGAAAACTGCATCATTAAGCCTTGCATCATAGGGATCAAAGGCTGGAAACAAAAATTTTGCTCCCTTCTACTGGTCTAGGAGTAATTGATGCCTTCTTCATCTTTAACTCCTCTTTAATTTCTTCCTGTCTCTCAGTAGAAAGCAACCTAAAAGTGTTTTCCTCACAAACACGATCCCAAATTGGATAGGCATGAAATTCCAACTGCTCAAATGATAGCTTCCTAAGCTTTGTGTATGTCCAACCTATTTGGTGACATCTAAGAAGCATATAGTACAATTCCCTTCTTGCAGTCTTGTTCTCTATCAAAACCTTATTTTCTCTATTATCCAAAATAGTCTTGCAGTCCTTCTGAACTCTCAACAAAAAGTCTAACCCCCAAATTTTCTCAGTTAAAGTTCTCTCAGGATTATTCAAGAGCTCCTCCTCATACCTAAAAGATACACCAGGAATGGTAGGTATGTCAAAATCAACCTGCAGCTTAAGTTTCTAAAATCTTTCCAAAGCTGCCTCACCCTCTCCATACTCCAATCTTTCTAGTTCTTCTTCCATATTTGCATTAGAACCATGAACACTACTCTCCTCCTCATCACTATCACTCTCTCCTCAAACTCTCATATTCTGAGCTAATCTGAGCTTCTATATTCCCCTTTCTATGTCCCCTTCTTTCCTGTTCCTGAACTTGTTGAGCCACCATGGCATCAAACTTAACCTGTGCATCATCCTTAGGGACCTCTACTTATACCATTTTGGTTTTCCCTTTATCCTTGGGATCAATAGTAGGCAAAGTAGATGAGAATACCCGTGAAGAGACTTCTTTAATAACCAAAGATGGTTGGGATATATCTATTGGTTTGTCAGCGGCAGCCAATGAAGTGTCTGTGTGTAGAATAGACTTGTCAGCGACCGACCATGTTTCTTGTTGCTTCATTAACTCCACAAATGATAACTTCTTAGTTGTTACCAGAGACACCTTGGATGAATCAAACTGACCTTGTCCTTGTTCCTTCATCCCTGTGAGAGCAACAACTATTTCTTTCTCACCAAAAGAGCCTTCTTTTGAACTTCTATCACTGGAAATGAAGGGCTCTGTTGGTTGTTCCTCCTCCCATTTGGAAGAATCCTATACAACATATTTACGCCTAGACTCCAACTTTACAATCCTCTCCCTCAAAGTATTGAGCTCAAGGTCTTGAGCTATCAATTTTTGTACAAAATCTACACTTTGCTTTTGCAAGCTCATGCAGAGTACCGTCAACTCCAAGTTAGATAATGGTTGCATTCTGCCCTCATCCACACTAGGAAACTCAATTCCCAATAAGGAATCATAGGGAAAGGTGGTGGACTTAACTACAGTGTACCTGTCATGACCTGTAATAGGGTCAATAGGTCCAGCCACCCCCAGGTCACCAACCACACTTATGGTGGTGGTTCTCTCTGCTTCATGGATAGGACCACCAACGTAGAACACCCCAGTAGTCCTTGTCATTTGGCTAGGTGAAATTATTGAGGTGGGGATTCAGAAGAGGTGTTTGGGTCTATTTGGGTGGTGTCGGGGTCTATTATTGAAGTGTCAGCGGCTGGCATAGAAATGTCAGTGGCTGCAGGAACTAGTTCAAGATGTGGTGGTGGTGAAGGTGGTGGTTGTTCATGTTGGGGTTCTAGTTCAGGGACTGGTCGTGGTTCTTGTTGAGGTTGTGGGTGTAAAGCTGCTTCAATGACAGCAATCATAGTAGGTGTTAAAGGCATGGGTGCATACGGTTCTGTGTTAAGGGTAACGAAAAGCTTTTTCTTTTGTGCAGAGATCTCATAAAAAATTTCATGATCCCTGCCACAACCTCCTTGGAGATCAAAAACCATTTGTGAAAACCTTGGGTAAGCAAGAGTCATATTGCTACCCTTGTTGTGCAGCATGCCTTCAAAAATCATTTTTGAAAAATTATAAGGTTGCCCATTTGCCAAACAAACAAGAGCACTCCCGATAGGTCGGTTGATTTCATTGAATGAAGAGCATTTGGGATTAAGGCATTGTAGAAGTACATGTTAAAAACTTCCAGGCTGGGGGAAATTGACCCTTAGAATATTTGTTTACTTTCGCTTGTGGGGGGAGTCTATACCCCAAGCCTCGAAGACCTTCATGTAGCAACTCCTTGGGAAGGGTGACAACACCATCAGCATCATTAAGATGTAAGGCTTAGCGAACCAAAGCCTCAATGACCACCCATTTTTTCCCATGGATGATGCCTTTTATTCTTGTCACACCATCAACTGTTGTGGAACTAGCAATGTTCTAAAACTGTTTGATGTGTGTGACAGGGATGACAGGCGCATGAGTTACAGCACACCTTAATGGAGAAGCCAACAAATACTCTACCATCTGTGTGTATTGAGGCCGTGTTCGATCAATCGTCAAATATGCAAGCATATTATGTTGGTTCTTGAACTCCAACACAACATCAGCAGGTCTAAACTTTGGCGCCATATATGAAAGTGAAAAGCTTGGAATGTAGGTAAAAGGTTAGTGTGTAAAAGATGTATGTGAAACAAATAAAGCAAGGTGCCCTGAACAAGATATGGTGATCCAAATATATAGTAAAAATAAATGAGACGTGATTGGTTGAAAAATGAGGTAAGTGAGAAAATTTCTCAAAAGTAATCATGAAAATCTTTGAAAAATTACAACTTATCTCATAACAATTAAAGAAAATAACCGCTCCTCAAAAATTACGGCTTAAAATATCGTAAAAGTTACAACTAGGTAGGACCTAGTGTTTTTCAACAGTCAAAAATTTTGTTAGCGGCAACGGTTATATTTGTCAGCGGGTTAAAAATTCTTTGTCGGGGGCTAAAATGTGCTTTGTTAGTGGATAAAATTTCACAAGTTATTAGGTCAAAAATAAAAAGAAAAATAAAATCAAAAGACCTAACAAAGACTTTAATCCTAAGGAAAGCAACTTTTACCCTAATGACTGAGCATCACAAGCACTGTCCAATCATGCACACTTGCTTAAACAAGATAGACATAAGTGTCCTCAAGTGTCCCTTGCTTACACAATTCTTAAGGATGAAGTTATCTTTTATAAAATCATTGTAACTCCTAGGTAAGCCCAAAAATTATATACCCCAAGGCTCCCATCCGACCAAGCCCAAATCTAGGTCAAAATTTCTTGGCAACATGCATGCAAAATAAATTACGTGTATGGTACAGTGCCTCGAAGTTTAGAAATTCCACCATATTTATAAAAACATGGCATCATAACTTCTCACCCCACTCACCCGTGGACACAATCTAGAATTATGATAAGAGAATTTTAAGAATACCCACGAACCTAAAGGTTTTCCTAAACCTCCCCTTAAATTAGTGACAAAAATATTTATTTGAAGATAGAAATATAAATATTTCAACCAACATAAATAAATCTTGTTGCCACACTCCTTGATTCCATAAGCAACTCTGTATCCATATTTACAATTGCCCTACATGCCTGCAATCTTAGATGAAAAACCACAAAAACTACCATAAAAGGGCTGTCAAC